>JBAMNC010000377.1:0-205000 GCA_037902135.1 Cetoscarus ocellatus | reverse complement strand
CATTTAAGTTCTCGATCACAGTGTGACATGTTTACACACTTAAAACATTAATAAGGTACGAACGCTTCAGTGTGGATGACATTTCTGTTCTGCTTGCCAGGCTGCTCACTGACCCCTCACATGTGTGTTTGACCTTTCAACTCTGTGCCTCCCCCTCAGGATGAAGACCCCGCTCCCTCTGATCCACCTTCATATGAGCACACACACACACTCTCAGACACTGATTCGTCCTGTGAGTGTGTGGATTTAGCCTTAACGGGGCGGACCCCGGCTCATCCACAGTAACAGATAAAAGGATATATCACATCCTATCCTTAGAACCACAAGTGGGCAGCCGGACACACTGTACCACACATACACACACACACACTCATAGACACACACATGTATACCCTGCAGGCACTGAGCTCCTGAGTCCCCAGCTTAGCACTTGATCCGGTCTCTGGGAGGCTGACACTTCAGAGGGAAAGCCTTCACAAATTCCCTTGGACTGCACACATAAACACACACACTGAGACCCTTCATGGAGGATACAGTCCCAAACCTCAGAGGCCTGCTCATGGTGATCTGCTGGTCAGCATCTGTTTGCTGTCAAAGATGCTGCTTCCTATTTCCCTGACCATCACTCATCAGACGCCTCCATGAAAACAGACATCTCAGCGTTTGAGGTGCTGGAGACACATCGAGAAAATCACGCCAGTAAACAGTCCTCTCTGTCGCGGCGTATCCTGGAGCCGGGAGCGCTCGAATCATTTGAGCACATTGACCTCTTCCCTGGCCTTCCCCCGAGGTGAGGCAGAGTGTCGGCGGAGACGCAGCCGTTCAGACAGGCGTGAAGCAGACGCCGCTCCGACGTGGATGTCAAGTCAGCTAGAGTCTTTGCACAGCCCAGGGGCACCTGACCGTTGCTTTGTAAGGGAGAAGCTGTGGCCGATGCACCCTGGGGTGGCTGCATTTAACGCAGTATCCCATCCTTTGCAAAGGATCAGAAATGTGCGGGCATACGGATGTCAGTTCACTGGGAGGTCAGTGTGTTTACAGCAGAGAGGGCAGACGCCAACACACACAAAACACACAGACAATTATATAATATAACTAGAAAAGCACTCAGAGAGCACAGACCTCCACCAAGCAGCTCAGTTCCAGCAGTGGCTTTTCCACAACCCCTGTAAAAGATACAGTTTTGGATCACCAGATCCAGAATGGTGCCAGGATCCAGACCAGACTCAGCACATACATGGAGGTTGTTATCTTGTATGAACACAGCAAGTTTTGGGAACATCACTTCACATTTTCATTTTATATGAATTATTGAATGCCGTCAATGGGATTTCCCATTAGAAAGTTCAGTGTTTTTTGTGGCATCAATCTGGATCAGATCCACATGAAATTTACATTGATGATAGAGACATGGACCCCATATTACCCTGTAACATTGGAAGCGAAAAAAAAAAATGGCAGATCTATGATTTTTTGAAGATCTGCCCAATGTTAACCTATGGGATTTTTGGAAATTTGGGGATTTTTTGTATTCAGACAAGTATATGTATTACCGCCAAAATCTAATCATTTTTAATTTGGGCCATGATCCAACATCTTCTGAACATAACCTCCTTGGCAGAAGTAATAACCATCACTTTTTGTAATTTTATTTGACTGTGCTCTTTATGTGTTTCAAAGTGATCAGATCTCTTCTAGTTTCTTTGTCCTCAACAATGTTAAGTCTAAACGGTTTTGTATTTGTTTTTCCTCAAGCAAGAATGCTAGCTGCATGTGACAAAAAAAACAATTGAATGAAGAATGAAGGCAAAGACTGTGGCCCTTTAATTTGAAAGCTTTAAGGCACAGTATGTAAAATGGGGGTCTCAAGTTAACAAAAAAACCACCAAAGAGAAACCCAGCCTCCCCCACCTGCCTTCACTGCTTACTGTTCTGTAAACTGAAGACTCCTTCAGGGGCTGCCCACAGGAAGATGAATTCAGGCGTATCCGCACAAGTATTTAACCTTTACGGCGTTTCGTCCGCACAGAAACAGGATATCAGGTGCTTGAAAACACACATTTTTGAAAATGTGTCCCAGAGTGGATCTAAAAATGCCAGCCTTGCATTTCCATATGGACAACAAATGCAGATATCTTCAGAAACGATGACGTCACAGCAACATCTCTAGCTAAACCGCATGCACAAACCCTGACAATAATGGCTGAATACAGCGTTGCACTCGTGCTGCAGAAGCCTCTGAGCTTGTTTTGGCTTTAACAACAAAATCTTTGGATCCTCTACGACCACCGTGAGCAACAAGAGGACACGGAGAACAACATAGTTCAGTAAAATGTCACTCCATGAGGTGTGTCTACTACACAGAAACCAGAGTCTCAGTTTTTTTGCATAATGAGAGAGAAATTTTTTTTTACAAAAGGACTTCCTGGTTTGCACTATCGGGAAGTCCACTTTCAGAGGTGTTTTTTACCTCATTGTGTGAAATTTATCCGTGAGACAGAAACATTGGTTTGCTGTGCAATGAATACACCTCATGGAGTGATATTTTACAACCAAAGTCCTCAATTGTAAAAGAGAAGTAACACTGACAGCGGACGAAGGAGACCGAGGATCTCCATTTAAATTATCAGGTCAGCTCTTCTGATGGCCTTCGTTCAGGCCTGTGCCAGTCCCATGTTCCAACTCTTCAGGCGTCCTTTGAGCTGACCCTTCCAAGATGTACACCGTCGCCCCTGTGATCTGATCCTACCCATTAGGTCTACCCAGTCTACGGTGAGCTGGGTCCAGTTTAAGAAAGTGCACCAGGTGCCCATAGAAGCACTGCTGCTGCTCCTGTATCCAGAAGCTGACCTTACCTACTCCCGCCCTCCTGAGCATGTCAGCACTGGACACATGGTCCTGCCAACAATACCCAAAAATGCACTGAAGGGACTAGTCAAAGTCCAGGTCTCACAAAAGTATAGCAAGACTGGTAGGACCTAAAGAGGACACTGTGAGCGCCATACCACCTTGTCCATTTAACTCAACGCCCCATAAGCAAAGCCAAGTCTGGACACATTATGGACATCTACTTACGGGGGAAATGAGGGGGAGTTTGGGTGACAGAACAGACAGCAGGTAGAGATTAAAAGTGGTCCATCAGTGGTAAAAGGGACAAAATATGAAGAAGATACAATGACTGAATGACAGCAGAACTGCAAAGCAGGCTTTCACGCATTATTATGTGTTCTCATCACATTTTTGTGAATATAAAATTGTAAAATAATAGATCAAAAATCACCCTGTAAGACACAGAATTTGGGGTCAAGGCTACGCAAGCCTAAGCAAACCTTAAGTAAATTTCCAAGACTTACCCTATAACATTTAGAATATTTCTGTCTTTGAAAACATAAGTAGATATTAAAGAAAAAGTCTCTATTATTTCCCTTTTTGTAAATATCAAATCGCAAAAAAATAGATCAATACTGTTGGTAACAATGTGATTTAACAAAGCAAACATTTTTAGTTTTGAGTTCTGTGATAGAAATCACTCTCTAGGACTCAGAATTTGGGGTAAATGCTACACAAGCTTAAGCAAACCTTAACTAAATTTCCTAGACTTAACCTGATGAGAAAATGCTTAGGAAAACCCTGCAAGTCTGAGATCTACTTCACTTATTTTCTAAATAAATTCTCACTTTGTATTTAAATATTATCTCCCCCTTTACGTCAGCTCTCTCTCCTTTCCTTCCCCAGCGTTACGTTTATCTCCCTGTCTTTCCATAGGCAGCCATCATGCACAGAGCCACAGTGAGGTGGAGAAAGGAGGCTCTGTCGTAACAGTAGGGAGAATGTCACAGTAAGATAAACACCGGCTGCAGCTGAAGTGGCTTTGGGCTCGGCTCGGGCTGACGTGACAAGAGTATCGCCTGTGATTTGTATCCACAGAAGCTCTCAGTGTGGAGTGGCTCCCACGCACTCACTATACATCCTGAAATATACAGCGTTTGACTCCTGAGTGTTTCTGTAACCTGATGCTATGTTTTTATATAGCCAGCAGTGTCATAATATACTGGACGGGGGTGAATCTGCTAATGGCAGCGAGCTGGAGGAGCTGAGACAGGGCTGTAAACATCACCGAAAAAGTTTCACTGAATGAAACATTAAATTAATATTGTTCAGACCTTCTGTCTGAAAGCTTTTGGAGTTCGGCCTGAATTAATTATCAAAATATAAGCTGTTGGTAATTTTTCATTTCCCTTGTTGACTGCCGCAAACCTTAATTCATATGTTTGTGTAAAACCTCAATGAGAATAAAGAAGATAGAGTGCTGACTGCATTAGGCTGGCAGTGCAAGGGTGAATATGAGCACAAAGTTAAATGGAATAATGGTGTGGAAAGTGATAAATTACTTTAAAATATATTCTCAAAATGGAGTGGCTTATTGTGTACTCATTCTTTTGGAGTGTTTTTGAGAAAAGCATCTTTTCAAGTGACTTGAAAACATATTATGTTTTTTAACCCAAAACATCAATAACTTATAACTGATCCCCCAAAATAACAGAGGTATAAATAAATAAATCAAATGAAGCAAACAAGGTGACCAGTTAACACCATCTCTGTGAAATGGTTCAGATGATTGGCCTGTTGACCCACTGGCTGCTGTTAGACAAGTTTAAAATTGGAGCAAGACCGGAGAAAGGTCAAAAGTTGTGTGATATATGTCTGGCAGAAGAAATCCAAATGTTCAGTATAATATTAAGTAAAAACCTAAAAAAGAATATTATACAATCAGAAAATAAAAAAGCCAAAAAGCCACCATTGTGCAGATACAGCTCACTATAACAGCTGCCTATTAAATAAAAGCTTACCAAAATGAACATGGTTATATTATTTCATATATGTTTCATACAAAGTGTAAAGGACATATGATTAAGTTTTATAATTGGGTGACACTTGATCATTTGGTCTCTGAATTACCATGAATTTAATGCTTGGATTCATGCACAAAGATGCCTGATTCATACATGAATTCATCTTAAAATATCAGTAATACAAACATACTAAGATTGATTTAATTCACTGACTATTGCATTGACTTAAGTTAACTTTTTTTGTATTTAATATTATTAGCAATAACCCTTAAATACAAACAGATTATTGTTCTGCTTTATCTGAGAGTCCTCAAACATGATAGAGCCTTGAAGAACTAATGCTGAGGTAATTCACAGTGCCTGTACGCAAAAGCACTGCAGCAAGGTTCCACTATATTTACATCTGAGACATTCACATGAATTCTGCAAGGCTGCAATATCTGTGTCCATTCATGCTGCAGTACGGCTTAGGTGTGCGCAGAGATGCTCACTCGCAGCACTCCTGTCTCCCGCTGAGTCTTTGTGCCTCCTTTTCTCCAATATCAGGCCTTTGTTAGTACCTCTGGAGACGAAACACAGTGGGGGTCAACTCGTTCTCCCCATTCTTCCTCCAGGACGTTCACAGTGGAGGTGAAATGTCCCTGAAGGATAAATATTATGCCTTGAAACAGCGGTAAGAATTGGGCTGAAGATTAAACTATTTTGATTTGCCACAGTAATCTTTCTTTGCCGTTTTTTTGGCTTGATCCTGTAGCTGAAACACCAATGATGAAATTATTAACGTCATTAATTACTCAATAATCCTGATAACTGAAACACCTTAGTTAAAGCATTTTCTTAATGAATGAATGCATGGGTTAGTATGAAACTCTGTAAATTACTGGTCAGGGCCGCCTTAAGAATATCTGGGCCCCTGAAAGGCCTGGCAGGTGGGCCCTAATGTCATTTCATAATATAAACCCTTGTATGTCCAGTTGGTAGCATTTGCACCCCTGTGTCTGGCTCCAATCAGCTCTGAAGGTGACTGAAAGAAAGTATAGTGCAGGTCTAAGCAAGCACAACAACACTGCTGACCTCCCAGCCAGAACAGATATTTTGGAAATCAAGGATTGCACCACTTTAAGAATGACACTTTGAAACATGAAATACATGTATACATGTGCTGCTTCAGTGAGCACTGGTGAGGGTTAAGGTTTAAAAAAGGTAATAAAACCTTAAATTTAGGATGGGTCATGTCTTTATTGACCCTTCATGGGCCCCTCAAGGACTCTGTGCCCCTGAAAGTGTCCCCATTTCCCCCCCATTATGGATGACTTTGTTACTGGTATTTAATTCTGGATTAAAGACTAATATCCAAGACTGCTCCTTCCCAAGTTTAAGACCTCAGAGTGTACAACTCCTCACTAGGGGGGAGCAGGAGAAACAGGAAGACTGAGGATGGGAAGGAGCAGTAGCCAGCCAGTAGCCACATTTTTATTTTTTAATTTTTTACTTATATTTAGTTTATATTTATTTATATTTTTGTTTATAGCTATTTTATTTTATGTCTTTTTATCTATTTTTCAGACTGTTTCCAGAATCCTAATTTCCCTGAGGGATTTTCCAAAAGGGATAAATAAAGTTCTGTCTAATCTAATCCTATCTAATGTAACATAAATTAATGTATGATTAGTTCATGTTTAAAATCATGCATGGATTTATGATAATTCATGGGCCAGCAACAGCATTCTGACTTCTATCAATCAATCAAACTTTATTTGTATAGCACTGAACAAAATATAAGAAATGATAGGATTAAAGTGAATAAATAATAAAGATAAATAAAAAAATACTGTTTGATAAGAATGATAAAACAAAAAAGCTTAAATATATGATTCAATTAAACATGTTAAAATGTAGAAGATTATTCATAAGCGATATTAAAAAGGTAGGTCTTGAGTTTACTCTTTTATCAGTAATACATAACTAAACCAAGGTGGACAAAGCTTCCCCTGAAATGAACAAAGCACTTCCTGAAGAGTCACCATTTGTTTGTTTCTGCTGTAAAAAAAAATCATTAATTTTAAACTGAAGCGTGTGTGACTGTCTGTCCTCATGTGGACACTCAGAGAACCGAGGTATTTTCCCACCCCTGTATTGTCCTCATTGTGCAGCTCTGGAGGCTGCCTGGTGAGTCGAAAGGGTTAAAGAGGAAAACCCCCGAGGCTCTTGGAGGAGTCCTGGTGGTCCATGAACCTGACTTTGAGAAACCACTATTTGTAACCAATGAAGTTCAGTAATGGAGTGTGGTGGCCTGAAGTGAAGCTATGAAGTCCTCACTAATGACTCCAACACATGTGTGTCTGGCTCTCAGCCCTCTCATTAACGTCACTGGACACTGTATACTCTGTGACCGTGTGTGTGAGAGACAGACAGACAGACAGACAGACAGTGAGAGACGCTGCTGTTTGCCAATAACGCCGAGCTCTGAGTGCTGCGGTGATCTCATATCCGCCTGAGTTTGCTTGCCCTGTGGCTCTGTGTGTGTATTTAGGGTCACACACACCTACACGCTTCACTCTGAGCTGCATGTGGATATGAACACTGTTAAAAAATAAAGTAGAAGACTGCCAAAAAGCAGCAGTAATCAAAAGCTACATGTGTTCTGGTGAAACTCTATCGCATGTTAAGCACCCTCCACAGTAAAGATGGACTCAGTGACTATTAAACCCACCCAGCGGTCTTTGTTCATGATGTTCATTCAACCCCTGATGAATCATCTGTTCTAGACATTTGTAGTTTTCCTGACAGTTTACAACCATCAATCTGATAAGTTCAGAATATTTTTCTTTTTCTTTTATTTGTATTATTTTTTTTACAAAATGACAGGCCACTGCTTGCAATGCTAACGTTATCCACACTCTCTTAAAAACCAAGCTACCTATTTTTATACTTCTTATTTTATTCCTCCTGACCCTTATTTATTATGCTTGTTCTAATTATAGGTTGATTGTTTTTAGTACCATTCCTTGTATGTGCAAATGTACTTGGCAATTAATACTGGTTCTGATTCTGATTCTACGCTGTAAAAATGTTGTAAATTTCACACTAACTAACTGGCAAGAAGATGCCATTAAGTCTGTGTTAGTGTCTTTACAGTAGCATTACTCTAATATACAGCATAATTACTGTATTTTTTAAAATAGTTTTACAACAGTTTTTTAATATAAGGTATCATTAGGTTTCAATGTACAGCATAATTCCTGTACTCTCAAAAACAGCATCTTCACTGTATTTTTGTTTACAGTATCATTATCGTATTTTTTCTATAACTTTTTGATGGTTTTAAATTACAGTGAACTTTCTGTATTTTAGTTTATATTGCTATATCTTTAATTATTTGACAGAGCATTGATAAGCAAAATTATCATTTGGAAAATTAAAAACAATCACATACAATTTTTATCTAATAAAATAGATTTACTTAAACATTTCTTTCACCCAAAACTGTTAAACATTTACTCAAAGAAATCTTGGCTGCTGTTGGTTAGTTTCCCCATGCTAAGTGGAAGTTTCTATTGACCCATTACCCTTTACAGTAATTTACTGTACAGACATTTTACAGTTGGTAACTGTAGATGTTAATCTCACAGAAATTAGTATGTTTTCCCACAATCCTTTGCCATTTACAGTTATTTACTGCTTTTTTTTTTTTTCTTTTACAATAGGTAGCTGTAGATATGATGGTAAAATACTGTTAAAAAAATAAACATCAGTTCCCATGTAGCTTGCTTACTGTTGTGATATTCAGCCATATTCAGCCCCCAATGCATTGCTTCTTGGTTCACATCCCTTGTTTGGCTCTTGTTTTGTTTGGATGGCTTTCATCCCAACCACAAACCAAGGCCGTCTACAAGGGGGAAGGAGGGGAAAGACTTTTGTGGCCCCAAGTGATAAAAAAAACCCCATGAAGATTAGCAAAGACACGGTTTATCCTTTAGCCAAGCAGGGATGATTGTTATTTTTATATTGATCCTAAATGCTCACTAAAGCAACAAAAATCAACATTTTCCGTATCATCACCAGTTTCAAAATGTTCATTTTTGTGATATCATTGTTGTAGATCAAACTACTGAACTTAACTGTTAGCAAAGTAGCTCATTTTCATTCATTCATTTGCTTATAATTGTCGTCATGCATTAAAAAAAAATTAACATGTATATATATATATATATATATATATTTATAGAATATCTATGCATGAACCAAGGAGGTTTACAAGACATCATCAATTATACATTCAGCAAAGACAATTATGATGAGGACAGATTCATGGTCTGGATGTCCATACATTTGTTGCTATCATAAATTAGTATTTTTAGTCCCTTTGTCTTGCTAAACAGATGTTTTTTTTTTTTTCTTGTGCTGTGCTCATGTATTTGGATGTATGTATATATGCACACATGTGTATCAATAAAATCAAGAGTATGGCTTCAGCCTGCTCTGTTGTCAAGTGTCTTGAGATAACACTTGTTATGAACTAGTGCTATACAAATAAAGATTGACTGATTGATTGATTGATTGATTGTTTGATTGTTTGTGACGGATCAGAAACCAGAAGTAAACACTTTGCAGCCACAATATTAACTAAACAGACCATCCTTGTGTTTCTTCCAAGCTTTAAAGATAAAAGTGGTGAACTTATACACGTAAAAATCAAACAACCACATCATCCTGCTATTATCAGTGCTTAGAAACATTTCAGGATTTAAAAATGCATTTCATTTAACTTAATTCATCATTGAAAGGATGATATAAGAGACCAGGACCAGGGCGACTGTCTTTTTAATTTCAATTTTTTTTACAGTCAGCTCCAAAGCTGATTGGAAACAAGTTCAGAAGGTACATGTCAGTCTGCACAAATGCTCACGCCACTTATCCAACATGTGGTTTTACTAAATATATACTTATAGACATGTTTTTTCTTGTCTTTAATTTGAGTGGATAGCATTAGAAATTAGGGAGTGAGAGTGGGCAAAGGCATGGTAACAGAGGCACATGCTGGATTTGAACCTCTGAAAGCTGCTGTAAGACCTACGGCTGTGATTCATGGAGACTGTACATTAACTGCTTGGCAACCAGTATCACGGATATATTAATACTGTTAAATTACATCTGAGGGGGCTCAGTGACCTAATCTTTCAGGGACCAGGATATTTGTATGGGCAGGCCTGACACCAAAGTTGCCAGGTCTGCCTATTATAAGTGACTTTGGGCTTCTTTTTTTTAAGTTTGGCATAAATATTGGCAGTTTCAGGTTACTTATTTTTGGGCTTGTTGTGCCCCCAAACTCAGGAGGGATCTGATTCACACTCTACTGCCAATATAAACTCAATTCAGAAGTTACACAAACTATTTTCTCCCACTCCAAACACAATTGTAAATTTTACTGTAAAAAGAGGCCAAAATGATGTCTCCACCGAAAAGAAATCCCTATAGCCAAAATTAAATTTATTGCTAATTTAGCTGTCACTGTTTTGACCATCATAAAGCTGTAGAGGATCAACATAAAACTTAGATAAAAGCCTGACCATGTCTGTTTGGTTACAATAATCAAGGTTAGACAGACTGTACCGTGATAACAGAGTTACAAATAACAACAGCCCCTCCCTTCACTTCTGTATAAAGAAAAGGATGTTCCACCTCCAAACAAAAGAATGTTGAAGAAGTAAATTAAGAGACAAATAAGAAAAAATGTTTAAAAAAATTGAAATATAATGTGGATGAAAATAAAATCATGCTTTATTTAGATTTCTCTTTAAAAAAGGAAAAAAAGGTGATATATCACATTAGAAAAAAAAAGCTGGAGGTCGCTTGTTTTGGGCTTGTTTTTATTGACATGGTTGCTTATTTCAGTAGAAAAATCTGGCAACACTGCCTGCCACAAACCAAGATCCCCCCACATTTTCAGTGGACCAGAGCTCAGTTCTTTGGTCAGTAGCAGGGATCGATGGGGCTTTCACACCGGCACTAATCAAACAACCAGAGTTTGTTTGGTCCAAACTAAATGTGTCAGGACTGACAGTGATGAAATATCAGTCATGTCTTAAGTAAGGTCTGTGGACTAATGATTATATTTCTTATCACTAACTCGATATTCAACCAGCAGATGACCTGCAAATCAGCCTCAAACATGGAAAGCATTCTGTATTATTTGTTTAATTGTTATTATTATCCATCTGATGAAGCAAGACTGGTTTCAGTTGACAAAAAAGTTTACCAAAATGTTTTACATACAATGTCGTCCTCATATTTTACAGTATATTCTTGTAAGCCACAGCTGCCACATTTTTAAAATCAAATTAAACTTATTTTTCCTTCATTTTTGGAGTGTATCTTTTGTATACAGGTGAAGGTTGTCTTTCAACACTGGTCTAATTTAATCCAAAGTGTTACCTCTCCTGCTTCTTCTTCCTCATTTTTCACAGAGGAGTAAATGTTTAGTAAACGTTTGATTTAATTTTTTGTTTGAGTTGCAGATGTTTACGCTCTGGTTTATGAATATGTGGGACCTGTGTGTGTGTGTAGTAAACATGGTGGTTTGCTCAGTGGAAGGAGGAATTTCCCCCAGCAGTCCCCATCAGTAATAGTGCCTGTAATGAGCTGCAGCTGTCAGCATGGTTTCCGCACACACTCACAGACACACACAGAAAACACACACAGAAAACACACACATGTACGCGGTGAGGAGGAAGCAGTGACTCACGCAGCAGTGTGCCGTCACACTGTACGCTGATAAACAGAGTAACTCATCAGACTTGCATCAGACACAAACATTTCCTCAGAAATACCAACGCCTGCTAAAAATATCCCGTCTGTGATTTTGCTTTGCACCTCATGATTCAACATTAAACCACAGAGAAACAGACTGTTTGTGCTTCTAAGTACAGAGAAAGCAAATGTCCTCATCGTGCTTTACTAAACCTTCATACTTCCAACTATATGTTATCTGCACTGCTCATGCTGTTCAGAGTCACAGGAGGGTTGAGCTGATCCCAGTCATGGGGTAAGTACAGGGCACACTCTGGATTAGTTTCAAGTCCTGAGTCGGGAAAGTGCTGCTCTGGATGGTTGGTGTGGACGTCCTGCTGTTGTGGACCTGCGTAGCTTCAGCTAGTACAATATCAAATAGTTTGTCTTTCTTTAGCCCCATTCCAGTAGCATTACAGTCCCAAATATTAATAATAATAATCATACATTTTATTTAAGGGCGCCTTTCACGACACTCAAGGTCACCTTACAAAAGTACAAATAAAAAGTGCATTAAGACAAGCGTAAAAACAGGCAATATTGACTTCAGAATGATTACCAGTTAGAGCGCACGGTGATTCCTGCAATGATTATCAGTCCTCTACTCCTCATAACTATAAAAGCTGTTAACGTTAATATTAGAACGATCTCTCTATCCATGCTTGTTGTTAATTATAACACCATAATTATTATCTTTGCAGCCACAAAGAGAGGAGGACCCTCTTGCCTTATCTCAAGGTGCTAAACTTTAATTAAATCATATTCAAAAGAAAAATATGATAAAGACCAATTTATTGTCCGGGCATCCATACATTAATCTTTATCCTGCATTCTCATTTTAAGCCTCTTTGCCTCTGCCCAACTGTCTGTCTTTCTTCATCTCCCTAAAAATAAAGAAAGAAAGAAAGAAGGAAAGAAATGAAGACTAATACTAATAATAATAGTAATAGTTATAATAAAAAAAAAAAAATTAAATTAGAAAAAGAAGAGTATGGGACCTATGTGTTTGAAAAGCATTTTGAGATAACATCTATTATGATTTGGCACTATACAAATAAAGATTGACTGAATAATTGATTAACTGATTGATTGATTGATTGATTGATTGATTGATTGGTGTGGGCGTCTCACTCATTGTGAGGCTACAAAGGACCTACACCACAGCCGACTGACTTCACATCACCAACACTGAGCTTCAAACATTTATTCAGTTCTTTCTCTTTTCTATAAAGGGCCAACTTAGTACTCATGTTGTGCTAATAACAAGCATAACATTTCTTAAAATATATATGTTTATTTTTTTTCAAATATTAAATCATTTTCATTGATCCCTAAAAGTATTGATGATATTTTTTAACATGGTACAGGCTAATTACTATGATTGCAGTGTCTTGTTGAGTTATTTGACCCTTCTGTGTCTTCTGATTCAGCTTCTCTGCTGATGAAGAGCTCCCACTAATTTTGTTACAACTCATTTCATTTTTTTTTTTTTTTTAACTTTAACTCACCGTCATGAACTGTAAAGTGAAATTATAAATATTAGCAAGTGTATTTGACCTATTTAGGGTAAAAATATCTTAGCACAGCTATAATAAGCCACATTTCCTGATATTTTAATTTTCTAAAACAAAAACCAAAAACAAAAATCTGTTTTCTGGTAGTAAAAACATTGGACTTGCATAAACAAAACATTGAATAGCAATTTATTTTACTTATTAGAATCAATTCAGGCTTAATTTTGTGCTTTAACATCTTGAAATAAAATGTCTATACACATTTTGATTTAAAAAAAAAAGAAATAAACTTGTTTAGATTGATGTTCTTTGCTGCTAAGCTTTAGAATTTAACTCTTAAGTTTCAACACACCTTAAATGTTTCTTTTACCGACATTTGTCCAGGATTAAAACAAAAAAGAAGTCAATTACAGAAGTATGAATGGCCTGTCACTATTTTTATTTGTATTTGTTATATTTAGTCATGGACTAAAGGCAGGGCTATATACAAATACTTCAATAACAACTGAGCTGATTGCTAATACCACTGTTTTATTGGCTTTATGATGTAGGTTTACCAAAAGAAGTTTGTCTATTATATCGGACACAAAAAATATATTAATATATTAAAAAGTCTGAGCTTGTCCAGCTGTCCAGTAAGATAATGATAAAAATAATAATTACAATAACGATGACGATAAACACTACAGTCTGGCGCAATAGATGCCCGTGTTAAAATGATGCCAATAATAAAAATCTGCTCCTAACATTGGTTCATGCCACATAATTTGCCAATACCATTGAAAAAGTCAGGTGGTGCAGCAGGAAGTGCTGGTGCCTCAATACAAGAACGTTGCTGTATGAACTTCCTGATGGAGAAGGACCTTTCTGTGTGGACTTTGCATTAGAGGTGTTGAAAAACGTGATGCTCAGCTTATCTAAACGCTGATTAAAGAATGAGGCCCCCAGCAACTGCTTATTTATGCTTTTACAATGAAAACACATATTTAACTCAAGTCTAGGCCTGTATTACTGTACAGGCCTTGACTTCTATGATTTTCACTTGATATGCATGAAGTTTTGTTGTATTTTCAAGCACTTTGTCAGGAATGTCTCAGTGAATCCAAAACGTCCAAAGAAACAGTTGGCTTGTACTGTTTTTCTGCATAAGCTTAGCACACAGTTAAAGTGAGGTGCATGCTGGCACTTGCCAGTCGCTGCTAAAGTTAGCCCGTTAGCTCACTGTGATGTTTCTGAAGCAGCAGAGAAAAATCCAGCCAGTCCGTCCTTCATTAAAAGCAAGTGTGTGGGTGCATTTAAGATTCTACAATGTCCATCAGAGCTTGACATGATAAATTCAGTAAAGGGCTCTGCAGAAAGAAATAAAAGAATTCATCTCACACCAGATGTTAAAAGAAGGAGTCTGCAGTCAACTCCAGCCAATGGGCTAAAGGAATTACTGAATCCATCAATTGTTTCATTTCTTAAGACTCTCGCCCCTACAACATCGTAGAAAAGACGGCTTCAGATTCAGGAAACATTAGGAAACCCAGTTTAACTTCAGGAAGAGAATAATATTCAACTTTTATTTCACTTTATAATTATTGTACTTCTTTGAAGTCCTAAAACTATTTTATCCAAGCTGCCTGTCAGCATGCAGCACAAAACAGACTGTAATGGATCTCAATTTAAGCCCCTCTGTGTAACAAAAATAGGTTTTATTGAGATCCATGAATCGATCTGAATAGAAAAATGATTCTTGAAAGAATCACATCTCTAATCTCAGTAGAGACAAATATGACGAGGACAGATTTATGGTCTGGGGGTCCATGTGTTTGTTGCAGTAATTTGTTATATATGTGTACTGTATCTTTAAAAGAAAGAGTTTGTCTTCAGCCTGCTCTAATGTACAGTACATTGAGATAACACTTGTTATGAAGTGGTGCTATACAAATAAAGACTGATTGTCTGTATGTTCTCCCTGTGCATATGTGAGATTCCTCTTCTTTCCTCCCACAGACCAAATACATATTCAGTAGATTAATTAGTGAAGCCAAAGTGCTCATACAGGGTGTGTAAATACCTTTATTGTTTGTTAGTTTTTTGTTTTGTGTCTACATTTCAGCCCAGTGATTGGCTGGTGACGAGTCTTAATTTTGAATGCACTTTTTGAGTTTTAGCTATAGCTTTTGTGTAAAATATCTTTTAGTTTTAGTCATAATTTAGTCATCTTAATTGTTTTAATTTTAGTCTGGTTGTTGATGAAATTTTGCAACATTTTAGCCAACAAAATCTAGTGTAAAGTGTAAGGCCTTTTTTATGTTTCCTTGAATTTCTGAAGTCATGTTTTACACTTGAATAAAATGAAACATCTATTAACCCTTTATTGAATGCTAGTAAAGTCTGAATGTATAAATGAACAGAAACAAATTGAACTTTTGTGTGAAATGCAGTCACCTTTATTTAGGCTACCTGGCAGAGCATCTCAGTTACAATACCAGAACTGACAACAAACAGTGAACCTGCTCTACATGAATATATCAATTCATAAAGAGAGGAGCTCTGATTGGATCGCTCCACAACTTATCCCACCACCACCAAGCTAAGGCAGCTGTGATTGGATGTCCCTCTTAACTCATCCAACCTTTCCACACAACCGAAGTAGCTGTGATTGGATATATTCCTAACTTGTCCCTACTTTCTACATGACCAAATTAGGTCTGATTGGATTAAGTCTCTGTCAAACATTTTAGTCTAGTTTTTATTTGTTGATTTAGTTTTAGTTTTTGTCCATGTGCACTTGTTTTTATTAGTTACTGTCTAGTTGTCGTCAGGGGAAAAAAGGTTGTTGATGAAAAACTATAACGGGCTGCTACAAGCTGCCACCATGTTGCAGATATGATCAGGCTGTTTAATTAAATTAAATATGGTGCAGTTTTTATTTAATATGATCATACTTCCTTTAATTCAATCCTCAATATGAGTGGTGTTTATTTGTAGAATTTTAGAAATACATTTACCTACTGTATGTTGATTTCAACTTCTCACTGAGTAGTTTTCTACAATTTACAATCATCTATGGCCACAAGTTAAACCGTATGTTTGTAAAACATCAGTCAGCACCATTAGACTGATCCACCAGATTGTGCAACAAATAATTCTCTTATTTGACTTTTCCTCCAAAAAACAAACTCACAGCCTGAGTCACCCACAAACTATCAAGCCACATAATAAAATCTGCACCTCGTCGCGGCCCAGCTGAGTCACAGCTTTGTGTTTTGACCGGGCCGGCCCTCGGTGACCTCTGCCAATTTTTTATCTCATTTCACTCTAACTTTGTAGATCAGACTTTAATTTTGAAGCGCCGAGCACGGGACAGTGATGAATAGGCTACATCAAGCAGGGCTTAAATTACCCCTCTCCCTGGTGGCAACACTGACCGCAAGGAGAGGTGTGTGTGCGTGAGTGTGTGTTTGGTTTGTGTGTGTGTGTGCGTGTGTGTGTGGTGACCTAGTAACAGCAGACAGAGAAAGAAAGAGGGCTGGTCAGCATTTGCCCTCTCAACCCTGCTAGCTCCGCAGCACACCCAAGGAGGCGAGAGAGGGGGGAGGACACGAGGGAGAGAGAGAGAGAGAGAGCATCCACTCCATCTTTTTCAGCCTCTCTTGTCAATGGCTCATCTCGTTTTTGGTGTTACTTTTGAGGTTATTTGAGGAGAGTCTAACCCTGGCCTCGTTCTTCTCTCCTCTCTCCATGTAAAAATATGCGGCTGCTCTTCTTCAGTGAACACCTCCACCAGCAGTTTTGTGTCTGCCAGGACAACTTTTTAAGGTCATTTGGATATCGATGAAACCTTATCACCACATCATAAAACAGTCCATCCAAAATTGAGGCGAGGAAGCCAGGAGGGTTCGGCGGACAGCCACGGGCATGGCCTTAGGCTGAGAGGGAGAAAATCAAAAACAGGGGGACGAAGAGCAGACTTCTGAGGGAACAAAGACGCTTAATTAGACCAAAGGGGTCTGTAAAGAAGGCAGGTGGTCAAACTTCCACAAAGAGAAACATCATGCCAAAGTTTTTGTGCCAAATACACATTTTCTTTCTTTTTATGGTGAAAACTCTGAATCTCTCCTGCACTAGAGTTGGTCTGGATTGATTATTGTGATGGTCTATTTGATTTGGAAACAGACAGAAGACAAAATGAAACGTGTTATTTTACAAAAGAAGAACAAATGTCTAAAAACTCAGATAGACAAGAGGGCCACATAAAGCCCATTTTCACTGCTCAGGGGACACGTTTCCACAAATGTTTGTGGTGTGAAACTGTGGGACAGTCTGGATGTAGAGCTGAAGGAACGTCCAAACATCAACCAACCAAAAAACATGCAGAGAAACTGCTTTTTGCAAAATATAGGGATGCATACAGTGTCTTGCTATAGATGGATAATATTACATCAGATTAGATAGTGCTTTATTAATCCCCTTAGGAAAAACTCCCTCAGGGAAATTGAGATTCAGAAACAGTTAATTATTACAGATGGAAATATATAGAAAAAAGGAAAGATAGATCTAAACAAAACTATAATAAAATACATATAAAAATACATTAAAATAAAATAAAATAAAAATATATGGCTACAGGCTGGCTACTGCTCCTTCCCGTCCTGTCTTCCTGTTACTCCTCATCCTCCAGTGAGGAGTTGTACAAGCACAGGTGTTTAGTATTTATTTCTTTGTTATCATTTTATTCTTGTTTGTAATGATTTCATTTGGATCAAATAACAAATTCCAAACTAATATTTCAGGATTTAATTGTATATTTTAAAATAGCTTTGTATGTAGGAAGTTAGAATTTATTTAAAAAATGTTTTTAAAGAAGTTATTTATCTTTTACGGCAAATATAATTGTGTTATCTTCATTAGATGTGATGATTGTGTACTTACTAATCAATGGGGAAGCAGAATAATTTACTTCATAAATGTGAATACAATTATTAAGTGTTGTTTTCTTTTTTAAGGTGGTCTTTGTTTGTTCACTTTTTAAGTGTATATACATGAAATCTTTATTTTTTACATGCTTGAAATAAACTACTACTACTACAATTAGTCAGGCATACTCCAAAAGAAAAATAAATAAACAAAACTAGAAAAAAAGACTCACACAACAGATTTTTCCAACACTTATATATTTAAAGTCAAACCAACGCATTGTTGTGGACCACAGGAAGAATATCTACAGCAATACTGCAGCTAATGGAGATCCTAATTAACTTAATTAAACTAAACTACAACTTAATGACCTTGCAAATAATTAATGCTGATTTAGGCATATTTTTAAATGCAACAAAACAATAAGACAGACCTTTCGAGTTGTAAATATTTTACCTGTATCCAACCACACCTTGTTCCTCACTCTAAAGCTAAACAAAAGAGAAACAGCGATGGAAAAACAACTTCTTCAAATACATATCCTAATTTGGTCACTGTGTTATATTAGTTTCTCTGGTTGCATCACATTTGGCTGATTCTGTCATATTTACAATTTGCTGGTTTTTACGAAGGACCCGTGGCAGGCACTGAGTGAAGTGGAGGGCCGCATTTGGCCCCCAGGCCACAAGTTTCCCACTCCTAGTTTAAGCATTTAGTGGTGGAAAAAGAGCGGTGATTACACAGACATTATGAAAATGTGTCTTCAATGATCTGTCCGTTGGTTTGATTATTATTTGACACTTTCATTTATACTTTACATTTTAATGTTTGATTCTGTTCTTTATTGCTTTGCCCACACAAATGGGCAAACTCTCTGTCTTTTATGAGAGACTTCTAATACTGTACAGGACAATCTGAGGGAGCTAAAGTTGAATCCAACTAAACATAAATCATGATTTTTCAAATAAAAAAAGAGAAATTATCTAAATCTCCCCTCTATTATTACATTTCAGGGTGATGTAATTGGGCCTGTGCCTTCTTATAAATACCTCAGGGTTTTGACTGATGATTTGCTGTTTTTTCAGGTTCAGCTAAAGAAGGTGAAGTTGCAGTTGTGCGTTTATTTCAGAAATAAAAAAAGCTTTGATGCTAAAATGTGGTGATGTATACATGCATGCACCTTCTCAATGTCTTAAATCTTTGGATGGAGTTTATCATGAAGCTTTAAGGTTCAAAACAAGTCTCAAGACTCTGATGTATTATTGTACTCTATGATCGAGTTGGGCGGCCATCTTTGACCCTCCTGAATCACTGGCACATCCTTATTTGACCCGCTTCCCTTAAACTTGACTAACTGAATTCATGTGAAAGGTTCTGTAAACTTCAGGCTTCGCTATGTTTGTCTCAAAATGGGTGAAAAAAGTTTCAGACATGCTGATCCTGCAGACTTCTGCTACAGGAAAGACTGTATCTTGGAGAACTGGTCACTTTAAATCTTTAAAAATAGCAGATTAAGAGCTTTTGAGGAGGATGAAGCAGGTTGTTGATGCTTTGACTGATGATTTTCTGCTCTGGGACTCTTAATTGATTGGTTGATAAATGTGTGTCTGTGTCTGTGTGAGACTTCGTAAATGTTCTGCTGCCTGTCTTGGCCAGGACACCACTGTAAATGAGATTCTCCATCTCAGTGAGGTTAATAACAATAAGAGTAAAATCAGACTTTTTTTTGTCCTTACAGTTGAAACTAACAGTCCTGAAACAACCTGCTGACAGACAGCGAGATACACTGAATTGTTAAAAAGAACTTTCTAATGGATCTAATATTTAAAAAATTAGAATTAAAATTAATTATTATAAATTAATAACACATTTGCAGCGTGGTTCACTGAGGCAATCCTGACAGAATGCTTGAAAATAAAACAAAAACACATTCACTTTAAGTGAAAAACATAGACTACAAGGCCTGCACAGTAATTCAGGCCTAAGCTTCTGTCATCAGGACAGACTTTTAAGATTAATGTGTGTGACTTCATCATAAAAACATAAGTAATTGCCCGTGGCCTCATGCTTCAAGCAGAACCTAAATATGTCATCAAGCTGAGCATCAATATGAGATAAACATAAAAAATTACTTTCAGTATGAAGACATATATTTAAAATCTTCTGCTAAAAGTATCAAATGGGTCATCAGTGTTTGGTAATGATTCATAAAAGGCCCAACCAGATTCACACTCGTCTAAATATCACCAACGTATTTGTACAATTTATACATTGTCAGGAAAATGTGTTGAAATGTAAGTAATTCTTTGAAAAGCTATTTTTCAACACTTTTGCTTTGTTTCTAGATCATATCCCTTTACTTTATTGTTGCTAACCTACATGTGCAGTTAAGACAGTGATTTCTCACTTGTTAAAAAACATTTGGGGCTTAGATATCCCAGCAAATAAGAATGTGTGCCCCCCTCGACGTAGCTAGTCTGTCTCTCGTCCCTCCTGAGGCCTCTTTCCTGCATGTCATTCCCCACTCTTTGTCCCTGTCTTTAAGTTTATTCACTGTCCTGTCTTCTCAAATAAAGACATAAAAAGTCCCCCAAAATAACCCTGAAGTCTAAATATGTACAAACTGCATGACCACTTTACATAACAGACCATTTAATTAAAAAAAATAAAATACAGAAGAAACTCCTGTAACTTTGTAAATTAACAATAAATAAATAAATAAATCAGTGATGATGACATTGCCAATATATTTGTGTAATTTAGAGTGTGCTCTTCTGTCTTTTAGTTAAAATATGTCTGAGGGTCCTGAGCTCCTGTACTTGAAAGCTCCATCATAAATCATTAAAATATGTTTTCCTTAAACTCAGTGATTGCTTGTAGTTAAATGGGGGAGGGCCCTGTCTTTGTCTGGGAATTTCAAATTACTGCAACAGTCCCTTAAGGGATGAAGATGAATCAATAAATCAAATCAACAAATAAATAGCAACAAAACCTAACACAAAACAAACTTCATCAGAGGTTTGCTGGCTTTATTCATAACTCCACAAATGTAATGTTACTGCAGCCAACATGTTGGTGATAAATAAGTGAAAGGCTGTTTTAACATTTGCTGATACTGATTTTTAAGCCATGTAGCCCCCCCCCCCCCCCCCCCCCCCCCCCCCCCCCACTTGGGACCTGTTCATACTGCTGTTCAAAATAATATCAGTTTTATTTGTTTTCATGTTAAAATAACACTGGCTCACACACATTCTTGTTCACACACCCCTAAAGAAAGAGTGGCCATAGTGTGTCTTCACTATTTTAGTTAATAAATGTGAACCAATGTTTGACGACCTCAAAGCCTCATACCCCCCTGAGACCCTCTGGTGCCCTCAGACCCTAGGTTGGGAACCATGGTTTAAAGTTATTATCTGCCTTTTTTAAGGTATCGAGTACAAAAAAAGAGAAAATCATAGACACATCTTTTCTTGCTCCTCAAGTTTGATGACATGAAAAACAGACTTCACTGCAATAATGAAAACTTAAAATCACTTGTATTAATTACATTTTCCAGTAAACAGAACAAAAAGTCATTTGTTTTGTTATGAATTTTTATCAAAGGAGTGATCTCATCTATCCTTATAAATCTTTGTTTTTATTAAGCTGGTCTAATTTCTTAGCACATGTTGGAAAAACTTAAAACAGTTAGTTTAAGGTCAGGTGTGGTCAGGCCATGTTCTGAACACAGTGTTCACATTAAGACGACAGATTTTTATGTGCATGACGGGCACAACACAACACGCAAACACAGCACAAGATGTGCTGCAGCTGGCCTGGGATTGAATCCTGCCTGAGATTGTCACTATTTCAAGAAGTTTCTCATCTCAAGTCAACAATTTGAGCTTTGACCCAAAACTCAAAATCATCATCAGAGGTGATGGCTGTCAAATATATGTATATGTATATGTATGTATAGCTTATTAGAACTTTAAGGTAAACTTCAGGGCAACATCAGACAACAAAGACAAGAAAAAAAGCCTGCTCTGATCTTCATATCTTGGTCAGGTGAGATGTGAAATGTGTGTGAGGTGTGTTTGCATTGTTCTTGCTCGAGATGAACTTAAAGATGAACTCTGAGTGTGTGTGTTAAAGCTGCACCAGACTGTAGAAGATCTGAAGCACAACACCAGCCCACGATGGTCTTCAAAGTCATTACAGGGCTGGGTGTAAGAATCTTTAAGTCTTATTATTATTCATTTTCAGGTTTGAAGTCTGGTTAAAAATGTAATGATTTTATTTTTTTTGCATTTTTAGCCTTTACTGTGTTATCCAATATTTTATTTTTTTTGTTGCAACAAACTCCAGTTGTACTTGTCTCCTTCTTAGTGAGATAAATTAAATTAAATGGACATAAATCTGCCGGAAAAAAGGTGTGACAGAGGGATAATTGTAGATGTGCGTTGGAGTGGGTACCATGAGGCAAAAATGGTGCTTTGCTGGCTTTAATACACACTTTTTAAATTGCACAAATAAGTTTGCAAAGTTTGAAGAAGGAAGTAAAACTGGGGAGAAGCAGTGCAAACTATTTTGTGCAGAAGACATTTCCTGCCATTTGTATTTTTATTATTTTATTTCTTAAGGAAAGCAGTTGTACTTTTTAAAATGGTTTTGAATGATTCCTGCGTATTTCTGCCACATACACCGTGCGCATTCTCTCTTTTTTTATTTTGGTACTCCGTCTTGACTGCACCAGCAGGAGAAGTTTGGGGGCCACAGCACTGAAAAAGCACACCAGCTTCATCCCGGTGCATGTTTCTCGTCAGAATCCCACTTTTCTCTTGAAATGTACAGTCGTGTTGAAAAGGGATACAACGGTGTGCCATAGTTTTGGGATTAGGACACACACTCTATACCATGTTATTTATCTCCCTCTCTCTCTTTTTTATTTCCCCAGCTGCTCTGCGGACTGTCCCTCCCCCCTTGGCTCTTTATCCAGTCTACTAGAAACCAGTGTGCCGTGAAGCCGGTGCGCCACGCCGCCTCTCCGTGCCAGCGTGAGCATCGGAGGTGGAGAAGGAGAGGAGAAAAAAAGGAGGAGGAAAAAAAGAGTAAATCAAAGATGGTGTAAAGCGGTGGAGCTGAGAGATAAACCACAGCAGTTGTGCTCTTAAACCCCTCCGGTTCCTACTGAACCAGCGGGACTACTTGAGGCGGAAACTGTCGTCCAAACCTGGACTGTGACGAGACTGTGGCGCTCGAAGTTACAACTCGCTGTACCTTTACAGACTTTGGTTATGCCAATAAGTGGAGGAGATGATTTTTAGGAAATAAAAATCCTTGAGAAAACGTGTGTTTGAGTGTGTGTGTGTGTGTGTGTGTGAGAGAGAGAGAGAGAGAGAGGGAGAGAGAGAGAGAAAAAAGGAAGTGAGAGAGAGAGAGAGAGACGACGCGCGTCATGTCCAAACGCACGGATGTGATCGGAACTTCTGTTTCTACTTTAAACTTGGTTTCAAAAACATATATAGATGTGTTTTAACTTCAGAACTATACTCTCAAAGCAGTACTGAACACGTGGAAGGATATAGATGCGCTCACACTGACAGGGGATCCAAAACTGCGCCATACCGTGCGTCCCTGGAAAGGCTTCAGTGCGTAAAGGCAGCAGAGACAACTGGAGAGGCAAGGTTCCAATTCCCTTTGCGCCTCAGCACTGCCGTTGTCATATGCTTTAATCACTTCATGATTGAATGAAATATTATCCTATGTATATTAATTTATGTAGTTTTCCTTTCTTTTCTTATTGAGGTTTTGTTATGGTTTTCATGAATCTTTAATCTTTCTGTTCATTATTCCATATAGCCTATTTGTCATGTAAACAAATATAAAAGGTAATATTTTAAATAAAGGCGGTTTTAAAACGGGTGGATATGATTTAGACACACCCACAACAGAGAAAGTTCCAAAACCAAGTGAGAAGATGCGTCCGTGGAGGGACTTTTTGTAGGCTGAAGACAGAAACAGCGAAGTGAAAAGCAAGACTCAAATTCTCGTGGCACCGCAGCAGCCCTCCTCTTACTCGGTCTTTGTGTTCCAGGGGCTTCATATCATGAATGGGAAGATGTTTTTTTTTTTTTATCTGAGTTTAAATGTGTGAGTGATCCAGACTGCGCGCCATGGATAAGCAATGAGGTTTATTTCTTTTTTTTTTTCTTTTTAGAGGGAACTTTATTCTGTTGCTGCTTTATGATGTGTATTTAGTTTAGAAACAACAACGACAACAAAAGTACTATTAGAGAGGGAGTGGAGTGCTTTTTGACACGCTCTCATCAGGGTAAGAACCAAAACCGCGCCATGCCGCGCGTCTGTGGAGACGCTTTTGTGCGTAAAGATAGTAGAGGCAAAAGAGGAGGCAAGGTTCCAGTTCCCTTAGCACAAATAGATTTTTCCCATTTACTTTCCCCTTATTTTTTTTAATCTTCCTGTTTTATGTTTTGTAATAATCTGAATGAGATAAATTTTGTCAATAACATGAAACCCTCAAACATTTGAGAGAGTTTTTGTCTGAGCGTGTGAATGAGATTCCACTTCACTTTAGTCTGTTTTGAATTTATGCTGGCTTCAGGTATGAAGACAAATAAACCAAAAATACAACTTTAAACTATGAAGTGACTACAAATACAAACGTGTGGAGTGGAGTGAATTTAGATTCACTCTCACCAGTATGAATACCAAAGCCGTGCCACACCGTGCGCCTGCGGAGAGCCCTCTCTTCCTCCTCCAGACAACAGCGGCAAAGAGGGAGGCAAGGTTCCAATTCCCACAACACCCCAGCATCTCCCTCCAGCGCACACACCACATACACACCCCACAGACTGGGCTGGTATAAATTACTGACCTTTCTGCGTAGAACACACACAGAAACGGCCTCGGTGTTGAATTTACAGAGTTTGTACTTAAGTGTGAATGCACGTGAGGGCTCTGTGTCCCAACTATTGTGGGAATCAGGATTAAAAATTGTTTATGGTTAACTTTATCACACGTAAGCCTGTCTCCCGCGTCTTTAAATAGAGTCTTTGGCTCAAACACTCTCATATGAGTCATCCACGATGCTGTCATAATATTTCTGCGTGAGTCTGCCTCCTCTGAGTCCGCTGCCTGTAATTCAGCGAACTTTAATATGTCGCCGCAGATTCATTTCCCTGTGTGATGAACGAGAGGGAAGAAATAAATCTGCTCATCAGAGAAACTTGTGTATCACATAAAAATGTGTATCACATATGCGAGAGCAGAGATTTTAATATCATAGGAACATGAACGCTGCGTTATTTTGTGACTTTTATCCAACAGGCCCGGAGGAAAGTATTATCTAACATCAACATGCTCTGAATTTCACCAGTACATACATTTTAAAGTATTTATTTCATTGGCAAAAGACAAAAACTTAACTGAACTGAAAAAAAACATAAAAAGCAACGCATTACCCTGAGAAAGAAAAGAGGGGGGAAGAGGCTCACTGTGCGTCGTGCGTAAAAAGGAGAACTTTTCCCAGCACAGAATTATCTAAAAGTTATAAAATAGGCTACCTACAATGTAGTTATTAAAATATAACTATTGCCTGATATAATATCAGACGTACAAGGCACTTATTCAACGCAATATCTGATAAAACATTTCAATGCATCGATTAATTTCATTCGCTTTATTAAATTACTCACACGTTTACTTGCCCAAAAACCTTATTGAGGACCGTTTTGAAACATTTTTTTGTTTGTTTTATTGTTTTTAAAGACCAAGCCGTCGTATTTCAGTCAAAATATTTCATAAAATTCTGCACTAAGTTTTATGCAAATGGGTCTAAAGATGGATGAGTGATGTTCCTTAGACGTCTCTCTTCCTCCCTCGCTCTCTCTCTCTCTCTCGCTCTCACACACACCCTGCGC
The DNA here is from genome assembly GCA_037902135.1 of Cetoscarus ocellatus. NCBI lineage: Eukaryota > Metazoa > Chordata > Actinopteri > Labriformes > Labridae > Cetoscarus > Cetoscarus ocellatus. The sequence continues at coordinate 179,014 of JBAMNC010000377.1, read as the reverse complement.
GTCACAATTTTCTTACTCCAGTACAAATTTTAGATAAATTAGATTTAGAAATAGTCGAAGTAAGAACATGATGATGAGTAGATACATCGTTTTTACAGGGATGATTGGAAATATAGACAGGAATAGGTGCGAAACTTGAGGAACTTTTGTCAAAATACCAACATAATGACATTAATACTAAAAATAAATAGCACTTTTAATTATGTGTAGACAAACAGTTATAAACTTATTGTTGTTGAGTTTTATTGCACACATTGTAAGAATAAAATAATGAAAATCCTCAAACTTCGACTAAAGTTTATATCCAGCATTATTTGTAAGTTAAAAGTGCACCAAACGGCACATCAGTTCACTGAGCACAGCTGGAGCTCATACCTTAAGGTAGTCCAACCTAAATCCAGGTTTTGATCAGGCTGGTAAAAACATTTGGGACCTACATCTTTTTGCGTAAAATTTGACTGCTTAAAGTAACTGCTTAAACGTCTTGATGCGTTTATTTAAGAGGTGCGTTCAAGTGTTCAGCGTCTGTTTAAATCTGTTCAAATCCTCTGAGTTTAGCGGCACGTCTTCTCTCGGTTTCAACACCCACACCAGAGAGTACTGTAACACCAGAAAAGGTTTCGTTTTCATAAGAGATCAATCACAACAGCCCGAGCGCCACAGTCACAGAGGAAAGAAGAAAGGGAAAAGAGCGCGAGGGCCTTTCAGGAATTACATTCATTGAACTGATCAAATATAATCAATATGTTTAAGCCAGCAATACTCCTCAAATCTGTGTATGAGCTAGTTTCGGGTTTGTAGTCCAAGAATGAGATATAAACATGTTAGATCTTGTATTTATTATTGCCCCTTAACTTGGATCTCAATGTTAAAAGGGGACTTGATCAATTTGGTGAATTATCGTTTAAAAAGAGCGCGCAGAAATGCTGCAAAATTCACGGCTGACCACATCAAACAGGCAGTTGGTCGAGCATCTCCCCAGGTAAAGCTCATACTTGTCCTAACGTGTCCTGATTCTACATTTAGATATTAAAAATGAGAATTTAAGACTTTTAATCCGTGCGCAAAACACCGACATCCCCACAGAGAGAGGACTGAAATAACAGAAAACTTTGTGAAATAAAGTGGTCAGATTAAAGTACTCAAAATTTTGGAACAAGGTTCCGTGTAAATATTTGTGAGAGAGACTAAAATCCTCCCGAAGAGAACACCCCGACTCTTATCTGTGGGTGAAAACGTGCAATAGTGAGCAGCGCGCTCCCTGACGGGCGTTTCAGAAAGTGGACTGTGTCAATCAGACGAAGAGGAGAGCTCTCCATCGGCCGCGAGCGCGCGCGCAATGCGTGTGTTTGCGCGTGTGAAAGAGTATTATGTTTGAGTGTACGCTGCGGGGTGGGAGGGGGTATTGTACTATCGCAGGGAATGTGCGCACGGCAGCTGTGTGTGGATGTGTGTGTGTGACACTGATGGATGCGCCAATGGAAAGACGGACAGATGCTTGGGCGGATCTAACGGCATGCAGTGGAGGAGCGGCGCACACAGTCGCGGCGAGATTAGGAAGAAAACATCCTCGATCGGCGGAGAGTCACAAATCATCACACCCTTCCATCGAGCCCGGGGAACGGACGAGGACCGGACGGAGCCCCGGGTTTACCCGAGGATCGACACGAGGAGGGGATTTGATTCCCTCGGCGGATCCTGAGAAGAAAGCTGCGCATTGACGAGCGTGAGAGACGAGGCGCAGCAGCACCACATCTGGCGCAAAGGGAGACAAGAGGAGAGAGAAAGACAGCCCTTGGCAACTCACCCTCACTGCTGTGCCCTCTTCTGCCACCGCGGTTCTTTTATCCTTTGTGTTTTCGGCACCGTGAGGCTGCGCGTCCAAACCTGAGGATTGCCTGAAAAATACGGGAGCATATTTTTATCCTCTTCACCAACTCAGCTGATCAACACAAACTTTTACTGCCCACTTTAAGAGAAAGAAGGAGCTTTGCTGTCTCGAGAAAACTCTGAATATACTGAGGAGGATTTTGAACTCACCTGTGAAGAAAAACAGAACTTATTCCATCCAGTGCCGAGAGGAGGACAGCGCTTTGAGAGGAGAGCGCAGTGTGCGCCTCGCAGCCTGCCTGATTTAAATAGTTCCTATCAGGCCACGCAAACAGGAGAAAAGTACCATCAGCAGCCAACAAAGTGTTTGGCAGAAGGCGCTCGAGCTCGGCTGATCCGTGCGCTCCAGCCAGCCTCCTCCTCCTCCTCCTCCTCCTCCTCCCGCCGCTGCTGCTGCTGCTGTACATTATTACAACAAGGGAGACCCAATCAAGCACGTATCTCATCGATTCACGCACACACAGCAGCGCCAACACGCACGTGCGCGCACATACAGAGTGTGTGACTTTGCCCCTCAGCGGATTTTTCAAAGCGCTCTCGGACAAAATCTGGTCTCTGCGTCAGGCAGGGCAGCGTGTGGGCGACCACTCATCTTCCTCTTCCTCCTGCGCTGTCGGTCCGAAGAATAACAAACTGAAAAGGCTGCATGTGTGTTACACTGAGTGGACTTTGCCAAGGGGCGATTGGATTTTTATGAGCTGCTTTGAGGCACGTTTCAGCTGCTTCACCTCTTGGCTTTGAATCGTGCGTGATCAGCGGGAGGGAGAAACGGAACCTCATGGATCAGCCCGTGAAGTAAGTGTTCATTTCCTCTCAGATCACGGTGCTCAGCTTGTTAACGAGGCCGTGTGTGTGTGTGTGTGTGTGTGTGTGTGCGCGCGTGTGTGTGTGTTTATGCTGGCCTGCCATGTGTCTGCATGATCCATCCGCAGTATGACTGACATTACGCACATTTAACTGTAAGTCAGAGCCCAGGGGCGGAGCTAGAGGGGCAAATAAACGGGGCTCAGCCCAAACCCGAGCCTAGGATAGTCCAGGAGCACGCTGTCCTTCAAACTCAAGTCCTATTTGACAGTTACATGCACTAATTTAATACCTTTATGAATTTAAATGTGGACAAAGAATGTCAAAATTAACTGAACATGATTCGGGTGAACAATCTTTATTGGACTTTTGTACATGTTCACTGGCTCTCAAACTGTCTGAAACCACAAAACATCATCAGGGAGATCAATATTCTTCACTCTAGAATCCTGAAAGTCAGGAAGAAACTGTCACTTTCTTTTAAAGGTCACACTGTTACAACTTTTTCTATTACATGCAACTTGTGGCCAAAAATGCTGAACCATAAAAGTTAAGGGACAAATACATAAAAAAACAAATCAAAAAATTTATTTGAACATTAAAAAAGCACATTTTGGTAATTATATGTGAGCATACAGTATATGATTTATGTTTACATGCCTATATGCTTTAATCCAAACCATTTTTACAATTAATTAAGGCAAAATGATCTGCATATGATTTGGGAAAAAAACATTTTTGGGATTTTTTGAAAATATCAACTGGCTGAAGATTAATATTTTTTTTTTACTTTTGTCCAGTGAAAGTAAGAGAGAAACTGGTGATTTCTTTTTAAAGTTACAAATAGCAACTTTTTATTATTATTTGGAACTATTTTCTTGCAAATTGCAGCCCGATGTTCTGAACCTGAGAGAATATATTACCACAAAAAACAAAAACAAATTTGAGGAGGAAAAAACGACATTTAGAAATTAGGAGTGTGTAAATTGTCAGATAATAAAACAAAAAAGCTAAACAACATCTAATGAAAACAGCATAATACAGCAGAGCTTTTGGAGTAATGAACGTTTCCAAACTGTTTTATTTTGGACAGTTTTTTGCTGTTCTAACACACTTCTACAAACTAAAGGGCTCACTTCTGTCCATGTGGATACAATCATAAGAAATCCTTAATTCCTGTAACCTGCATTGATTTGTGTGGCTCAGTCAGCCTCCCTCTGGCTCCGCCAATGCTGGAGCTCATGCTCAGCCCGCTCGTTTGGAATAAACGGCTCCACAAAGAGGCAGTGAATGACAGAAGGAGAGTGAGAGGGGTGAGAGAGGCAGGGGGAGAGAGAGAGAGGGAGCTACGTGACGCCTATCAGCGGCGGTGGAGAGGTTGAGCCGTGGAGGAGGCGCACGGCTTCAGTGCTGTCAGCTCTTCATGTGTTGTCCCCTTGTTTGCGGACTTTTGACTGACGCGATCATTTGGTTTTTATCCCTTCAAGCTCGCCTGTTGCAGCCGCGTAAAGAGGATCAGACGGAGGCACAAGGCGCTTTCCAACCTCCCTTCTGTGCTTTTCTGCTCCCGCCGCGTCCATCCGAGCCGAAGCGGGCGACACAGCGAGCGGCAGAGAGAGCAGCCGCGGCAGCCAGCCGGGGGTTCATCCCCCTCTCTCCTTTTTGATTTTGCGCTCCCTTTGCTGCCCCTGGCTCCTTCTCCTCTGATTCATTTTTGTGTTCGCAAACTGCACGCCCTCCCCTGCTTACACCCACCCGCCTCGATCTATGAGGGAGCCGTGAGAGCGCACCCAGGGGGGGAAACTGTGTATCAAAGCTCGGAGGATCCCCCAGGCAAACCTCGGATCACCGGGGCCACTGAAGAACTCCCCGCCGGGCCCCCGCTGACGACATGCCGCGGAGGAAGCAGCAAGCGCCCCGGCGCGCCGCAGGTACGCACCGACTTAGCTTTACGTGGCATTCACTGTACTTCTTCTTCTTCTTTCTCCTCTTCTTGATCTTTTGTCAACTCCTGTAGCCGCTGTGTAAAGATAAAGAAGCAACCATAACCCCGGAGAGCCAATAGAGAGCATCAGATTTGTCTCAACAACGATCGGAGGTGTATTCTGAAATAACTGCTCTCTGCATAGATCACTCAGAAATGTTTGAGCCAGTGGCGTTAATAGTTTGTCCATAAATTTCCCAACCAAATTCCCACAGTTTGGACAGTGCCAGGAGGGTAGCTGAACTTATTTTGGATATTATTTTGTTTCAAATATATTTTTTCTTAATTTATTAAACCAGTCTGTTTCTGAATATCGCCCCTGATATTTGGTCAGACACATTATTGCACAGATTTTAATTGCACAATTAGGCTGGTAAGTTATATTTGCAACCTTACTACTAATTAACGCTCATTGATTTATCAATTTAAAAAAAAAAAATGTTAAATTATCAAAACAAAGTGTTGACACTCAAATTCCTCAAACAAGTTTGAGTTGTTTAGACAAGAGGGTTGCTTTGTCTCACTCGAGTGTCCAAACATTGTCAACAAGTTAGTGCAAATTAAGCAGTGTCCTTTTCTTGATTGGTTTGACTGGGATGACTGAGATTTATTACAGCCCTGTGCTTCAGAAGTAGAAGACATCATCGCATTGTAGTTCAGTAGATCCATTTGTGGAAGGGCCTCATATTGTTAGTTGCCTGGGGCCTCCAAATCACTAAACCCACCCCTGCCCCTCCTCCTCCCTCATTCCCTCACCTCTTAGATAATTCTGTCACCTTTCAGGGCAACTTCCAGGCTACATTTTCTGCTGCTGTGATTCATAAACTGAAAGTGAAGGAGCCTCTCTGAAGATACTTTTTTAAGCTTTACAGAATCCTGGAAGAAAAATGTTTCTGTTGCTTATGCAATTTAGGCATGCCCCCGTACTTCTGGTTTCATTCTGAAATATGATCATTAAATTTGTGCTCTTCAGAATATCATCAAAGAGCCTCAAATGCCTTCATGTGATGTAAATTATAATTAAAAAGACTGAAACAATAGATTTGCTGAATGTGGGGTGGAAAAAAGACACGCGAGGAATAAGAAATCAAAGATTTTCAACAAAGAAGTAATGAAAAATATGTTCCTATCTTTTGTTTCAATCAATAACAAAAAAAAAAAAAAAGTTTTTATTTTTGCTGTTTAATTTTCTAACAATGGGTGCAGACTCCGTTGTTTAAATTGCACAAGACCACTGGCAACATTTGCAGAAGTGTGTGAGGCTGGTGAGGAGCTCTGGTTTCCCACAGTGCTCGCCCTCTTTTGACTGAGAATTAAGAATGAAAGGGAAACATGAAGCCCTCTCTGCGGGTACTTTTCTCAGCCTTATTCCAGAGTAGACGCATCCTGAAGCGATATTAAAAACATGTTTTTATTTAAGCTTATATGCTAACGCACCAAGCATGCTGTATACCACCTCTTTAAGGGTTCTCATCATTTAAAACACATTTAACTACATATTTTCATCTAAGTACAGCATGTAAACACAACATATAGGCCATTCAGTTTAACTGTAATGATAACTCAATAAATCGTCACCAGCAGAGAGAATGAGTAATTATTTTCTCTGTGTACAAAACTGTCAAATTTTTGCATTTGTCTGCTCTTATTCAGATTCAGTTATGTCTAGTTTTCTACGTAGTATTTGGCTACAGAATGAACATCTTTGGAGCTTGAACTGGAGGTATTTGTTGCCATTTATCGAGACTTTGTGCAGGTTTTATTTTATTTCTTGTTTTGCAATTTTTGGTAAAGGAAGCGATTCCCCGATTAATTCATACTGTAAATTACTGTTATTATTTCAAAAATGATTTAACATTTCACCTGCTGTAAGAAGCTTGATGTGATTGGTTTTCAAAAAGCAGTGTCCTCAACACTTCTTCAAGAGGTCAAAGGTCAGCCGCGGTGCTATTTTGCATGTGCTTTAATTAGGACTTCCTGTGAGTGTGTTTGTTTGAAAGCTTTACATTCCCTCCTCCCTCTTCATCTGTATTTTCCTTTTGTGGCATCAGAGAACTTGATCCCTAACAGGTCTACCTATTCTCTCGTTTAGTCCACGTTTTGCTCTTTCCTTCTTTGTGCACATCATGTAAACACAACACAAAAATAATGATATGTACATGAATGGTCATCCACAGAGAACAATAGTCCTAATTCTAAAATGGTGTTTCCAGGTACTTGTGGATTTTTAGCCTGAAATGTTTGATTTTCTTTGTTGCTTTCCTGCAGCAGTTGAGGCTTTATTTGAGCTTTTTTTAAAAAAAATCTGCTCTTATTCAATTTGGCTGAATAATTTCAGATCTGCATCACAGTTTCTGACATAGATGTACAAGAAGACAGCACAGAGTAGTACATATAGTGAATGCATTTTCACATTTGACTTATGCATTATTCCAGGGTGTTAATTTAGGATCTGACTTTTAGAGGGTCTCAGCTCTCACAAAAATGACAAGTCTTTATAATTCAAGAGTTCAGTCCTCTCAAACCCCTCACTTCATAAGTAGGACATATTTCCCTAGAAAGGAGACTTTCAATCATAAAACTAGCAGAAGCACACACAAAAATGAGCCATACCGCTATGGATTATGTGATTGTGTTTTTATTTATCAATAAGTACAGGCATTTTCATCATTTTCTAATTATCAGTGCATATGCTTTAGCAATTTGGCATAACTGGTGAGCCAGTTGATTGTTGATTCGTTTTTTTTTGTCATCATATCAACCAGATTTGAATGTAGGATTTGTCCAACTTGACCTCTTCATTGTGCAACAGAACACTTAAGTTTATAATGAATGATACAAGTCACTTTAACAACACCTGAATGATATTTCTGTTAAGTTAAAGAGCTTTGAAATACTCGCAATGTCACCAAAAAAACGATAGCATTGCTAAATCTGTGTTTTATGCTATTTTCCAAGAAAGAGGTGGCTTTCCTCTGCATACTTGTCGTCCAGAGTTTTGTTAACAACTATGTTTCATTTACAGTCACACCAGAAAGGAAGTGTACTCATATTAAACTCTGAAAACAATAAATTTGTCCCCTTAACTATGAAACAGCCATTAAACAAGAATAACAAGTATAGTGTCTGATTTTTAGTGAATACAGTATGTACATAATGTTCAGAAGAAGTAAGAAGTGATGCTTTTGCTTCATCTTTACATCTTTCTTCCTCTGTCAGTAAGATCTTAATCATGTGTTGTGCAATGTCAGGTGATGAACCGACATATTTAACAATAAATCGCTCTTAAGTAATTCAATGTTTTGCTTGCTAAAACATCAAGCTAAGAACTTTAAGGGAAAAATAAATAGTATAAAAAAAATAGTATACAGAATATTATCATTTTAGGGAGGTTATGGTGGGTTTTAATGGTGAATAAGCCTCTCTTAAAAGAGTCAAATGTCACATCTGTATTGAACAACGTGAGTTTTTGTAGTCTGAAGTGTAACTGGTTGGCAAATAGCAGTCCTATCATCACCTCTCAAAGAGGTCAAGGGTCATCCAATGTTAGCTTGTGTATTTGTTGGAACGGACTCTGGTGCAGTAAGTCCCTGCCTACCTCTTTTCTGTATTTTCCCTCTTTATTTAAAGCATGTAAACATGACTGAGGACGAATATTTTTGTGAAATTTAATGAAATTAAAAGGGGAAAGTTTTCCTCAGATGGTTTAAAAACGGTCTCGTGTTACTTTTAAAAATTTTGCCATAATCTGTTTTTCTCTGCCGTTTTCTGCTGCTAAATGAGTCTTGAAAGCTCAAACTCAAAATGTATCACCTTCATGGAGGCTGTGTTGATGTTCAATTTGGCACAAAAACTTTCACTTTCTTATGAAAGACACAAATGAGTCTAAATGTAAATGTGCTTTTCATTGATCATTTTTGTACATAATATGCACACCATAAAAAGCCTGCAACTGCACTTTCAGTTGTAACTGGTGTGGCAACAGCAGCCACCTTATTGTTCCTCAGAGAGGTCAAAGGTCGCCCGCAGAGGGCCAAAGTCAGTGTGTTTCAGGAAGGACTCCGTGTAACCATTTACATTACTCTCCTCTTTATTCTCTCTCAGCAGAGTCAGAGAAGTTGATCTCTCATCGCTCCCTCTGCACCTATTTTCACTTGTTTACCCCTCCAAACACTCACACACACACACACACACACACTCCGCTCCCTCCCATGCTGCTGGTAGATATTGATTGTGGAATTAAGGATCTTTACTGTTGAGGTTTTGGGAGTCCTGGGGTCAGCAGAGGCCTCTGATGCTTGCTGATCCTTATTTGGGATGTCAGATTTTCTCCAAAGCACCACATTGAATTTCATAACTTTAACACTTTAGCTGCACTTGTTTAAAGTAAGCCATCCTTCTAAACTTTCTTATATAATCAGAACATAAATCTGATAAACCAACAGTTGACTGCCTCCCGGAAAGACTGTTTCACAATCACGCCGCTGCATTACTCTCTGCAGGACGTAGTTTTCCTCCTCAGTATTGGGCTTTAGTGAGCAGATTTTGTTTTCTCGTATGTTCTATCCCCCACCGTATCGTGCGTGCCATTAATAGAGTTTTATTACTTCTTGCTGTTCAACACAAAGCTTTTTTAATAACTGCTTTCTAAGTCATAATTGTCTGTTCCTCAAGACTTTAATATCCCACTGTCTCTGGATATTCCTCCTCTTTGTTTTGCACAATCCGTCCATCTGTTTTCTTTCTCTCCGTCTTTTTCTTCAGTTTCTGGGAAAGACTTTTCTCGTCTAGTCTAAAGATTATTTCACAGCCCAGGGAGGGAGTGTATACTGGAAGAGAGCTTTAATGGACAATTGCCATCTTTGATTTGATGCCTGATTGATCAGCTGTCATCTGGCCGAGCCTTTGATCTGTTCATTCCCGATAAGTGTCAATAAATCACCCCTCCTCCCTCCTCCTCCCGCTCACTCTGTCTTGTCTCCCGCTCACTCTTCTCGTAGAGAAAGGCTTGCTTAAGTCACGTCCGGTCTCACAAACTACAAGCCATTAACTCCATCATTTTCTACATCTTTGCATCTTCTTTACCCACTTTTACAGGGTTAAATTTACTCATTTATTCCTTCAAATCGTGGCAAAAGTAATACACTTCATTTAAATAAGTTCTCATGACGTCAGTGACAAGAAGAATCATTTGTGTCATTTTGATAATATCTTAATATCCTTCTTGTAAATGTAGCGTTCTGTTTGTAACTGTATTTACATTTATGGAATATATTTATGTGTTATTTATTAACTGCTGCTAATAGGGATGTTTACATCAACATATTCTCACTGTAGGTCAGAAACTACAATATCTTTGGATATTATTTTAATGTATTTTCATAAATGGATGACATGGGTCACCTTCCATGTCAGTGAATGGGTTTTAAAGATTTTAAACCATTAATCAATCAATCAATCATTCAATAAGTCTTTATTTGTATAAGTCTTAACAAGTGTTATCTCAAGACACTTTACAATGGAGCAGGCTGAAGCTAAACTCTTTATTTTATAGATACACATATATAATACATATAAAATACACATATATACACACATATATATATATATATATATATATATCCAGACTCAACAAAAGTCCACCATGAGCACAGGCCTGGACCAATCTACATCAACAGTGACAAGAAAAAAAAATTGTTTAGCAGAAGGATCCAACTCAAGTGCAAGTTTTGTGAAAAAAAAAAAAAAAAATTACCTTAGTTACATAGCATATATTTTTCTCCTTTTTCATTTCTTTAAAATAAGTCATTTTGGAGATATCAGTTTGTGTCTAACAGCAGTGATACCCAGATCTACTCAGACTGTACCTTTTGGAAACCCATAGTGTGACTTAGAGTTGAAGCAGGAGATAAAAATATTGTTTGTACTTGTGCTGAATAATAAAGACTGAATAAAAAGGGCTGGAAATTTTGTCCAGCTGACGCTGTGCAAAAGGTCTGGGAGGCCCTGGACTGGCCACCAACCAATTAAAGGGCTGACAGATAGAGACAAATAACCCTTTATGCACACATTTGCACATGTTAATCTAAAATCCCACACATGCACAGGGAGAATATGCAAACTCCAACCAGAAATGCTCTGACCAAGCAGGTGCGAGTTGCAAATGTTGTAAACACAAATTGTACCAGTTTGTCAAATAAGGTGCTCAAGCTGCAAATTCCCCCGATTAATCTAATAATAAAAAGCAAGAGATTGTCATAAGAGATTTTATATGATGTGTGATTCTGAATAAAAACAAACAATATGGAAACCTGTTTGTTACCGTGGTGACAAAATGAATCGTCCCACACACCCCGTATTTAACGATCTACTGTGTTAAATAATGAAAAGTTGCAGTCTGGGTATATTGTACGAAAACAGCAGCATTCTATCAGTATGATGAGGTTGTCAGCCCTTTATAATGGCACATTATCACTCCTTAACATTATACAAAATTATTTAATCCACATTTTTTTAGTAATCTGATGCCTATGAGTAAAGAAACTGTGTCATCAGACATATTTGAACCACAAAAGAAAAATAGAAAGAGCTCTGTCTGAGCTGGTAATATGAAGAGATTATACCAATACCTGTTTAATACCACTAAAAAAGATAAAAGCTCATCCTGAGATGCTCAGTATTGAGTAATTATACATATCAATCAACACGTAGGAAAGTGCTTGGAATGACTGTAAACTGTGGTTAATAAAGGAGATCCACCAATTCATTTAAATGTTGCCAACCTGTTTGTTCAGTTTAACCCAAAGGTGTTTGTCTGCAGCCTTTGATTATGAAATCCAATTAACTAAATAATATAGGGAGTTTAAAACTTTAATTTTTGTGGCCTTGGTATCCTCTCAATGTTTCAGAGTCTTTGTAGTTTAACTTATTATAAAGGTGCACTTTTGATTAAATTAAATACATTTAATATAATTATCCATAAGGACTTCCCTCTTCTAACAGATTATTGTTTGGTCAGTAAGTATATTACTGTTGGTGGTTCGTTGTGTGAACCATTTTTGACTGTGTCAGGTAGGGATGAAAGATATATCTTTTTCGGATCAAAATCGCAATTTTCAGACAACGCAATCATGTGATCGCCAAAGCTGTAATTTTTCCTGACTGACTCAGGATCTGTTGTGTCAACTATTTCACAAATTTGCAGGCAATTTGCATTTACAGAAGTGCTGGTAAGCAGGTCAACAACAGAAAGCCTCTGTTTAAGAGTAGAAGTTGGAGTATCCCTTAAATAAGGAAAACTGATTATTTACCATCAATATTACATGATGAATGTGTTATGTGCTATTGATCATTGATTTCCTAACTGTTGTCTATACTGTAAACATAGGGGATATAACACTGAAGCTTGATTTGAAGGAAATCGTGAATCGAATTGAAATCACAATATCTGCCAGAAAAATCGCAATTAGATCTTTTCCTAAAATCGTTCAGCCCTAGTGTTAGACCTGACTTTTTTTTTTCCATTATTTACATTCATCTAAACTATGGCTGAATTAAATATACGTTTTGACACTTGAATGTGTGCAATAGCCACATAGTAGGAAGTGACTCAAAGCAGACCATGCTGCCATTTGTGTGCTGTTTGATTTAAGCCAAAGCTGTGGTGTCGGTGGCGCAGTCTGATAGCTTGGTCAGTAATCAGAAGGTTGCAGGTTTGAGCCAAGCCCTGGCTGACACCTCTATTTGCTCCCACTGCTGCGTCAGTGGTGTGTAAATGGGTATGAATGGGCATAAATGTGTTAGTTGATGCTGATGGACAACTGACATAGAAACTCCATCAGTGAGTGAATGTGAGAGTGAATGTAGATGTGAGCTGTGGTGTACAGCTGCTTTGAGTAGTCAAAGAGACAAGAGAAGTGCTATATAAGCCTAAGTCCATTTAGCTATCTGTTTCATTGACTATCAACGATTAAAGTTAAAGTCCATTTGATATATTCATTAGTCGGCTCACTCAAAGAGTGGACCAGGGTGCCTGCATAGTTTGTGTTTGATGTTCAAGAAATATAAAAATACAGACGCTCCCCACAGATAGAGCGTTGTTACTGTGAACAGACTTTCAGCTGGTTACTTTCTTTCTGTAGCCCTTTTTTAGACATGATTTTTAAAATAATAACTTAGTGAACATCTTTACAAAGAGAAATTCATTTGGATATTTTCTGTCTTCAAAAATGGTTTTAACTGAGGACTCTGAACACTGAAACACAAGGAGAAATATTCTTAATGTTGTCATAACCAGGCCATAAGTTCATCTGTTTCATCTGTTAGGTATATGAATGAATGTGTTGCCCTGCTCCACCTCTGTGTGCATCACAGGTGCTGTGGGAGGGTTCAGAGTGCCGTTGAAGTACAAGTGAGTTAAAGATCTAAATTAAACATTAAATAACTGCATACGTCTGGAATTTTGCCCCTTTAAAATTGTGTACATTTTTCCCAATATTGTTCTGCCTTCATATAAACCACATTGATAAACTATACTGTCTCGACGTAAGCCCATAAGCTGTTTTATGTATGTTTTTAAAGCCATTGTAGTGCTGCTGTGTTTGTAACTTTAATATTAAAGAAGAAAAAAATCTGCCCTTCTGCTCACACACTTACTCAAACACTCATAATTACAAACAAGCAGTGGTGCATGCACACCCTGCATGCTGCAATGACTTCATAGCACATATAAACCAGCGTGTAATTCTTTTTTTTAATGCACACGCACATGAAGTGGTTTGAAAAATGTAACTATTAGCCTAATCGTGAGGCGGAAGACTGGTTTGCTCCATCAGAAGGAGCCGTCAGAGAGACTTTGTTTCATATTTGATTTAATTGTCTGCCCTCTGACAGCCACATTCATCAATGGCCCTAATGGTCAATCAGAGGCTGGCACACAGAGAGAGAGTCTTATGTATTCTCAGCCCTGGGCCTTACTTGATCAAAATGTTTTAGCCCTAATGGACACAATGGGAGGGGGGCAAAAGAATGGGTGGATGGACAGGCGGAGGGAGGGATGGATAGATGGATGGATGGATGGATGCATAGCGGAATGACTGAAAGCCTTTTTATTCAGCTGGAATGAGTGAGTGAGTGTGCCGCGAGAGAAAATGAGGCATTTATTTCTTTGATGAGAGAATGAGAACAAACACGAGGCAGGAGAAGGAGGAGTTTCATTTTAGGCTATTGGCAGCTTCAGATTTTTTTCTACCCTCCCTCCGTCCTCTCCTCCCTCGTTCACAGCTGCAACTTATAAAGCAGAGAAGAAGTGCATGGCACACAAAGAGTGATGACAAATTGATTGCCCTGTAGTGATGGCAGACGCTATGGGAGGATGGTAAATGATAGGCCTTGATTAGGAACTCTAGGAGGGAGCGGAGAACCCCCCGCTTTGATTTTTCCTTACTTTCTTTTAACTTTTTCCTCTCTTTTAACCCTCTGATTCACTCCATCTATCCTGCACCCAGACTCTCCCTGATGTGGTTACAGGCAGCAGGTCGATTGTACGGAGCATCAGTGATTCATTCAACCATCAGATTTGTACAAATGACATAAAACCGTAAATCTGGTTAGAGGTCAGTGTTTACAGGAAGCCTCACTTGAATCTGCTGATTTAAGACCTTTCAGTTACTTTTTTTAATCACTGAAACAAGCCAGATTCCTCTAAAAACACAGCACATAAATCCTGCCACCAGGGGGCTGTTGATCAAAACAATAACTAGAAAAGAAGTCAGAGAGCGCAGACCTCCACCAAGCAGCTTAGTTCCAGCAGTGGCTTTTCCACAACCCCTGTAAAAGATACAATTCTGGATCACCAGATCCAGAATGGTGCTAGGATCCAGACCAAACTCAGTACATGGAGATTGTTATCCTGTATGCACACAACAAATACTGGGAACATCACGTAATATTTTGATTTTATATGAATTATTGAATGAATGGGATTTCCGATTATAAAGTTCAATGGTTTTTTGTGATGTCAATCTGGATCAGATCCAGATGAAATTCACATTGATAATAAAGACATGGACACCATACTATCCTGCGAAATTGGAAGCAAATCGGTTACAAAATGGCAGAGAAATGTTTTTTTTTTTAAATTCCACTGTATGGGATTTTTTTGAAATGTTGGGAATTTTTTTGCATTCAGGCAAATAAACGTATCACCAACAAAATTAATAGCTTCTTCCTTGGACCAAACCATACCTCTGGTATAATTTTCATGTAAATCCATTCAGCAGTTTTTCCGTAAAGTTGCTAAAAACAAACAAACAGACAAACAAAATGACAAACAGACAAACATACGCCGGCAAAAACAGAACCTCCTCAGTGGCGTCAACAAAAGATAATGAGTCGGGATCAAGCAGAGACCTCTGAGGTTGAGAATGTAGCCAATGCAGATGTGAAATAGAAACTGCAGTTGCCTGAGCGTCCACTTGAGGCTGTCTGCAGCAGGTCACTTACACACCCCATGTTAAAAACGCCAGTTTTAACAGTGTAAGCAAACATGCCGCCAGCCTGGTTAAAAAAGATTATTGGTCTTGATCATTAACTTCTAAATGGGCAAACAGGAGTGAATTTATAGCTGCTCAGTTTTGATTTTCTGAAAGGTTCAGTCGTGCATATTTGGGGAAGAGCTGCACTGTGTTGCACCAGGTGCAGAGTTTGCATGTTCTCCCAGTGCATGCATGGGCACTCCTGTTTTTTACTATGGACTTAAAAATGCAAATTAGGTTAAGTAATGACTCTAGATTGCCTTTGGGAGTGTGTGGGTTTGTGTGAATGATTGTCCATCTCTCTATGTCAGCCATGTACCCCACCTCTTGCCCAGTGAGGGCTGGGTTAGATAATGGAGGGGTATTTGAGGCATGGCTAATATGACTGCAAGTTAGTGCGTTATGGTTGTTTGTCAAAGACCTTAAAACCTGCCGGGCTCTGACCTCTGTCTGTAAGTCGACAGAAAGTTTGTTTTAACCTTTTCAACATGTCGAGTACAAGAGAACAGTTTTTCCAAGATCGCCTCTGTAACAGAGCAGTTGATATTACTCCAACAATCTATAGTAGAGATGAGCTGTCAGCTCTGCCCACCACCACTGCCTACTTGTTTTTAATAGCAGACGTTTTTGAATGAGAAAACCAAAGAATGACTTGCTCACTGCAGAGCTTCTCATTTAAAAATGATCAAAGTAAAAAAAAAAGTGAAGAAAAGACTTTTAATAACTTGTTCAATTTAAAACCACTTTCGATAAGTTGTTTACTTATAATACTAAACCATTGTTTTGTTTCATGTGTATGAGTCTTGCATTATGTTGGAGAAAAGCTGTTAAAAGTGGCCTCCATGCAGTCTACAGGCAAATCATTCTGGGATTGTTCACAGCGTGAACCATTAAGTCTACTTTTAACAGCTTTTCTCCTTCATAATGAGAACTTTGTTCAACAAACCTAACATGATTTACTGTTTTGTAAGTACACCTTTTGGAGTGGATTTTTTATGAGAGATCACATAATTAAAACACAAACATGCAGATGATGAGGAGGAGCAGCTCAGCAGCACATCTCTCATTGATTTTGTCTACAGTTATTAGCCCACAATTTTATGGCCACGAAGGATAAAAGGATGAGAACGTGGAAGTATTTCTTTATGGGATGAGCTTCGGCAAAAGTGCATTCACCTGATAGAAATCAATACAAACATGAGTGAGGCAATAGCCCAGGTCACACTGCAGTTTCAAGGCTTAATGTTTACCTCTCTGTGATGTTTCACCTCCACTGTGAGCGTCCTGGAGACTGAATGGTGGGAACGAGTTTACCCACTCTTCATTCCATCTCCAGAGGAATTAACAGAGGTGTGATTGGATAGAAGGAGGCATGCAGACTCAGCGGGAGACAGGAGCACTGCGAGTTGTCATCTCTGCCTTTTCGTTAATGTGGGAGCATGCGCCTTTGTCCCATGCACCCATGTAAATATAGGGGAGCCTTGTTGTGGGCCTTTTACGTGGAGGCATCATGAATTGGGCTAAAGAAGAGAACGGCAGCCTCCAGGAGCAGTTCCTGCCTCCTTAAGTAGCCATCTTTAGCCCTTAGCTAAGTGCATATATGTAAAAGATTAGCAGCAAACAGTTATGCCACTGATGTTACATCTGCAGATAGATGAAAAAGGCAAAATTCACAGTTGTCAGAGGTGAAACAGCCAATGAGAGCACTTAAATGCAGTGTCTTGCTATCGTGGTCACCACAACATGACACGGGCTGTAACATTAAAAAATTAAGAATTTCTTTTGCAGAAAAAAACATTGGAAGTATTTCAAACAGTTATCGCTCAAGTAAAACTGAAAGAACACCTGATAAGTCCTTTTTAATCCATTCATTCTTCAGATTGTACTTTAAAATCTGCCACTTGGCATAAATGTGAGCAAATAACATTTCTTTTTTTTTTTTCCTATGCACAAGTCTA
This sequence comes from Cetoscarus ocellatus, assembly GCA_037902135.1. Taxonomy (NCBI): domain Eukaryota; kingdom Metazoa; phylum Chordata; class Actinopteri; order Labriformes; family Labridae; genus Cetoscarus; species Cetoscarus ocellatus. The sequence continues at coordinate 161,843 of JBAMNC010000377.1, read as the reverse complement.
GAGTCTTTCCATCATTTCCACGATCCCACACACTTGTCTTCCCCTGCCTTTCCCTACAAACACACACACTTCCGCCCAGCGACAGAGCGCACTCAGCTGTCTAAAAAGAGGAGTTGTTTTGCCAGCTTCATTAGCGTTCTCCTAATTAGCCGAGCATCTGATGGATCTCTGACAGGCCTAATGATTGGAGATGACAAGCTCCGCACACTGTCACGCTCGCCAATTAGGTCTGCAGCATAGTTGGATGTAATCAACTTGATCTTACACTGTCCTCATTTGCCCCCCCTCCCCCCACTCGTACATCCCTTTGCCATTTTACTCCGTCCCAGTCTTTGGGCAGCACTGGTGCTTTGTGGGTAATAAAGGGAATGGGAAACTTAAAAATGTCACATTTAACATTGAAAAGTCGCAGGAAAAGAGATGTTGAATTATGTTTTCTGTCCTTGTTTTAGTAGTAGTGAGGCCTGCAGTGGATTTTTGTTAACCTTTCCTTTTAAAGAGAAGTTCTTTACAAAATTTCCCTTCAAAGGTCCACTTTAGGAATCAATGCATTACAAGCTTAATTTTATTATCTGGAAAAATTGATCTCAAGGTTTTCTTCCTTCTATTTCTTGTTCGTTTTTCACACACTGACGCCACTGTTCTGTATGTTTTGGTTTGATTATAGAAAACTACTTTATTTGTTAGCTTAGAGACTCGCTGATGGTGTGTTAAGTGTGTGTATTGATTTGTTTAATTTTTAATGTACATTGTGAGTCGAGGTGGTGCCGTGAAAACATTTCATCTGCCTTTTAGGGCCTCAAATGAAGAACTTTAGCAAACTCTGGTTTAACTGATAGAACAAAAAGACAAAAGGCGATGATGGCCTGCATTAGGGAATATTAAGTGGCTCTAAGAAGGTCAGCATTTTAGTGTCATATTCACAAAATTTGACAAACTAAGCGAAAACAATATTCATGATTTTATTCATTTATTTTTTTGTATTAAATTACATATTCTACACCTGTAAGAGTAAAAAAAAGTGTGAAATCACACATATACATTTTAAAGAGGTCATTTTTTGCCTCAACTCTGGTTCAAATATTTATTTTTAATGACTGATAGAGTACATTCATTAATATTAAGAACCCTCCAGTGATCAGATATAGAGATTACCCCTGATCCAGCCGTATTCTCAGTCAGAGATGCCCTGTTAGCTCCTGTCACTCCCCATCCCCACGTGGGCCTAGTCCGCTCTGATTGTTTGATTGGCCTGCTATGTGGTAATTGGTCATTTCAGTTCTGCTTGGGCCATGTTATCAATCACACTGCTTGAGTCTTCAGTCTCTGCCCTGCATAGGACTTAGTCTAAGCCAATGGGCTTAAACTTGTGACGATACAACGGTAGACCGACACACTGGTAGGTTTATAATGGTGGCCCGGGGGAAATGAACAGTTTCAAGCAGCTACCAGCGCCATAAAGAGAGGGAGAGGGAAATGTCCTGATACTGCAGACTTCTTTCTTTTGTGCATTAAGAGCTCTATCACACATATGGGACATGTTAAACACACTAAAGGACCTGGAAAAAATTAAAAAAAAGCACAACGTGGGCTCTTAAAGACATACATGTTTTGGTCCTAAGGCAACTGACAACCTTTTTTCTAATAGTTAAGACCACTCTGACTGACATACTGCAGATAAATACTGATATTGACACCTATTAATCATAATCATGATGGCAGTTTTATTTATATTATTAATACATTACAGCAAAAAGAGGCTTAATGCTCCAGAGGAGATTTCATGTAGCATAACACGAAAAAATTTAAGTATAAGTATAAATATAATTTATAGGAGACAATAAAACATATATATGTATACACACATCAACAGAGACACCTAAAAACATCAAGTAAAGCCAAAATCAGCCTCTAAAGCAATGATTCTCAACTGATAGGTCGTGACCCAAAAATTGACATACAATTTGACCGAAAGGTGTTTGTTTTATATTCAATAAGTAGCTACTCAGCTAAAGTTAAATGTTTTTTAGATTTTTTGAAACAATGTCTCAGTAGCTGGACTTTTTTGTTTTAGCTCATGAAAGCTCTGTTGAGTCTGTTAAAAAAGGTTGAAGTTACTGAAGTGTTTTGTGTAACAGCCTCATGATCAACGGCTTATTGAGTGCTGCAGATTAAATATTATTAATACAGAGCAGTTCAGGATGTATCCACTGATGCAGGGTTTTCACAGCTACAGTTAGATTTTCAGTCCTGAAACCTTTTGTCCTTGAGATGCACTTTTTCTTTTCAATTAAAATGCGGCTAATCAGATGTTAAAGAGTGTATTCCCCTCTCCAGTATTGCCACATGCAGGTCATTTCCTCTCAGGTTCAAAGTGCAGCATCTCTTTTTTAAATAAATTTGAGAAGTTGAAAATTTTCCTCGATTTGGGCCACAGCTTGTCATTTAGGGGCGATGGTCAGTCCTGAAGCAAGACCAGTTGAGAACCTCTGCTTTAAAGTATGATAAGACAAATGGATACGTGCGCACATGCACCCCTCTCCAAGCGAGAGTATTTATTTTCACAGCACTCCTGACTTCAGGAAAGGACAAAGCCGGGGCAAGCAGGGGGCTTTTGTCCTCAGGCTTCAAAGTGAAGCTTGACCAAACAGATCATTGTTAGAGGAGAGGAAGCTCAAACATCAAACATACAGATTATTTTTTTTTTACAACTTTTTTTTTAACAGTTCCAACATTTATGTCCTCACATGAGTGTGCACACCTATTGTCTCTGAGCTGAAGAGAAGGATGTTTAGCAGCAGCCGTGTGGGGTTAACACAGCATCATGTATGTGTGCGCCTTCCTCCTATGAGCCGTCTGCAGATTGATGACGTTGACACTGGTCATTATTAGCTACTCAATGACACTTTCCCAGAGTGGAAACACCTATCATCAGCATGGTGTCCAAAGAGGCTAAGCATGATTTATGTAAATATTAACATCAAGACAGATCTGGTTCTGTCCGACAGGAGATAGATGGCAGCCGAGGAGGAAAAGCAGCTGATTTCTGTGATTTCTCTGCCTCCGCCTGTGAGTGTGTGTGTGTGATTGATTGTAGATGAGAGCAGGAGATTAATCATGCTTGATGTGTGTTAACGTTGCACTCGCGGTGGATCTAAGTCGAGATGCAGTGGCCCACTTAGATATACTCACTCACACTCACACAGGACGCTCACACATATTCAGCTGCACACACATTTTGCACGGGGGCTTTGTATGCATAAAACCACAGGCATCTGCTGTTTGAGTGCATGTATGTGAGGAAGCGATCTCGACGATAACAGATGCGCCGGGCCCCTTCACTAACAATTCACAGAAGGAAACTGTTCTTAAAATCCTCCTAATTCAGGGGACACGATGATTCTAAAATTCACCAAAGTTTCCAACTCCCATTTAATTGTAATTTTAAAAAGAAAAACTTAAGAGTAAAACCGGGCAGTTAACAAAACGTAACAATTTATGGGTAATGTGAACATAAAAACAAGATAATTGGCTTAAACAATTACCGCGCCAAAAGCCATATTTTATTCACATATTTTGACATCAATGTTTAATTTTCATTAATTTTTCTGTTTTTGTTTATTTCATTTTGGGCATGATTATTTCACCACCACCTTAAACATATATCAATTTTGACCTTACTTTTTTATCACTATGTTTTATTTTTTTCTATATATATCTCTCATTTAAATTTGTATTTATATTTTTTGCACAAATGATTTTTTTTATATAGTAAAAAAATGTTTATAATGAATGCATGTGATAGATCAGATTTATGCAAATCTGTAATCAATGGTTTTTGATAATTATGATCTTAATATCAGTCCAAATAACTGTGATGAAACACATTTACGTGCCAAGGTTAAATTATAATTTATTGTCTTTCCTTTCATTTAAAACTCATAAACCATTCATCAACTCATTAAATTGCATTATATGAATGTAAGTTAGATTTTGATTTTGCAGTGCTCTGTTTATAGAGCTACATTTTGTCTAAAATCAGGTTAATTTTTTCATATTTGTTGACTTCTACACTATCATCACAATCACTCATGTTAAAAATAGCTTTTCATATACAGAGTACCCCTGATAGTGCTGTATTATTGACCTGTCTGAGATGACCTGTTTGACTCTTTAAGGCTCCTTCTCCCATGAAGACTTAGTCGGCTCTGATTGGCTAACAGATCTACTCTGTTGTGATTGGTCAATTTAGTGCTGCTTGTTACCTTGTTGTCAACAACTCAGCATTCATCCTTGCATCTCTGCTCTGCAGTGGCCCTGCTACCATGAGCCACTGGGTTTAAGCAGTGGTGTGATGTCACACTGGTAGATCTATTCAGCAGGGCGGGGGAACGAGACGTTTTAGGTAGCTACTGGCACCGTAAAGAGGGGGAGAGGGAGAAGTACTGAAGCAGCAGACTTTTTGTCTTGTTCATAGAAGTGTTCTATGCAGAGGAGATTGTTAAACACACTGAAGGGACATAAAATGATTATAGTATAATAATATGATTTTTTTTTTTAAAGAAATAAACACTGATTACTGACTCAGTAACCTGCCTTTGCTCAAAAGGTTTACATGAGACATGTATTACTCACCCACTGAGTTACTGCACCTGCAAAAAGTGCTGTATTAACCCGGAAAAACCTACAATCAGCCTTTCTTCTGTCAAGCAGAGACCAAAATCTAGCAAATTATTTATACTTACTTAAAAGGTGCTTAATGATTCTGTTGAGGAATATGACAAGGTAGATAATGATGAGATCGTGAATCATTTTGGAAATATTTCCAGCATCCTTCAGTCCACACGTTTCATTTTTGTTTTATCCATCTTCAAATGAAAGCATAAGACATGCAAAATGTGAAATGGTCTGCAAGACCTGCTGAAGAATGACCTGAGACTTCAATCAAAAGACAAAATTAAAGTTGCTCTAATAGGAAAGTTGACCTCTCAAATTTCAGATAACGTGGATTTATTTAAACATCAGCATGGCAATTTTCTTTCTTCAGTCCATTTACCTAAAGTTTGTTTTCCTTCATCAGCCAGAGCTTCGATCGATTAAACCAGATTCAAGCTACTACTGTGTATTCTATCGGACTTTTCTAATCAACTGTTCAATTTTTCCCAAATTAAACCCAACTAGAACCTATTGGCATATCAGATTGGTGGGATTAAAATGTGGAGAGTTTGCTTTAAAAATAAGTACATGATTGATGTATTTGAGGGTATTTAAAAGAGAAATATGCTCAAACATATACCACAAAAGCTGACAGCATTCACTATTCACAATTCAAGGAGCTTTACTGGCATGAATGTGGGGCATTATTAACAAAGTATTTTGTTTAAAATGAATGCTAAATAAAATTAAAGTAAGAAATAAAAGTATTTGAAATAAAAGTGAAAAAAAGCTGATTATAATGATAAAAATGAGCAGAATTGTGATTGAAAGTTGAAAAAATTGAGATTTTATATACTTATAAATGCTCAAATACAAAAAAAATAAGATAAAAGAAATGTTTGTGCTGTGGTTGTGAGTTTTCTGGTTCCTCTCATTCCTCACACTCTTTCATATAATCCCACAGCTTTCTCACAGTAAAAATGGGAGTTTTGGGAATATGCATATTCAAACTCTCTGTGTTAGTTGGAGTCAGTATCCCTCTCTCAGCAGACAGTACCTGCCTCACACTGGACGGTCTGCTTTCCTAAGCTCATTTGCTCTGCAGAGTCCACTTTCTTTGACTTGTGTGAGCTCTTTGCTCCGCGCTCAGGCATGGTACACTTTCTTAGCTCTGGTACAGTTAAAGAGGCTGTGCTTTTGCCTCTCACAGGTGCTCATGCTCACTTTGAGACCTTGCCTCCTGTAATCTGCTGTCATATTAAAACCTAATGGTGTAACCATGCTCAGGTCCAGTCGAGCCTGAACAGTGTAAGTGCAGGGCAGAAGAAGACCGGAGCAGGGAGCAGACATGTTAAACTCACTAGCACACAGGTTTTTGGCAGTATCATTTGGCAGTGATACCCAAATTAAAGTATGAATTTTATTTTATCTTTACATATTTCTTTGCTTACCAAACATTTATGACAATGATGATTTGGTTTTTCCAGTACAAGTGCTCTTTAAAATTTAGGGTCTGGTCTCCCACAGTTGGATAAAGATACATTCATCTAGCAGTTAATACATTCTGTAAATTAACATAACAAAAATGATGTTTTTCCTGACCCATTTAAGGGCCTGTTTACACGGCAATGTTCTAACCAGAAACAGAAATGTTTTTCCTTTGCGTTTTCAAAAGCGCTCCGTCATCACATGGAGACGGTGTGAAAAAGATGCGCATTCACACAGATCTGCGAGAATAACTGAAAACGCTGTAGCGTGCGCACCAGGCTAGTAGTTGGTGATGTAGGTTGGTAGAGAAACAGCAGTGTTACAACATGTGTACATGTGTGAAGACAAACTTTTCACAAACAACAATGGCAAGTGGATGCACAAAGACACAGGAGTTTCTTGTCTGGACAACAAGTCCATCTGGATATTTTTGTCTGGATAACAAACCGACCACAGTAAGCAGCAAACATGTTGTTCTGTAAGTGGCTGAAGCTGTTGTTGTTGTTCCTAGGTGTGTGAGCAACCTTCACCTGAAAGAGTACTGCGCATGTCATCGTTTTTCTCTGAAAACGCTGATTCCCATTTACAGACAGATACCAAAGCGTTTTCAAAACTTTTCACTCTGGACCCTGATGTCAAAAGTTTGCAGATTCAGGCACTCCAGGCACCGTTCTCGTGTAAACAGAAGGCGCAAACGCAATGAAAACTCTCAGTTTTTGATAATTTTCATTGTTGTGTAAACAGGGCCTAAGACTCTTAAATGCTTGATTGGGCTTTTTGTAAAATCCAATTTAACTCCTGACACCCTAAAGAAGAAGAAGAAGAAAGGGTAGATGAAGAACCAGAGGACAGTACATGCTATTGAGTCATAAGAAAGAAAAGTTTCCTGTTCCAGGACTTTCATTGTCAGCTACCTCGGACAGACAACTATGTAGTCAGTCCTGTTATCGTCACAGTTTCAATTCTAAAAAATACATCCTGTCTTATCTCAATAGATGAACAGTAAACTCCAAATCTGCCTTCTGAGTCTGCCTGGGACTAAATCTACCCCATTTGCAAACTTTTGCATGTCCGCTGAGCTGAGAACATTTCGAGCTTGGGTCCCTGCGTGCCAGTCTCAGTCCTGCTCCCTACATTACTTTGTGTGGAGTGAGTCTTTCCCAGGCAGCTAACTGACATTGTGATTAGTTATGGCCCTCTTCTGCTTTTCTCAGTGCTCCTGCCCCACCACGCTCTGCCACAATGAACCCGGAGACGCAGAGAGAGAGCAGATATAAAGTGGGAGAACTGTTGCATAGTTAAATATTCTATCATAGGGAAAGACAGAAAGGTAATGAGATTGTAAAAAAGATTATGTGCACGGGAAAAGAGAGGGTTGGAGCGAATGAAAAAGCAAGCGGGTAGACAAACGACAATCATAGAGAGAGGGAGAGACGGAGGAAGAGGGAGGGAGAGACAGGCGGGGAGGGAGGGAGGGAGGGGGAGTCGAGCCCCCCTCGTCTCCTCCTCCTCCTCCCTCCTTCCTTTCCTTGAGGATAAGTGGCTGATGGTTTATAAACAGTGTTTCTTTCCCTCCCTCTCCAAGAATCTTCCGTCATGGCTCCCATTAGGTTGACAGCTGTCAATTAGAGCTCCCTTGGTCTGGCGCTCTGCACTTTATTGCAGGCAGTTGATGCTGTCATTTTGCTCCCAGTTTCGCCTTGAGCGTTATCACGAGCGCTCAAACAGTCAATAGCTGATGCATCAGCAGTTATTTCTTAAATTGGCTCACAAGGCTGCATCCTTTACTCATTTTTTTCAAAACCCCCAATTCCTCTCCCTCTCGCCTCTTTCTCTGCCTCCTTTCTGCTCTCCTTCCCCCCAAAAAGATTGTTTTGTGAGAAAAGAGCAATGTGCTGTGCCTGTAGAGGGGTGCATGGGTGTAAGAACAGTGGAAAGAGGATGCATGAGAAGAACCTTACATGTACAGAAACAAAGGATTGCTGCAGACACGTGGTCTCCTTAAACAGATCAGTTAAAGGTTTAATACGTTTATTAAGAAACAGGTGAAGAAGACATGTATTCTCTATTTACATACCAGAGATCATACTTGTCCTCTATGTGGTATGGGCTTGACTAGACTCTACTCTGTTTTCTTGGTTCTTCATCAGGGGTCGTACCTGTGACCAGGTACATTTTTGCATCACAGCTGGCAAGGCTCCAGACAAACAAAATTTTTGAGTTTATTTTTGTTTTATCTTTATATAGCTAGGTTAGTCCTGTTGAAATTAGGGATCTCTCTCCTAACCAAGAATGGCAGCACACAGTTTTAACAACAAACTCACAAACTTGTTTAATACATCATAAAGCAGAAAATCAATATTAAGTCATCAGTTAAAACACCTGCACACCGAAAGCCTTGATTCAGTATTTTCACCAATGACTTAAAGACATTCAGGGTAACTACACCTTACAATTTAACATCAGACGGAAGATTGTTCCAAGCATATCAAGCGGAAAATCTTTCTTTCCCAACTCAGTTCAGACTTTGGGAACAACTATTCTTAAAATGTCCAGCAACCAATCCAATCTTTTTGGATAAAAAGAGAGGAAAGATAGTCCAAAATCTTTCCTAGGATGGCTTTATAAATGAAGATATAACAATGTGACAGTAGGCAAGTGCTTGGAGAAGTCCAGGTCACCTTGGAATATACGGTGCTATGATAGATGAGGAATCCAGTTTGTGATGAATCTCAGAGCACATGGAAAGACTCTGAGGAGAGGCATTCATGTACAACACAACTTCATAATCAAGAACAGATAGAAAGGTGGAAATAAAAGGAGAGACAGGGCCTGTTTCTGTAGTAAAAAACCTGTAAGACCTTTAACGTTTTAGCAACAGTCAACAGAGTTACCTAAAGTAAAGTAAAACTTGGTCAAAAGCTAAATTTGTCTTAAGCTTGCATTTAAAAAATATTGATACTCAGATACCAGAATAATCAAAAGCTGCCTGACCATGGATCTTTGTTTGGACTTTGGCACCTTTAAAAGACCACTTCCTGTACACTTGAGGGCTCTCATAGGCTCATGTAAAGCAAACTAGTTATGTAATCTTGAGTAAGTCCATTAAAAGATTTATAATAGTATGTAAGTTATTTATCAGTTTAAGCCAACATGCCCATGCACTTTCAAACCTGTTTACAAGCCACTGAGTTAACAGTGGGATCAACTGGGGGTTAAGTGTCTTGCTCGAGGAGACATCGACATGTCACAGCTAGAGTTGGCCTCATACCCTTGACTTTCCAATTGGTGATAGAGGGGCCTACCAAACCAAGCCACTGAAGCCACCATAATATTATACCAACAGCATGATCAGGGTAGTTTACTGAAGGTGAGTGGGCAGGCATGATGACATGAACCTCTGCAACTGGCATGAAACTAGAAAAGGGATACTTGACAGGAAGGATAAAAACAACAGCGTTTCCGGGAGGCGTTTGACTACAAGGAGAGTAATGCAAAGTCAAATTTGTGTCTGGAAATGTGAAAATGTTGTTTGCACTGCACAAGTTCTGTAGTGAATCTGCTCAGAAACGATCATTCGTGCATCCAAAGAGAAATCTCATGATGCTGTTGGATACAGAGCTAAAACACTGCAGCTTTCTTTCTCCAGTCTAATTATTGTGCACATAGTGATGCTGCTTCATATTTACTTCCATGTGCCACAGTGCTCCTCTTAAGTCTTTCGCTGATTCTTTTAATACACGTTTTTTAAACATGTATCAATAAAGTTAGGATATAAATTGTGATCATAGTATAAAGCTCAACTGCTTTGTCATCTAGGGCTGGGTATTTCCAGCAACCTTATGATACGATACGTATCCTGACACTGAGGCCACGATATGATCTGTATCCCGATTGTGAACACTGACTATGCTTTTAACAGAATTCCTGACAAGTTTTGTTTTTTATTACAAGAAGAAAAAGAACAACGATGAGGTTTAAATGATTCTCCAAATTAAGAAACTTAGATTCAGGTCCTCAAAGATGTTAGACCTACAGTAAGTTCAACTTTGGAGAATGTGCTTCATAGCTTACGTTCTACATTGAACTGTGCCATTGTTAACATTACCCAAAGTGTTTTGACAACAACTGTCAAACACTGAGGCCATATCGATTCTGTAGAATCTGTATCGATACACGTATCCCCAAGGATATTTTGCTGTATCTACATTTTGAGGACAGGCCTATTGTCATCCATCAAGTAATGAACACCAAGCCCCGCCACATATTCTATACATCATGTCCACCACTTCTCGCTCTCAGCAGGACATACTCCCCCGCTGAGAGAAGCAAGTGTGAACAACCATGTCAGAGAATTGCCCGGACAGACTACCTGATATTTTGACAATATCAGGGTTGCATGTGTGAAAAGGCTTTTTCTGATACCAATCCAACCAGCAGTCACTAACTGTAGGGCCTGATTGAAAGAGCATCCTGGGATATTATCTCAACCAGGAAATAGAGCGACTGGACACACACAAGCACACAAACACACTTCCTGCTCTGACACAGAACAGATGTATTTACTCTTCTGACTTCAGACTGGATCTGCTGCATGTCTTGGGGAGGTCTGTCTGTGTTGTGTCCCTAAACTTTAGAGAAAATGTCTAAAATAAAGAGAAACAACATCACAAGCTGGCTGTTGATTATGAATGACATAAAGCTTGAACCTTTTTTAGGAAAAACTTTTTAATAGTCATCCAAGTTGTCAGTGCTGTTGTCAACATGACAGGAGCAGCTTCTGTTTGTGGTTAGCTTTATTTTTATAGCGTGTACAGCCCCTTAGACTTCCTGTCATGCTCAGGAGACTGAGGTAAGGAGGAGGATCATGGGGTTTAAGGAGCTCCAAGCCTAGCAGGACGATGATAGTGTCAGGACAAGGTGTGTGTGATTGTGTGTGTGTATCTTTGAGTGTCATCTGGGCTCTGCTCCAGCTCTGGTTTCTCCTTACCCTCGGTGGGGGTCGCCTTTATGTCTATAATACGTGTGTGTGTGTGTGTTTGTGTGCACCCTGGTACAATCAGAGCCCCTCGCTTCCCTTTCCCACGCGGGCTTTGGCCGAGCTGAGAGACGACTGGCAGCCATCAGTCTGGTGTGTGTTTGTGCGGTTGTGTGTGCATGTGTGTGAGGGTGGCTGTGATGAAAGGCAGGGGAGCCGGTGAGGACCTGTCTGAGGCTCTGGTAATCAGGGCCAGCCTGAGCTGACATCCTTCTCAAGCTGACAGTGCCTTCCTCTTCTCTTCTCACACACACGTCTTCACACCACACACACACACACACACACCCACACACGTACACACACACACTACTGTACACACACATGGATGAATGGTCACCACTCAGTCATACCCATTAGAGACTGTAACATGCCTTTAGACCTCCTGTACCTCCTTCTTGTTGCACTTTAAACACTCTCAGATGTTTGAATTATCCTCACCCTCTACGACACAACAACCAGGCGCACAAGTGTGTGTGTCTGTGTGTGTTTATTCATTTTGTGATGCTTTGGCTTGATTTGATTTGGTCTGTTTGAAATGTTGGACAGTAACAGCACTAACAATTATGGCATGAGTAGTTTAATTTCATTTTTTGTTGCTTTGTGGTAGCTCAATAGCTTTAGAGAGCTGATTTGAGTGCTGCACTGGCACCTAAACAAGCTTCAATAACCCACAACAGAGTAGATCACCCATGTTCTCTTACAGCAGAGCCACCACGTCATGGTCTAGAATCAGACTTTATGATCTGCCATGGTCTTGGATGGCCTCTACTTCCCCATTATTGTCCCTTTGCTCACAAAAATAAATCCCTCATGTCATCTTCAGTTCAATAATGACCCAAAATCATTTTCAGGGGCAGAAAAACCTCAAAATTATGTTCCGCTTGAAATTGTATGACTTTTCCTCAAGTTACCTAATCTGACACACCAGATGGACTGATCAATATATTACACAACCCCATCTTGGCAAAATCCCACAGAAAGTGTTTGGGAATGGGCAGAATCTTTCAAAAGAATATCAAGCAGGTGATTGGACGATTGTCCTGTCAATCACATTCATAATTAGGTAATCTTATAATGTAGTTGGTTGATGCTACTGCTGTAGTGTAGAAAACAAAATGTTAGCCACTGTGTGGAACAAACTCTCACCAAAATACATTGGAAGTGGAACAAAAATATCTGTTCTCTCAATAAATACTGTCAGTGTCACTGTCACTTCCTGCTGTCATCTCCTTTTCTCAATATTTCCATGGATGCCGTACACAACCAGTGTACTCATATAGGGTCGTTTTTGACCCACCATTGGGGACTACAGTAATAGTTCAGCTTATGTATCATTAACATACACCTTCACAGACTTACTCAAGCACCTGCTCACATATCTGTTCTTTTTCTTCTTTTATAATATGAGTATGTCCATGTCTTTGTAACACTGATCTTTAGGCAAAAAAACTGCAAATAACACAAGTTATCAGGATCACATGTGATGTTTGAACCATTTTAAAACCCAATTCTTTGAAAACCATGATGACTACTGGATATCACAGACAGAGGTTAAAGCCTCCCTTTCATCCCATTCTCTGCAGGGCTGTAAAAACAGTTCAGGGGTCTGAGTCTGGTCCTTATCTACTTTAGGTTATACATGTCCCAGCAAGAGGAGCACATGTCATTATTGATCCCCAAAGCCAGACCCTTCAGTGATATTATTCTCCGCTGCAAAGAGGTAATATTCAGATATTCACAAGGTTTGTGATAACACAAATATTCATGCAAAATAAATTTAGGGTTTCAAATTCTGTTTAGCTGCTTCATTTTTGGAGAGAAGTCATTTTACAAGGAGAATAAACAGAATGTTAAGACATGAGGAGCATTAAAAGTTACAACCATCTCTGTTAACAAATTCTTGTTCAACCATTAGACTGTGAAGTATTGCAGAGCATTTTGTCCACTTGGACAACAGCTAAAGTGTAAACATGTTAAAGTAAATAAAACCTAAGCACATTTTTAAATGTGTTGGAGCAACTTGGGGAAAAATGCATTTAAGTCAGAATAAACTGTTAAAATGTGTCTTCAAAGTCTATTTTGGAACTAACATGATTATTTGACTTTTCAGAATGCATGCATGCAATGCATGAACAGAGGCAAAAGTTTGTCATCATTATTGGTTGATATTTTCCTTTTATTTGCTGTGGCATGAACAGATATCAGTTACAGATGCTTTTGTTCGGTCACATCAAGTGAATGTTGGTATCAAGCACACCTGAGGCACATTTTAGAGGTCTCCTGGCAAAGCGTTCCTCACAATTTATTAAGATCAATATTTTAGATCAGACCAACATAATATATAAAAAATAGTGACAAAAAACACATCAAAATTGTTTAATATAAGCTTTTAAAGTGACAATGCTAATACTATTATTAATATAACTTCTAATCCTACTCCTCCTCTTCTTACTACTTCTTATTTAAAAAAAGAATTATTGGTACAGCTATGATAATTGATAATTAATACTGTATCTAAAGTTAAATCAATAGAGCTTGCTACTTTTGGTGTATCTTATTTTGCTGCTTTACCTTTTTGACATTATAATAAAGCTTCATTTTCATTTCATTGTTCATAGAAGTTTGCTTGCTAATCAATGCAAGGACGTGTTTTTTGAATTATCGACTTTCTCATCTTTTCCTGTGTTTTTCAGTGTACCTTTTCTGTGTTTTGTTCATCTGTTTTATGTGAGTGCGTATTCTAAAACAGGGTTAATTCCATCAAGTCAGGTTAGAGAGAGACAGAGAAAAGGAAACACTGAACCATGCTGGAGGAGAGGAAAAAGTGAGCGAGAGAGATGAGAGGAGTGAGGAGGAAGGCTGTTTTATTTTATACTGCGAGGGCCTGTTGCTAATTAATGTTTCTTGGTCGGTTTCTGTCGGAGCTGAGTAATGTTTTTGATCTTTATGCCTGATAACTGCATACCTAATGAGATTTCAAAGCTGGTGGAGATGGGAGTTGCTGCTCCCTGCAATTATTGACAGATACCTTTTCTCCGCCACTGGCTGCCGCGCCATAAATCCTTCCTCAGTAATGAGCTTGAGAAGTGCCACCCTGCCAGTGAGCTAATGAAACCGAGCAAGGGGGGCCGCCTGCTTGTGTGTGTGTATATTTGTGTGTGTGTGTGCATGCGTGCAAAAGAGTGCATCACACTTCTCTGACACATTTTTTTCTCTTTAAATGCACTCTGCAGATGTCAGCCACCTCGCCTGCTAGCGACAAAGGGAGAGAAGAGGCAGGAGAGAGATAGAAATACAGCAGCAGCTTCAGCTCACTGTTTCTCCACTTTATGAGAAGTTTCAGGGTGGTGCTGGGGGGCGCTCAGGTTACAGCCCCATGTTAAGGCTATTTGTCTGGGTTTGGCTGTTTTATTTGAAATACTAGTATCTCTGTTGCCAAACGGGACTGTGATTGATATCGCTGCGGCCCCCTCCGCCGCTCGCCTGCTCAAATCCAGCAGCTTCTTCTTTCTCCCTTTCTTCCTTTTTTCCTCCATGAACTCTGTCTCTCTGAAACTCAGCCAAGGATCGCAAAAGGCTCACAGAAAGAAAGAAAGTGGCACATGAGGAGGGAAGGAGATCCTTAACAGAATAAAGGGGAAAGGAATACAGGGGGAGCTTTCACATTAAAAACTAGGGATGGGAAATAGCTAGTGCTTTATTTTTTTCCAACAAGGGATAGACAAGAAAGTTTATGAAAGGCATTGGGAATATTTATCTAATGCTTTAGTATTGATTAAGATTAAAATAAATTATTATCTTAATCCAAGGATTTGTACAAACACTGTATTTTAATGCAGTATCATCATCAGATGATGGCTGTAAGCGTATAGAGGCAGGATAATGAGAAACTAACTTTACTTCTCTTCACTTAAAGAGGTCATATCATGCTCTTTTTCAGTTTTATACGCCACTCAGTGTGTCACTGTCTCTCCCGCATATTAAAGTACTTCAATGTGAAAGAAAACAAAGTCCTCAAAACCCCTTTCACCTGTGAACAGTGGCTGAAACAGCTAACTCCTCCCTCTTTCCGTTCTAATACTGCTGATTGGGCAGTGCCCCTGCAGACTGAGCTTCATCACTTCAGCGTGAAGCTTTGCAGGGCAGATTTCCCTTTTCTGTAAAGTACCATTTCTGAAGGCCTAGCAGCTATGCTATACTTAGAATATCTCCAGATATTTAGTCTTCTGCATTCTCTTATTTTATTTATTTTTTCTACAGGCATTTTCTTTTGTACATTTTCATGTTTATATCCACATTTTGCAGGCGACTGTAAATTATGACATACCTGTGAGACATTTGGCATTTCCCCCCTGTTGAAGTGATTTTAAACTGGTTTTGTAGAAATACCATTTACAGCAATGATTATTCAGGAACCTCCTTAATGATAACACTGAATGACAATGAATGATAACTCCCCTTCCTCCAAATAGACCTACCAGTGTGACGTGCTACAGTGTAGAGCAGAGACTAAAATTAATGCAGATTTGTTGACAATAATGTGCAGAGCGGTGCTGCACTGACAGATCACCACACATCAAGAAGGTTCAATCCCTGCGTCGATCAGGGCCTTTCTGCGTGGAGTTTGCATGTTCTCCCGTGTATGTGTGGGTTCTCTTCGGGCACTCCAGCTTCCTCCCACAGACCTAAAACATGCTTGTTGGGTCAACTGGTGACCAAATTGCCCTTAGGTATGAGTGTGAGTGTGAATGGTTGTCTGTCTCTCTTTGTGGCCCTGTGATCGGCCGGCGACTGGTTCAGGGTGTATCCTGCCTCTCGCCCAGTGTCAGCTGGAATTAACTCCTGCCCCCTGTGACCCTGAAAGGGATAAGCAGTAGGGCTGAACACTTTTAGGAAAAGATGTAATTATGATTTTCCTGGCAGATATTGCGATTTCAATTCAATTCACGATTTTCTTCCAATCAAGCTTCAGTGCAATATCACTGTTAACAGTATAGACAACAGTAAGGGAATCAATGATCAAAAGCACATAACACATTATTCATCATCTAATGTTGATGATAAATAATCTGTTTTCATTATTTGAGGGATACTCCAACTTCTACTCTTGACCTGCTTACCAGCACTTCTGTAAATGCAAATTGCCTGCAAATTTGTAAAATAGTTGACACAACAGATCCTGGGTCAGCCAGGAGCACTGCAAAATATTGCAGCTTTGGCAATCACATGATTGCGTTGTCTGAAATTGCGATTTTGATCCAAAAACGTTAAATCTTTCAGCCTTAATAAGCAGTATAGATAATAGATGGGTGGAAGATACTTCATTATGTATCACCATTCACGAAAATATTATGTATCCTTTAATCAAGGGTCATTCAATTAAAAAAAAATCAAGATATATACTGTCATCATAGAATAAATTAGTTTATATGGTTATCTGTGTTGTATATATATATATATATATAAACATATATATGAAGTGAAAGAGAGAGAGAGAGAGAGATTTAAGGTCCATATCCCAGAGCCCAAGTCAAACACGCTCATATCTGTTGTGGGTTTTGTATACAGTTTACACGGCTCTTATTTCAGATGGTGCATTGATGCGGTGAGTTTGCCAGCGATGGCGTGTATGTGTATAAATGTGTGTTCGTTACATGTGTTTTCCCAGAAACCAGAGGTGGAGAGCAGCGAGCAGACGAGCGCCGTCTCACTGCCAAACAGTCGATTTCCCCCCTCTCATCGTCCGCACCATACATCACAGACCCACCCTTCTCTCCTGACACAAAGACGTGTGTCATTTATCAAACGGGGCCTTGCCAGGGCCTCACATGCGTGTGTGTGTGTGTGTGTGTGTGTGTGGGTGTGTGGGTGTGTGTGTGAGCGTGTGGACGAGCACATACGTGTGCTCTCGGTGTGTAGGGCATTCCTTCCTCTGCTGCCTCTGAGGTCCACTTCTCTTGGGGGAGAGGGAGAGAGTGAGGGATGAAGGGTGAGAGAGAGAGGGAGAAAGAGGGGGATTACTGCTGTTGCATGAGTGAGTGAGTGTGTGAGAAGTTAGGGGAGAAATCATTTGGACTTGTTTCACTAATGTTTTGGCCCGACTTCTTTCCATATTTCCCCTTTGGGTAATCGAGAGAAAAAAACTGTGTCTGCATTTGATATTGATAAAGCAGCTTTAAATAGTATTTTACACACAATTACTCACATTTCACATCATAAATAAGTATAGATTGTAAATCACACCTCCATTAATCTCCTTGATGCATGTGCAGGCATGTAGTCGTGTTTGTGTGTCAATAACAATCTGTACGTCTCTCTCCGCGCTCATGTGTCTTGGGGGTTGCTTGCAGGCGTGTATCAGTCACGATGTCTTATCTAACACACATACATAAACTCACAACCAAGTCTCTCCCATGGGCCGGGGCAGTGCAGTCTCCCTCTCTCTCCCTTCACTTCTCTCTGATTCAAAGGGAGGCCTTACAGAAGATGGATGCTCCTTAAAAAAAAGTAGCCCGTTGATGGATATGAATCTGGCCCTGCCATTCATCACTGCTGTATTATTTAGACTGGATCGCTACAGAGCTGTAACCTGAGCTACAGCTACGAGTGGGTTTGTGTGTGTGTGAGTGAGGGAGAGGACACGGCAGGTGAGGGGGGAGGGAGGGAGAGGGGACAGTCGGGGTCTCAACAAAGGCAGGGAGAGGAGAAAAACAGGAAAGTAAGGAGAGGGGGTGACCGAAATTGTTCAGTTAATAGAACACAGAAGAGAAGAAGAATTTCTGTGGCGTCAAAAGTTACAGTAGATGACAGACGATCGCTCATGCTCAAATGCACAATAATCTTCTTTTCATCAGCTGTATACTGAAACAAATCATAGATGTACAAAATCCAAGGAATTGTCTGTCTTATTGACATTAAATATGGACACACGGGGAAAAAATCACACCAAATAGAGGCCCAGTTGTTCTATAATGCCCTGAAGAAGAAGTGTGGTTTTAGAACAAGAACAGGGAGAACGACTCCGAGAACATGAATTAAAGTTTGTGACTTATTCTGAGTTCTTTAGGTCAGGCACGTCCTCTGACCTCAGTGTAAATCAGTGATACACCATGTCTTTGTTAGGTACCCAAGCAAGGCAGACCTCCTTCATCCATGCCAGGCCCCAATAAAACAAGCTATAGTTGGTTGGAGGGAAGATAGCTTTAGTAATTGAGGCCTGTCCGTATTCTCTAGCAGTAACTGGCAAAAGTGAGTTCCTGTCTCCTGCTGAGTCAGTGTGCCTTCTTCACTCCAACATCACTCCTCTAGTGCTCACTCTGGAGACGAACTAAGAGGGGATCACCTCGTTCCCCCCATTCTGCCTCCAGGATGTTCACAGTGGAGGCGAAACGTCACACTGGGGTAAATATTATGCCTTGAAACAGCAGTATGAATTGGGCGATTCATGTTAATTCTGTGAGGAGGTAATATCTTTGTTATTCACGGTGCAGTAATGCTTGGATGCGTGACACAGTGCGTGCTCCCCATACACACAAAGGCAGAGATGCTCACTGACAGTGCTCTTGTCGTCGGCTGAGTCGGCGTGCCCCCCTCTCCTCAATATTACACCTTAGATACCGGGCTACGGAAACAGGGGGAAACTTGTTCCGTCTCTGAAACATTCAAAATGGAGGGGAAGTGTCAAGAAGCGTAAATATCATGTTTTGAAATGGCAGTGTTGATGGGCCTTTAGCTTAGCACTACGGATATAACATCAATGCCTACATAAAGCAACTACTTGTTTACATATTTTATACACACTATACATGTAACTTTTGTCACAAAATCAGATCGTTAGCTTATTATCATGTATTAAAAATAATAACTTTGGCCAAAGTACATCTATGCTTACACATTTAAAGTATTTAGCTTTTGGGTTAAAACATTTATTTTCATAATCAAAACCTAGCACAGAGACTTCAGAGCATGCTAAGACCACCTTTCTGGTCCAGTGTATATGTAGGGACAACTTCAGTCAGATTTACATTACATGTTTGCATTCATTGTCCTGTTTTATCGGACCAACAGTGCTTGTGTGTGGCTCCAGACTCCAAACCAGGCTATTTTGAGGTGTGAACCCTGCTGCCACATGTCTGTCTCCATAAATTTCACCTAAAAATTAAATTTCAGTAGAAAGTTCGGGAAGAATCACAATAAATCTCTCCAAGCAACTTAATTGAATATTTGACTCAGGAATCCTTCAGAACAAATCAGCTCAGAATGAGAAATCAGAATCAGAAATACTTTAGTAGGGGACCTTCTACACAGAGAGGGAAAACTGAGCTGTAACTCTTAAATGCATGGATGGGAAATGTAATTGAGTGGTTTCTATCATATCTGTGACATATTTTACCACTCTGAATGTACATACTACCTGTTTTAACAAGGTAAA
Organism: Cetoscarus ocellatus; assembly: GCA_037902135.1. Lineage (NCBI taxonomy): Eukaryota > Metazoa > Chordata > Actinopteri > Labriformes > Labridae > Cetoscarus > Cetoscarus ocellatus. The sequence goes on along the minus strand of JBAMNC010000377.1, from coordinate 142,230 downwards.
TCCAGTATGGCTCTCTATTTCCCCTTTTCCAGTTTATATTCGTGGAGAAGCAGTGAGAAGCGAATCTCAAAAAAAAAATAGGCAATCCTCCTTTTCTCAAGATTTGAAGACAGAAACGTAACTCTTATTTAAACTTAATGTTAAGCTACTGAAAGAAGTGCACTGTACTTAAGAATGGTTTAAAGCACTCACACTACTCACACAAACAGGGCTTTTGGGTCAAATATGATCAATAAAGGTGCACTTGCACTATGGTGCACCTAAAGAGGCTGCTCCTGGGGGTAAAGGGCATTTTTTAGGGAAATTCAGCAGTGCTCTTAAAGTGAAGAGGCAACTCTCCAACCACTAGACCAAATTCTAAACTTTGGTTAATGTCCGTTCTTGCGGCTAATTCCAGTTTTTCTTAGTTAGTACTATTTCATATTCATTTATTACATTTTTTTTAACTTGAGGCCATGTCGGATTTTCTCATAATCAATCAATCAATCAATCAATCAATTTTTATTTGTGTATCGCCAGATCATAATAAGTGTTATTTTAAGACACTTTACAATGGAGCAGGCTCAAGCCATATCCTTTATTTTATCAATACACATAGCTGTGGACTTTGGGGGTTAGAGTGGGAGCTGTAGGCTAAATTGTGATTCCTTTACTCTTGAAGGGTTTTCCTACATGTTTAAATGAAGTTTATCCCCACACACACTTATTTTCCCCTCACTCACCCCATCACAGACTTACAGGAAATCTGCAGGATCACTGTTTCCTGTGAAGAACAGCTGTATCCGAAGGGTGTATCAGGCAAAAATAACATTTCAAGATAATTGTTTGAGTGCATGTGCAAAAGGTGCTGTGATATCTTCTGTTCTCATTCAGCCTTTGTCTTATTATTTACTTGGCCCAGTACTGATAATCTTCCACAGCTTTTTGAGTGTTTCTTGATGCATGATCCCAAGTGGAGGTTTAGAATAGGCACCATTGGCCCAGCAGTTTGTCGTGCCTGGCGTTTGAAGGCTAAAATCCTCCAATCTGGCAGGACGGGCTTACATTTGACCTGCGCCTTCCCTCTCACTCCTCAGTTCCCTTCACCACCGACTGTGCTACCTGAACACAAGGCAAAACACCCTTTAAATAATCCTGAAAGTAAGAATACACATACGTCACACAAGATCAAAACAGACTGATTTTGGCTGACTCTCAAAACTTCACATGCACACATGGATCTCCAACAAGAAGCGTTACATTCTGATTTTTTTTTCGGTATGCTCCCGTCCTCCCCTCCCTCCTCCTCTCCCCTCTATCTCTCCCACTCTTCCCAGGTTTCTATAGCGCCAAGGCAGACGTGGTGATTTATTGTGGCCATCCATCTCTCGTACTCATCCATCACCGGCCGGTTGCTAGGCGATCATGGCAGCAGCTGTTTGCTTTTGAGTTCAACAGAGGGGCCGTCAGTCAGCGGCGGCAGGTGAAAAGCATTATGAACGCGCGTTGTCACGGGGAATAATTAATCAAAGGCGGGAAAGATAATTAAAAAGATATGACCCTTGTTGGTACTTGGTCCGTGGTTTGCCCGCAGAGGGAGAGGAGAAGGGAAAGAGAAAAGGTGAAAAGAAGAGGACTTGGTCTTTGTTCTGTGCCGTATCAAACTGTTCAAGTTTCCTTTGATTCTCGAGCCGACGTGTATCAAATCTTGTAAGAGATGAGTGCAGACTTTGTGGTTGCTCTGGACCCCTCCCCTCTCTCAGACACTCAGAGGGACACTGAGAGGTGTAACCAGTGAGTGCTGATAAAACAGGCCCTCCTGTTAGTCAGTGGCTCTGCTCCATTTAATTAGGAGGAGATGGGCTGGAAATGGCAGAGAGAGGATTTTTATTATAAAGGTCTGGAGTGAAGAACAGCTCTTCAAACTGGTCTTGATTCATCCATCAGCTCTTTTGGATGTGTGCTGCTGTAAGTAAATACTAGGCAGAAAGATAGACACTTGCACTGCTTGTGATTTCTCTTTTTTAATCCTTTTTAAAATAATTTCTAAGCAAATTACAGAGATGAAAAAATTTGCAAAAGAATGTTTTGAGCCCACGAGGTTATGCTATATATATACACCTAAGAGACAGTGACGTTAATTTTGCGAGGCTGTGTCAATTTACAGTACAATACAGCTTGGATGTGCCGGACACAGTACGTGCCCACAAATATACACACAAAGTCAAATACGCTCACTCGCAGCGCTGCTGTCTCCCACTGAGTCCTAGTGCCCCATCTCTACAATATCACGCCTCTGTTACAACCTCTGGAGACATAATAAAGAGGGGGTCAACCCGTTCCCCTCATTGCGCCTCCAGGACACAGAGGGGTAAATATGCCTTGATACGGCAGTGTGAATTTGGCTTTAATGTGCATCACGACAAATGGGAACGTTTCTCTGGTCTTAACAACCAGCTTTTGTTTTTGTCTAGGAATTAGAGGAATTTGTTTTTAAAGCTATTTTAAAGGTCTTTATTAAATGCATTTTGGGGAAAAAGGGAAGTCAAATGACCTTTAAAAGCTAATTTTCACTAGATTACTTTATGAAATATGTACCTTTTATTGTCTTAAGCCAATTAAATTTACTTTAGCTGTTTGCTTTTGTACTTAAACTATGAATGTTAGCAGGCAGAAGTTGATGAAAGGTACACATTTAATATGACTTGAACTGCATGCTATATCAAAGGTCGAGGTTATCCTTAATTATGAAACAATATGAGAGGGAGATTAGCATTACTGTGGCCCTCATGCTAACTAAGCTTGCCCATCTCTGGCATAAACAAAAAAACATGCTGAAAAACTACAAAGCAAGTTCCTTACACATACTTTCATACTTGTCCAGTTATTTAAAAATAATTTTGTTCACATTTTCTTTTCTGTCCTGCAGCAAAGTTTCAGCAGATGTCTGATCAATGCGACTCTGCTCTTTACTTATACTCTGATTATGAAGATTTTTTTTTCCTTGATGCTGTCACTGAGTGTTACTTAGCTTGATGCATTTAGTGGATTAATGTTTTGTCCTGATCGTTGTTATGTGGTACTGCATCATAAATGGTTTGAAATGTGTTCCAAATATCTGTCCACTGTAGAGGACACCAAACATGAATGGGTTAAAATGCATTTTGTTTATATTTTGTTTTGTTTTCCCAATAAAAATACATCTTTGTTTCTTCATTATTTTACATTCTGTCAAGTGGAACAAAAATATACAAAGAAAAATCCTGACAATACATAGATCAGAAGTCTACAAATGAAAAACTAAATTTTCAATATTAGTAACATGTTGTTCCTGTCATGTGTCTGTGTGATAATAAAAATTCCTGTCTGTGCACTCACTTGAACCCTCGTGTTCATTTGCTGAAGCGTCAGGCTCCTCTTTGGTCTTGAAAGCCGTTTCCTTGTGTGTTTTTGACGTCCCTCAGCACCATTTATTATCTGAAGTTTATACAGAGTTAGCTCACTGTCAGAACCAAATGTTCTGTACACACAACCAGCCGGTGTCTGAGACAAAACAACAGCATGGGACAGAAACAGACTGACAGACACAGAATACTGATTATCTTACATTTAGCATGAAATTTAGGATAATGAAAAAATATATATATAACTTCTGTATTTCTGACTTATTTAAATCCAAAAAAGCAGTTTTTATCCACATCTCTGATATTAGTTCTAAATTATAAGAGTACCTGCTGACTAAAGATTGTCGTATTGACTGTTGATTGTTCTTTTATTTTTCCATACTTCATTTTTGTGTCTGTTTGTCCACACTTTGTCATCCTAGAAAGCAGTGAATCTTCTGGCCAGTGTACCCTGTAGTTTTACAATGACTAAAATGATCTATAAAGATGCTTCACAGACTTCACAGCCTAAGTAAAACTTTTTAAATCTAGAAAGACGAAATGCGTTCTTTACAAAAATATTTATTTCATATATTAGTGAGTCCTACAGCTCTTTATAGTTTAGACCTTAAAAAACTTGCTCTTAGGGATGGAGATTGATATGATTTTATCAAATATGATGATCGATTCTGCTTTTTGATACATTTCTGATCAATTCCTGTGGATTTTCTGTGTGGAAAAATCTGCCTGCAGATTTTCAGGGTCTAAAGTGTCAAACACTAACCTTTCTCAGCAACTGGATCTGCCTGAGTCAATGTCCATAATCAGGCAGACCCATCCTGCCAAGCTCGAATCTATAGCAATTGTAAGCGGTCCAAAGTGGCACTGCCCATCAGCGTCTCTTAAAGCAGGAGAGGTGGGAGTGACTGCAGGAAGTGACTGCACGAACAGAGATTAGCATAGATGCTAACCGCTTCAGCAGCAGTTTCATCCGATCTGGACGGCATTTCTTTATTAAACAAATCAAACAAACAAATACCAACTTTTCTGTAGAAAGGATATTTTTGCTCCACTTCTGTCATTTTGACAAGAGTTTAATCTATGAATTGGCTCATGATCTGTCCTTCAGACTACTACAGTAGTGCCCGGCTACTACATTATCTGATTGGCCCGTAATGAATATGATTTATTGAACGATTGTCCAATCACCTATCGGATATGCTGTTGAAAGGTTCTGCCAATTCTTTAACACTTTATTTGGGCTCTATCACAGATGGACTAGTGAAATATATTGAACGTTCCATTTGGTTTATAAGGCTGGTCAAACACAAGCATTTCCTGATTTTGCTGTACTGCATAGACAGTTTCTTCTGCATGTTGCTGGTGTTTCCAACCTTGTTTGAAATCACACAAGCCAGATTCACACTGTTGTTTCAAGCTTCAATATTTACGCCCCTGTGACTCTTTGCCTCCACTTTGATAGTGCTGGAGATGAAATGGGCAAAACTTGTTGACCCCATATGTGCTCCATCTCCAGAGGTGGAAGCAGAGGCATGATATTGGAGAGAGGAAGGCATGCTAACTCAACGGGAGACAGGAGTGCCGCGAGTTAGTGTCAGTGGGTACCCATCATATTGTGAGCAGTTTGAGTGGACACAGATATTACGGCCTCATGGAATTAATTTGACTCTCTTGTGGTGGAAAGATGATGTAGATTTGTTGCTGCACTTTTTTGCAAAGGCACTGTGAAAAGGGCTACAGACACAGGAGCACATGATCACATTTATATTTGACCTCTCCTTATCATTTCTACCGGTGCCTCTGATGAGAGCGTGACATTACTTATTTGCAAGGCAAGCAGGACAAAGGTGAAGGAATTGATAAGGGAATCGTTACGCATGAAGACAAATTTTATGGTGTTCGATTCCCATCCCTACATGCTACCTCCACAACAATATACAGCCTAGCATGGTACCGCTAAAGTCTTTATCACAGGGACATTACAGTGGATAAAGTGGAAAGTCAAAAAGCAAGAGAGAGGGTTGAATGACATGCAGAAGAGGAGCCACAGGCTGAACCTGAACCTGGGCTGCTTGCTTCTAAGGCACGAGGACACAACGGCAAAGCTCCCATGGCCCCAATATCTGCATTTTTGAACAGATAAATCACATTTTAGGTCTTAAATATTTTTTTCATTTCAAGTGATTTAAGCAGGGTAATATTACAACTACAAATGCCACTTCCTCAAAGTAATGAAGTTCAATACTGTTCAATAAATCACACCAGTAGCTGTGAGTAGAGACCATAATGAGTCCTAACGTTACTTTTATGGCTCCTTTTTTCCCCCTTCCTAACGACTACTTTCTTCATATCCATGCTCTTTTTGTAATAGTTTATCAGTCTAATAAAGCCAGCACGAGAATGGTGCTGGATGACACATCTCTCTATCGGTGAAAAGTTGATTTCTGTTCGACCAAATGCAGCACAATCACATTTTGTTTTGTCTACAAAGCAGGGAGGTACTTGCATATGGACTTGTAGAGATAATGAAAGAAACATACCTTGGTAATGTAAAAGGACAGATAGGAAGAGGGCGAAATGAAAGCAGAAGAAATACACAGACAGAGCGAGCCGCAGAGATTGCTGCAGCAGCAGACGGAGCATCAGTCAGCGTTTAACATTTTGCTTTCTACCTTTTCTGCCACTCTTCCAGGAACGATTTAGCCTGAAGCAACGCCCCAGGTTATATCCAGTCTCACTGAACTCTCTCCCTCTCTTTTACGCTCACACATTATATCTTGTAAACATCACACAATCCAGAGACGCAGGAACAAAAGTCTGGCTTTTGATTGAACTAAATGAAAGAACACGGGCGGTTTAAAGGCAGACAGAGAGGCAGACTGCATCATGAATCCACAGAGGAGGGGGCGTGAGGAGGGAGGGAGTGCGTGTTTGTGTGTGTGTGTGCCTTTCATTAGCACTTATAACCAAGTCAATAGACACTTGATTGGTTAACATGTAGCTATTGATTCATTGATCAGCAAAAGCATGGGTGTTTAACGCTTCTACATACACAGCTATAGTTTTCAACCGCTGCCATAAGAGCGGAAAACACTTTACATTAGATTATTTATTAATTAATCTATTTATCTCTCTTTTCTTCATTTAAATATGTATGTATTTGTTTGATTATTCATTTTTTCCTCATTTATTTACTTATGTTTTCATTTCAAATGTACAATATACAGAATTTATGCACTTAAATATCTGAAGAAATGTCCTTAGTTTGGACATAGCGTATCTCTATTATTTTCCAGTTTGAAGCCAGATAAATCTTAAATATTCAGCAGTTTTAAAGTTTAAAGTAGTTGTTTATGTCTTCTTGTTGTGGCTTTCATGATAGGACACAACATTTTAATTACTCCTGTGAACAAAGTTACAAACAAGGACTGCTCCTATAACAGGGATTGGCATCTTTAGGAGAATTTAATTGTTGTTAAAGTATGTATCACGGACACTTTTGTTTGTCATTATGATAAATGCATTTAGTAATGAACAGATGGGAGAACAGCAACAATAACAACAAATTATAGCTCTAGTTTTTTGGAATTATTGATATTTTTAAGGTTTTAATGTTAAGTTTGTCTCCTTTTCTTTGTTTCCATGATTTATTTTATTTTGAAGTTGACTGAAGGGCCATATGAGGGAGTAGGAGGGTTGCCTTTTGTCAGCCTCTGCCTTTAAATCATATTCTTATTTCGTGCTGCTCACTTATGATGGTCTCATCTTTTATTATTCGCTCAGTGCAAACATCCCTTTCATGCAGGTTACCTGTACTTTCCTGAAATGTTCATGGGTAGCTGTATAAATGGTTAAAGTTGAAAGACTTAATGACCAGTGCTAGATTTACAAGCCAGTTGAAGTAATATTTCATTGATTAAATCATCGTTTATCGTTACAGGCCTTCAGTTCTTATCAAACAACCTTCATGCAACTTTTGTTGCTTCAATTGTTACTTAAAGTCATCTAATCCACGATCTTGTCAAACAGCATTGGATAAAGGCAATGGGACAAACAGAATCAGACGAGATAAGTTGTATGTAGGCTGTTTCAGGTTATCCTCACACACACACACACACACACACCTACCAGCCACAGCATAGTTTACACCTTGTCAGTACCAGGTTAGACCCCCTTTTGCCTTCAGAACTGTTTTTATTCTTCATTCCTCAGAAATCTTGGTCCATATTGACATGAACGCATCATGCATTTGCTGCAGATTTGTTTGTTGGCTGCACATCCATGATGTGAATCTAATCTGTTGTGTTGAGATCTGCTGGAAGTAGCCATCAGGATATTGGTAAACTGTGGTCATAAAGAGACGGACATGGTCAGGAACAAGGCCCAGGCTGATTGTGGCTTTTAAACAATGCTAAAGTGATATTTAGGGGCCCAAAGTGTGCCAAGAAAAGATCCCTCACTCCATCACAACACCTCAACCAGCCTGAACTGTTGATAAAAGACAGGATGCTCTCATGTTGTTTATGTTAAACTCTGACCCTACCATCTAAATGTTTCAGCTGAAGTTTGGATTCATCATACAAGGCAACAATTTTAAGATCATTTGTTGTCCAAACTTGTCGGGATGCTTAATCATAGCTTTAAATTCCTGATCTGACAGGAATGGCACCTGGTGTGGTCTTCTGCCACTGTATAGCTTAAAAATAAAATGGAGAACAGGTTGAAGTTGAGAATCAGTGGTGGTTTGGGGATTTTATATTATTTACTTAATTCCCTTGATCATACTTTTACATTTTCTTTGCTCTATACAGAGAGGCAGTCAGCATGCACAACAACAAGCCTGAGAATGTGTTGTTATAGACAGGGGATTGATGCGGGCCTAGGTATGGCTCAGTATTCTTACACAAAATAATGCCAGAAGTGCCATGCCTCTGTGTTAGTGTGATTTTAAGCAAGGGTTATAACACAGGCAACATGCTGAAACATACAATATGTCAATGCAGCAAGGAATCATGAGGTGTGCCATGTGTTTGATGATGTTGACACTGGAAACCTTTGTTGGCCTACTTTTATCCACACAGTTAATCATCAAGAATTGATAAAGAAATAGATTGACAAGCAGAATTCAGTAATGGCTTTGGTTTCAATAAAATCTTATCATTTCCATTTCCTGTTTATAACCAATGAAAACAGTAAGTTTCCAAAATCACACTGAAATATAGGTGTTAGACAGTAGTGCTATCACTGCTAGCATTAGCCACACTGCATGTGGAAACTATCTTCACATTGTTAACCCAGTGACACTCTAATTTGTAACTTTAGACTAGACTCCTGAAAGTTTTTCACCCAGTGATGTTAATATTCAGAGCCCCCCTCATGCTGACCTGTTGATACTGAGCACTGAAGCTTCAGAGAAATGATGTAAATCTGAATCAAATATGAAGTTTTGGTAAGACCTGCTAATCATGCTGTTTCTGAGGAACTTACAGATTGTTACATATCCCTGACCTCTTGTCAGTCAAACAATAATATGTGTTAAATAACTCCCTTGTGTGTGTATGGGCTTCATTTCACTTCTCTGTAATTTTTGAATCATCACCACATGGCTGAGGCCAAAGCAACCATTACATATCTCAGCTAAGAATCCAAGTGATAAACACTCAAAGATTTATCATCTCTGACTTCCATCAGAGGAAAAACTAAGACTGTTTTCCTCTGGAGTGAAGGTGAAACAAGGTAGCCATTATTTAGAGAATCCAACCCAAAAAAATTACAAATTAAAGCAAGTTTCTAACTCAAAATACAAGTTTCAGAGTAGGTATGCAGTTCCTTTGGTCAGGAAGAATGGTTTCTTTTCCATTTCCACAGAGTGCCTTTGTCAGTTGCACTATGTAACTCCTGAAAGACCTGAATCAATCTTTTTTTCTTCAGCTTCCAAACCAGCCTTTAGGTCATAAAAAGAGATTAGTTGGCATGTCTCAGTACTTTCTAATACCATTGCAGAGTCATCGATGGAAAAGGCTGGAAGAGAAAAAGAGAGCATGAGCTAACCAGAAGATGGACAAAAAGAAGATCCGACAGCAGAGTCTACATCCACAGAGACTGAGCTGAAATATTTGACTTTTTGCTGTCTTCATTATTTTCTCATGCTCAGTCACTTTACTGAGTGCAGTAAGTTTTCAAAACCAAATTAAGTCTCAGGTTTGCTAACAAATGAACAAATAAATCCAACAAAGTCTCTTTTCTTGTCAGTCTTCGAGAAAGCATTATAAGTTTTAAAGTGTACTAACCAATCTTAACTATAATCTAATGAATTATCCTTTCCAAGGTAGATGTTAAAACACAGACTGTATAGCACACATGCAACAGACTGTAGACACTAGCAGAGTCATTTTTGCAAGTCAAACTCCAGTAATGTTCCAACAAATGACTAAAAGTTATATACCATGTCAGCAATTTTGCCACCATCACCAGCCCAATTAATACTTCCGTTTCAAAGCATAATATTTACCCCTCAGTGAAGTTTCGCTTCCTCTGTGAGCATCATGGAGGCAGAATGTGGGGAACAAGTTGACCCCCTCATTTTTCCATCTCCAGAGGTAATAACAGAGGCGATTTTTGAGTGAAGGAGGCACGCCCACTCAGACAGGAGTGGCACAAGTGAGCATCTCTGTCGTGGATTATTTCAGCGTGAATCGATGCAGATGTTGCGTCCTCACAGAATTAATGTGAATGGCCCTAGATGTAAATACAGCTGAACCTTGTTGTGGCACTTGTGTGGAAAGGCACTGTGAAATGGGCTATTGTTTCATGAGGACGTGCACGCTCTATTTTAGGGAGGAGGGATCAGCACTATATGGGTTTCATTATAGTGCTGTTGCACACGTAGACCTCTGGAGGCACCATTGTGCACCAAACCAGATTCTTAATGGGTTAATTGACCTAACTTGTGTAGAGCTGCCCCAGTCTTTCCAACAACTTAGAATGGTTTTATAATGCAGGTCACACCGACTCATTCACTCCCATTCAGTATTGGATAACACATCCATGCTCTTTCATACATATTTACTAGCCACTGATGCAGCAGTTGAAGCAGTTTGGGGTCAAGGGTCATCGACATGTGGTAGCCAAAGTTGGGCTGGAACCCTTGAATTTCTGATTGATGGTGGAGTGCCTTCGTCGGCTAAACATTCTTTTTTTAATGAATAATTTTCAATTATTTCTGTAAGTTTACAAGCTGAAACATAAATATACCACTGACTATGAAATAGTTTTGATATTAGTGCATAAAGCACAGTGATTTTTTTTTCTTTAGCCCAAATTAAGTTCAAGCTGTGCATGGAATGTCTCCTTCATCAAAATCTGTAACACAACGTCCATTCAGTCTGAGATTATTTATAGACTCCAAAATGTCTTGAGGCCCATTTTTCATGTAAAACTGTCCGCTCATATTTGTCAACATTGGACTTGATAAATTGGGCTGATTGTTTTGTCCCCAGTGTCCAAGGGTGAGAGGACACAAATGTAGATTTGTGTTGAGTGTGGATGTTTTCACAATGTGATCATGTCTAGAAGACAGATACAAAGCTCACACTGTGGTATTTTTATCTTAACCTGCAGTAAAGATTTTTCTTTTAATTCTGATACAAACCAGAAATATCACTGATGCCCCAGACTCACATAAGAAAACAAGACCATCAGCATGAAGTCAATAATGTATTCACGCAGTAGGTGCTGCAAGGGAAGATGTCCTGGTTGTTGGTTTTTGTTGTACTATGTCTCTCTGTTTGTGGCCCAGCACTCCCTAAAAGAACAAAACTGTTAAACCTGATGTTATTTGTCTTCATGTGTGGCTTTTGTGCTGTTTCAAAATTAGTTAAGACTTTAAAAATCTTTATGTGAGTGCCAGGGCTTAGTCTGGGGTAGTGTATGTGTTTGGGCAACCGGGGGTTATTTCCATCCATCCATCCACTATCTATACCGCTTCTTCCTTTTGGGGTCACGGGGGCTGGAGCCAATCTCAGCTGACATTAAGGAAGAGGCGGGGCACACTGAACCAGTCACCAGCCGATTGGAGGCCCACATAGAGAGACAGACAACCATTCACACACACACTCATACACATAGGGCAATTTGGAGTCACCAATCAACCAAGTGAGCATGTTTTTGGTCTGTGAGAGGAAGCCAGAGTGCCCGGAGAGAGCCCACGCATGCACAGGGAGAACATGCGAACTCCACACAGAAAGGCCCTGACAGAATACAACTTTAGAATCAAGATAACGTCATTCCCTCTGTCTTTTTATTCTTGAGTTTTTGCTTTTTGTGGCCTCTAATGTAATGTTATCATAATGCTGAACTCTACTTTTCTTCCTTGTGTTTAAATATCTCACACGCTTCATACAAAAGCCAACCAGCACAGAAAACCGCACTCACAAGCATGCATGCACTCAAACACACAAACGGTTTTGGAGTGTATGTGTGCGATTCAGAGTTACTGTAAGTCGTAAATCACTCTAATCAATTGTGGCCTGTGTCGGTGCATACCAGAGACATTCAACAGTCTGTTTTACATTGGGGGGTGTGTGTGTGCATGTGTGTGTGCAGCTGTCACATGATTTTCTGCACAGCTGTCACAAATCACAGTTATATGTCCGCAACACCACAGTTCAAGTGTGTGTTGGTGTGTGTGATACAGAGGCTGTAACAAGGAGGATTTCTGTGAAGTGAAGTGGTTTGATTGGAGAATTTGACACACAAGCAGAGTCAGGATTGATTTGCTTTGTTTGCCCCCAAATATCAAATCCAGTCCTAATATTTATAACCATCAAAGATTAACATTTTGCTCACGGGTTGAATGACATGGATGATTTATTAATATACACATATTACAGGGACATCTGCCATCCTGTTTATGTGCTCCGATTTGATCTACAGGGTTTTGTTTCTGAGCAGAACAAGAAGTTAAAAGTGGGGAAAATAAATCCCCCAGGATTTCCTTTCTTTCATTTCAGAGTGGTAACAAGGCTCTTCACATATATTTTAGACTAAAAATTAAACACAAATTGTTGCTGACAGGAAACCTCATATTTTTCATGTTAAAAACTCATCTTCCATGTCTCCCAGTGCTTTTTTTATTATTATTAATTTTAGATCAACTGAAAATAAGCAAAATAAGCTTGTTCTTGCAGCCCTGTTCCTCCATTGTATCCCATGCATGGCTGTAGAGAATTAACCTTTTTATAACCTTTTTAACCTTTTTTTTATAGATCAAAACGTTAAAATTGATAAGATAATAAATCAATATGTTTTGAACAAAGAACTTAATTTGATAGTATTCTGATTTAGCACATTGACTGTTTTTTTTTTCCCAAGACCCAGACAATAAAGGGCACAGGTACAGATCTAAAGGGAGATGAACTTGTTGAAAGAATTTCAAGATGCCTGGTATTAAAACGTTGTCGTGTAAAACCATGAGCATAAAAATATTTGGGCATATGTTGTTGCAGCATGTAAGCTGAAGAAAATATAATACGAGGAGTACACTTATGGATTTGATCGTTCTTAGCAGTGATATCGGGAGCTTCTTTGTCTGGTTTTGTTGGTCCAAATTTTCTTGACTCCATTTTAGCTTGATCTTTATTTAAAAAATAATAATAATAATGAATTCATAATTAAATGACTCAAAACAGGGAACTGATCTAATGAATTGTCATAATGCAAATCAGGAGAACTCTTGGGTCAACAGTAATGAACAGACTAGCCTTTATTAACAAATTAGCTCATTTTTATAGCTGTGCTTACAAAACAGAGAACAATATAAAAACACAGTATATACGTGCATAATATAAGTACACACTGAAGCTGTAAAAGGCCTCGAGCCGCTGCATCCGAATGCTTCTGAGACACTCTGTCAAGCATAAATAGCATCCGTTCATTCAAATGTAAAATCAGAGTATGTATTCATAATTACAAAAAACAAAACAGAATAAAGAAACAGCTGTTTTAGTTAGATGTCCAACAATGTCTGTATATTAACATAAGTAATGCATCATGAGGACATTTTGAGATGTAGTTGGTTAAATATAATTCCTCCTTAAACTGCATCAACCTTTCTACCCTCCAGCTGATCTCTTAACTTTTCTACCACCCAAATCCAGTTTTACAGCTTTAACAAATTAATGTGTGAATATGGACTAATCAAAACAGGCCTTTTCAGATTGATGACAGACTTCGATGTTACTACAGCCTTTTTCAGGATGCAGCCCGTAGTGTTTCACCTTTTTATCTTGATATAAAAAAAATGCTCAGGACTAGTTTGACAGTTTTATTCACCTCAGAGCAATTAATACATCTGTGTTGTTTGTGTGTGTGTTTGTGAGTCCTCGTGTTCCCTGAAGACCTGGTTGCCATAACAGCGCTCGCAGGTTGTGTATTAGATGATGTTTTGTTTGTCTTCTTGCTCTACCTGCAGCCTGGGTGACATGTTCAGAGTCCTCTTTAAATAACCAAAGTTTTTATGAATAAACTCTCATGGGCACACGCTCATGCTAAGATGTACATTACTGGTACCATAAATGCTGACTTACTCTATTTATTTTGCAGCTTGCTTAAAAAATGATTCAGTGATCTCCCTCATTACAAAACAGCAAAAATACTCAGCCTGTATTTACCTTCTTCTTCTTAAAAACAGACTGCACTGCATGAGAGAGGAAATGTGGCTGCAGAGGGCCACAGCTCCATCGTGTGACATGACTTTAGTTGAACTGACAAACAAAGTGCACATATTTGGTTAAACCCAAAAACCTGCATATATTTTTTAAACTCTTAGGTTCCTGTTACTCCTAACTTATTGTGCATGTTAGAATAGTCTTGAAGAAACGGATCAGAGAAAATTATTCCAGAAAACTCTCAGAATCTCCCTGAGCTGTAAAATAAGCCTCTAAACTCAAATTTAATTTCATGTGTGGAAAAACATAAAATAAAGGGAGTCTCTGAGGGTTTACTCTCATTGGTTTATCTCTGATGATTTGATCAAGACAGGTGCTTCAATTTTCTTTCTGTCTTTTTATCAGTTTAGATTTCAACTCAAAATGCATTGTTAAAGAGCGATGTCAAGTCCAAAAGGAGCTCCTTCTTCTTCTCTCAATCTCTCAGTGATGTCTACACTTGTTATAGGAAGTCAATCTAGTGGATGGCTACATAGTTTGATGCATTTTGCATAATTTCAGGGAGCCGTCTGTTCTTTTAATGTGCCAGTTTTTCTGCCTGATGATGAGGATTATTAGTTGCAAGAAGAAAAGAAAAATATCCATCTGGGCAACATCCCATGGTTGAGGAAGAGCCCTAAAAATGTGAATTAATAAAATAAACTGATGGAATAATACTGGACAAATGTCCTTTCTGCCACATTTATTATGGGCCAATCAGAAGCTTGCAGTCACTTTTCTCTATCAGCACAACCAAGTGCTACACACTGTTGTTTCAAGGAATAATATTTAACCCCTCTGTGACATTTCTCTTCCAAAGTGAACAACCTGGAGGCAGAATGGGAGTTGACCCCTCTTTGTTCTATCTCTAGTAACAGAGGTGTGAGATTGGAGAGAAGGAGGCGTGAGGACTCAGTGGGAGACAGGAGCAGTGCAAGTGAGCACTGCGTTGTATGTGGGGGCACGCGACATGTGGGGTGCATCCAAACTGTATTGCAGCCTTACAAATTAATATGAATGTCTCTGGGTGTAAATATACCAAACGAAGCTGCTTGAAGCTTTACAAGGTGGATCTGCCCTGGTGAATCACGACTAATAATTAGCATGTATATTTTTTTTCTCTATTTAGTTGTTACTTTTTAAAATAAAAAATGAAACATAAACGGTGATGCCAAATTATTTCACAATTGTTACTATTAAGTGTGTTCCTAATATTTAAGCAGTTAACTGTGATGATCATTTTAGCCAAAAACGTGAAGGACCAATAAGTTGTTAATTTTCTCAGTGTGTACAGCAGAGGACGAATAGAAGCTGTGACTGTTACATTCATTTTATTTATTTATTTATTTTCGCCAGTTTGAATACTTGTGATTTTAGCAGCTCTCCATCACATTAAAAAAATCATTTAAACACACAGGAATACACTGCAAAAACTCAGATCTAGGTCAGTGTGTTTGTCTATTTTCAAGTCAAAAATATCCAAAACACTTATTCTAATCCACATCCACTAAACCAGCTGAGCTAAATATCTTACTTTATGGAATAAAATACAAAAATAAAGCATTAAATTGCTTGTAATGAAGAGAAAATATCTGCCAGTTTAAGGAGAAATGTTTGACTCAGTGAAGGTCTTAAATTACGGTTTAATGTCTGCTCAAGTTAAATTTGTCTTGTCTCATTGGTAGATTATTTTACCTATTATTACAAGCAACTCAGGTCTTATTTTTAGTTTTTATATCTTCAAATGAGATCTTAATCCAGAAATGTAAGGAAAATGAGGATTAGAATCAGTCCAGTGAGTTTTTTTGTCTTGAAATAAGCCAAATACTCTCACTTAGATCTGAGTTTTTTTCAGTGTAGAAATACAGGACACCTCACTGTTCACAGTTTAGGAAAAGTAAGATTTCCCTTTTTCATCTGATGTTTCCTCCTCAGCTTGAGTGAACATTTGTTTCTCATCAGTCTAGAATTACGACTGTAACACGGACAGCCGCCCTAAGACCCGACTGTATGAAGTCTACATTTTCAAACATGTCAGCAGAAAGTGACAACGATATTTGAACCCTCTTTTCGAAAAAGTCAAAAGTGAGATACAGTGAAAGGGGGTCATGCACTGTGTGTGTGTGTGTGTGTGCAGCCACATTAAAACATGTGTGCCCGTGACTCTAAGCCTCATTAAATGAGCCTCATACATGGCTTGGCGCTGTAAACATGCTAATATTTCTTAATGGCATTCTCCTACATTGATATGCATGTGAACTCGGGGCCGTTAACCCCCTCCTCTCCAACCAAGCCCACACACCCAACCCTGGTGCTCATCAACAAAGACCAACACACACACTCACACACTCGCCACCATAACGGGGCCCCCTGGCTCTCTGTTTTTCCATTAATATCAAGTGATTGAGCGTAACATTAGCAGATAAAGTGGAGACTAAGATGACATATAAGCCGTGGATGGAGGAATTAAAGCCTAATATAATCACTCGGCCTTGCATCGGGAAAAAACACCGTTCGTCACCATGCCTGACATTTTGATTTCCGACGTTTCTAGCACAGCAAGCGAGCGGCGACGACAGATGGAGACTGATTTCTCTTTTAAGTAAGGAGATACTTAAGTGATTATTCATAGGGTTCCCACACACACACTTTACCCTCACATGCATAAACACACTTCAAAAATAAACATGCATGCACAGAGTATTGATCCCTCGCCTCTTAGGAAGGAGGTGTGTGTAGGCGAGTGTGTCTTTAAGCTCTCGGTCCGGCTGGTTATTTTCAGAGCGAGCGGAGAGCACATCAGTTTTTATTAGCTTAATAAATCACCTTTGTTGTCAATCAAGCAGCAGAGAATAATTGGATATGGTTGAAGCCTTGCGTGATGGATTATAAATCATTCAAGATTAAATTAAAAGATAATGCACAAACTTAATGGTTTGTGTTTTGCAGTCTAAATTGCCTCGGAGCACTGCTGTTTTCCAGCTTTATTGCTGGCCGTTTTTCTCTCCTCTAAAACTGCTCACATTTTACACCTTTCATTGCAAAGACAGAGCTGCACCAACACTCTTTTTACATCCGTTTGTTTTTACAGTTTTTAAAATCGGTTCTTTGGATGTCAGCGATGTACACGTCGACATGTAGGTGTGTTGTTTGTTCACATTCAAAGGCCTGAATGTGTCATTTGCTTTCAATCAACCCGTGGCAGATGCACCTCAGGCTTGGAGCAGGGATAACCAAAGAGAGAAAAGAGGAAATTATTGCACAAGAAACAGTGTTACAGAAAGAAAAGAGAAGAGGAAGATGCACAGAGGCAGGCAGGAAGAGGCAGAGAAAAGAGCTATATCATGTATATTACGCTCGGGCCGGTGAATTTAAGTGTGTCCGTTTGCGTTGGAACAGAGCGGGCGTTATCATAATCGCCTCCTGCCTTCTTGACAGGACCTTAAAGTGATCCTGTCATTTTATTTACACCCAGACCAGTGTGTGATTTACCCTGAAACACACACAAGCGTGCACACACAAACGTTCCCCCTTTTCCTAAGTTACCCCAGCGAGCCCAGTGGAGTAGGTCGGATGACATCTTTTGATCAGAGCTGTCCAAAGAGATCAGAGCAGACTGGCAGGTAATAGATACCCAGCGACGGAGCAGACTGCACCGGCAAGAGAGTGTGATTTCTGACTGTGTGCATGTGTGTGGAAGTGTGGGAAACACAGATATATCTCTGCTCTGTATTGTTAAAGTCTGGCTCAGGTTACCAAAGCACTGGCACTAACGTAAAGGTGAACATCTGCATTTCATGTGTGGGATTTTTTGTTGTTTGTTTTTAGTGCATCATACAGCATCAATCATGTCAATAATGATGATGTTTGCTCTTTTTTGTGGCCCACATGAGATGCTTCTGTTACTTGTGATATTAATTTCTTTTTTTGGAGGGACATCAATCAATAAATCTTTATTTGTATAGTTTCAAATCATCCTAAATGTTATTTCGCGACATTTCACCAAAGAGCAGTCTATGATATAGAGTCAGATTTGTAGTACTTAATGATCATGTGCCTCCTGTTTTACCTGTTTATGGTATTGTTGTACGTATTAGTTTGGTATTGTTCTGTCTGTAATCTCGAGTTTGTTTGTTTTTGTGTGTGTTTGTTTTTTTAGAAGTGTTTATTGTTGTTTTTTTATGTATTTAACGGCTCAACTAGGGACGGGCATTGCAAATTAGCTCAGGCTATAAATGCTGTACTGTGCGGCAACATTCTCTTGCTTCATACTGTCACTATACAAATAAACATTAAAATAAATACATTTTTCTTTATATTGTTGTGAAACTTTATTGTATTGTTATTCGTTATTATCTCCGCCAAGGAGGTTATGTTTTTGCCGGCATTTATCTGTCTGTTTGTTTGTCTGTTTGTTTGTTTGTGTTCGAAATAACTTGAAAAGTTCTGAACGGATTTGGATGAAATTTTTAGGAATTGTTGGAAATAGAATATGGAAGAACTGATTAAATTTTGGGGGTGATCCGGATCACCGTCTGGATCCAGGAATTTTTTAAAGGATTCTTTAACATTGGAAGATAGGACCATTTTTGGCATTTGTGCATATAACTCCACAAAAACCAACCTTGGCGGAGGTTTGTGCTCTCCGAGTGCTTTCTAGTTTTTTCTATTTTATTTTGATTCCAAACCCAAAATGAATCCCCCACAAACACAGCACTTTTCTACAATTGGCAACAGTTACAGTGGCACAAAAAACCCACCAGCAGCTGAATATCTTGAGCAGAGCCAGACTCATGTTGACCAGCCATCCACTGAAGCTGTGTTGGGTGTGTGAGTGGGTGAAGACGAGGAAGTAGGCAAAGACAAAGGGACTAAAATAAGAATTCATGTTAGTGATAAATTCATAGATGTCCTTTGCAAGGTCTGCTTCTATACTGTGATTTTAATGGTAGTATTAAGGTGGTATTAACAAAACAGCTATAGATAGAGGAATTGTTCTATCTAGCATCTAGTTTATTTGCAATTGATTTGATTTAACCTTTTACTAGTTTGGTCAAAATGCCTTTCCAAGACGTCCTTAGAGTAAAATGATCTTGGCTCTTGAACCCCTTGGACTGAATGTATGGTGTTTGTTTCCTTTGAAAGCTAACACTTTAAAATTTCACACAAAAATCAGAATCACTGTAGTTGCTGCTACACTTGACTTATGGCAGCTTGAACACATTAAAATAAGGTGATTTTCTTTGTGCATTTAATTTTTTAAATAAATAAACTGCCTGCAAATGA
The DNA here is from genome assembly GCA_037902135.1 of Cetoscarus ocellatus. NCBI lineage: Eukaryota > Metazoa > Chordata > Actinopteri > Labriformes > Labridae > Cetoscarus > Cetoscarus ocellatus. The sequence goes on along the minus strand of JBAMNC010000377.1, from coordinate 122,855 downwards.
CTCTCACTTAAACTTACCAGCTGCAGAACAAACATAACCAAAGCAAGAAGTCTTCCCTAATCAAATACAAAATTTCATTAAAGGAAACTCAAAAAATGAACTTTTTAGAACTTCGTTTTTTTTTTTTTTTTTCTCTTGAGTATGTCTGTGCATTTCCAAACTGGTGACCATGTGGATTAACCACAGTGAAATAGCTATGACTTTTGAATGCTTTGACACACATTTGTGATCTTGAACTGTACGGAAAGATTAGACTTAGAGACATCTAATTCTCTGGTCTGATTCTCTGTCAGAAGTATTAGCATAGAGTAAGTACAGAATAAAGTAGATTTTTGTGCATTTTTGAGCAAATAAAGGGTCAACACAAGTGCTTTGACGGTCACAAAACACTATTTATATTGAAAATTTGTTTGAAAAGTACAGCAAACTATTAACACAATAAGAAACCCCCCATCCAGACTAAATTCCCCTACAATCAGTTCACCCTCAGGTCCACAGCAGCAGGTCATCCATGTTAGCAGCTACAGTAATGTATGTGTGACATTTGCAGGAACTGCCGTGTATTTGAAGTCAGTAATCACTCAGGTCAGTATTAGGAACTGTAATGATGACGGAATGGGACTAAAAAAGACTTTTATGGCACCTTCTGTTGGCATGTCGAGCTTATTGAGATGACTCCAAAGGGTAGAGCTAAAAGTGCTGCAGTCTGTTGATTGGTCACAAGGCTCGCCACTTCCAGTTAAATGAAAACAACATACCGTGCCATGAAATCACCTGTGGATCTGTTGCTGTAAAGAATGTCCACACACAGCAATACTGCATGGAGTACTTCAGAGGTGCACACCATGTTTGTCATTGTTGGAGAGGAAGAAGTGCAGAGGGAGTTGAACATAGCAGGCATGACCTTTATCTTCCAGCTCGCACCCCCAGCCCCCAGGTGAGGGTACAGCTGGCAGTGGAAACACAAGCAGGGTTCAGGCTTACTGCTCAAAAGTGTGCCGAACTGTACTAAACCAAACCACACCATTTAATGGAAACACAGCTAACGGCAGGAGCACCAACATTACAAGAAAGTGGAAATATTATTAACGTCAAAGATGTAATGAAGAGCTGCTTGAAGTTTTTTTTACTGCACTGTTATCTACATATGTGTTCATGTTTGTTTACACTTTGAATGTTAATAAGGTAAAATATTATAGGAGCAGAAAAGCATAACCTAAATTGTATCATTATTCTTTTAGTCAACCTGAAACCTTTCATTCATTTTTCTCTAAAGCTTTTTCAAAGAAATTTCAATCCATCTTAACATTTAATAAAAGAGTCAAGTTGAGTGCTAACTTTGCACATTATAAATCAGTCTGGTTTAAATGGTTGATTTTTTTCACTACAATTCAAGCACTGAATCTCCATCATCACTGCTATCCATGTGCTGATGGTTTACAATTAAAAGCCTTGCAGTGCAACTAGATCTGCCTGATTCAATGTCTGTAAGAAGGTAGATCCATCTTGCCAAGCTCCAATCTACAACTATTGTGGGCAGGCCAAAGTGGCACAGCCCAGTCAGAGTCCTTTAGAGGAAGTGGTGGAAGCTACAAGCCAGACTACAGCAGGGAGTAACTGTACAGAAATTAGCAATTTGGAGTCATGATCAACCTAATGAGCATGTTTTTGGTCTGTGGGAGGAAGCTGGAGTGCACATAGAGAACCCATGCATGCTCAGGGAGAACACGCAAACTCCACACAGAGGATCAAACCAGCAACCTTCTTGGTGCGCCACCGTGCCGCCCCACTCCATTTTATTTTCACAGAGTTGTAATTTTTATTGGTTGAAACAGCAGCATGAATGGGGCTTGTGATGCATGAATCACATTTTTATTTAATCTGGTCACAAATACAAGACACATTTTTATTATTTCACTGGACAGAAAACTAGTCTGAACCACAGAATGCGCTGAAAAACCTCAGATCTAAGTGAGAGTATTTGTCTAATTCATAATTTCCTTACATGCCTGGATTAAGATTTTTTTTTGAAGATATAAAAACTTAAAGCAAGGCCTGAGTTGCTTGTAAAAATAAGTAAAATTATCTGCCAATAAGAGCAGACAAATTTAACTTCAGCAGATATTAAACCTTAATTTAAGACCCTCACTGAATGAAACTTTCCTTGTTCCAGTGGCAGATATTTTCTCTTCATTACAAGCAATTCAGTACCTTATTTTTGCATTTTATTCCTTAAAGTAGGATATTTATCTTTAATGGTTAAGTGAATGTGAATTAGAATATGTTTGCCTTGAAAACAGACAAACACAGTTGCCTAGGTCTGAGTTTTTGCAGTGTGAGGTTGTAAACAGTTACTGTAAATTTAACCTTTCTTATGCATATTTGTATTTCAGATAATTCAGTAATGTAAGAAAACTACAATAACTGTATCATATTTACTCACTTTAACAGTCAAACTTAAAAACCCCTCATCTTTTGTCTCCTTAAAGCTTTTTGTTGATTGAGCTCTTTGGCTAGAATTAGTTATATCAACACTTACAGCTGTTATTTTAAATTCCATATGCCTTGTTTCTTTACAGCTCCTCCATAATTAACAAGCAGCTCTACAGTCAGAGGGTCACATCGAGCACGGTGCTATTCATGACAACTGTGTGTGTGTGTGGTTGTGTGAGTGTGTGTGTGTGTGTGTGTGTAAAACATTCACCTGCTGTGTGTTGAGGATGCCAAGAATTGGACAAAGCTGGAAATACTGACTCGATAATTAGCTGGCACTCGGTTTTGTTTCCATTTTTATAAGGAACATAACAGGACGGCTTTAAGACTCCACCACACAAACACGAGTATCTGCGAGTGTGTCAGTAGCCGGGCGTACACTCTTGTGTTGGCAGTGTAACAGCAGCATGTAAATACACTGTCAGCAGCTCCCGGGCTGAGTGGCATGGGCGAGATGATTAGCCCGGCTAACATCGTTCAGACACACACACACACAAACACATATACAAACATTTACGGACATATACAAGCAAACGGCTGCAGCCCCTGTGTTTCTGAATAATCGCAGTGTTTCAGTTTGCAGACAGACACGCTAACTGTTGCCACTCCAAATCTAATCTCTACTCACTCGCCCCCCTCACCCCTCTCCCCCTCTCTCTCTGATTCTCTCCAACGACTGCCACAATGTGCTGCGTATGCTAATATTATCACAGCTTTTTTGAAAAGCATTTTGCATATTTGGGACTATCATACTGTTCATTATAGCTTATCAGCACAGAGCTAGTTCTATATAAAAATAATTCATGTGAAGTACAAACAGATACAGAAACAGAAAATAAGTACAAATAGCAGCAGTAGCATGAAAACACCAGCATATAATACTAGTGAAATATGTTACAGAATTATTTGCACAAAGACACAAATATATTGTTCATGACATTGTAATGTTACATCGTCAGATTGTTTATCAATCAAAACACAGAAAACAACCCAAAATCAATGTCATTTAGTAATTTAACTGACATTAACACATTATATATTTAACATGTTTCAGCTCTTTAAAGATTTAAAGTGTTTAATTTTATTCATAAAACCCAATAAATTAACAGTTATGTAGTTTTATACCTGAAGGACAGTTACAAATAATACCAAAGAAAAAAGATATTACCACAATCAGCAGTGCAGAAACATATAAGATCTTAAAAAAAAAAATGATTATTGTAGTACCACTCTTGGCACATTGTCCATATTGTATATATACATATATATATGTGTATATATATATATATATATATATATATATATATATATATATATATATATATATATATATATATATATATAAACATAACCGGTATTATCTTCCTTTATAATGAGATGAAGACATATGTGTATACAATTAAATGTGCTGCATTACAGTTGTGCCTTAATGTTAAATATTGTAGGATAAATTATGTGACATCGTTGCTCCAATTTGGAGTTAACTCTGAACATTTCTATTGCAATTTTAATCACAGTGGAAAAAAAACACTTTTTAACATAGTTATCAAAATGAAATGTTCACAAGTCAGTTTTCATGTTTGATTTATCAATACTATAGCAATAAATTGAATTTTGGGTAACATTTTCTATAAAGTTCTCCTTCATAATGCATCATAAACATATAAGCTAAGCTATAATATCATAGTCATTAGCATTTGTGTTAATCTATATATCACTCCAGCAAACATAGACCCCGATAATTCAATTGTTTATACGTTATAAATATTCTTATACTCTGTTGTATTGTGCACATAGCTTGAAGAAATTATAAATATTTTTAACATTTTAGGACAAAACAAAAACTGACACACTGTAAATATATTTCATAATCATAATTAAGGTTGGATGTTAATACAATATATTGTGTGATAACTTTATATTACTTGCTAATAACAGCCAATAGTTGATTCTTAATTAATTTAAAGGGTTATTATGCATAATAATGTGATTAGGAGTCACTTTAAATGTTTATTAGATGCTGTAAGTGAAGTAATAAAGCCCTGTTTCTAAAGGTTTTTTTTTTTTTTTTGTAAAGAATGTTTGGAATAAATGTGTAAAATGAAAAGTTGACCACATTTTGTTTGATATACTTCAATATTCTTATTTCCTTCTGTGATTTCACTTTACTATAAGCATACAATGAACTCTTATAGTGATTTACAAACAGTTCATAATACAGTATAACTGTCTGATAACTTCTGTATGTGCATAATACCACTCACTATAAGTATGACTATGACTCTTGCATTATAAAGACCTTGGTTTGCTCTCATGAGACAGTCTATAAGCACATTTCAACATGTTATGATGCATTGTAAACATGCTTATTGTATATTTATAATGCATTATAAAAGGTGACTAACCAACTTTGCAATGGAAATGTAACTTTAATGTATTTGTTATTAAACGTAATTTAAATTTAACTCAGTAGTGATCAATAATAATAAGTTATCACTTTCTCTCAGTATAGAGAGAGGTGTCACCTTTCTCCAAGAAGAACTTTATTTTGACAATTATACAAGCCCACTGGTTTTGTCAGCCGGGTGAGTATATTATCTTTTAGCACCTTAGATGGTCTTCATGAAGCATGATGTGCTCTGCAGTAGTTTCTTTTTACGTCTCCAATTTTGGATTTGACTCTTAAAGGGAATGCATTGCTTTTCAGCCACTGCCTTTTTCACTGAAAATGTAACTGTGGTGTTTTTTTTTGAGTGGTTGATTTTTCTTTTCATTCTCGGAAAAATGGATTCAGGGTTTTCGATGTAAAGATAAGGCTGTGTACAGAGGCTACTTCGGTTAAGAACCACTGCTACAGTATCCCACAATGCTTTGCTGGAAGAAGCCTGAGCTCCAGGGCCACAAAGCAAACAATATGAACAATCATGTGTTGCATTACAAAGCAAAAATGAACAAGATGAGTGGCAGTGCAGACAATATCAGTGTTCAGGGAGTCAACCAGTTTCTCAGACCACGTTCTCACCAAATAGAAAATATTGAATAAGTGTGTGTGTGTGTGCTACCGTTTGTTCATAACAAATCCTCACCTTGATTTTACACAACTCTGTATTCAGTGCAAATCCTAGATATGTAGATTCAAAGTTTTTATATCCAATACAGACAACAAGAAGGAGTTTTTCAATATTAATAAAAAAGTAATATTAATTATTCAATAAAATTATGAATATTTGAATATCATAATTAAAAATTACAATTGAGTACAAATGTTGACGAATAATGTCAAGTACATCCTCAAGATTCTAAAGGGGCAAACTGTGAGATGGACTCATTCATTCAGAGCATGTTGTGATGCTTTTAATAGCAACCCCAGATTATTAAATGGCCAAACATAAAACCCAGAGGGTGTTGTAACCGTAACATGACTTGTAACAGCAGTACTCATATTCTTCTCGTGCACTGGATGGCTGTTTGTGCATGACTCATAACTCAGCATGTGCAGTGATGTTTCCAGCTACATGGAGAAATATTTAGTGCGTCATATTCCAGTCATACTGTAAATATGTTACAAGGCTGGTAAGTCATGTCGGCCGGCTGAAGGAACAGCTCCATTCGTCAGGCGTCCGGGTCGATCAAACATCTCCTGAGATCGATGGCACGCCTCGCCAATCCCAAGGCACTCACTGCAGACAACCATGCCCCTTTAACCACCCTCACACACACACTCACCTGAGCCACCACACTAATCTGAACGTGTACGTCAAATCACAATAATTAAGCATTATTGATCCCAGATTCAATTAACTTCATTAATGTGGGCTGCACTGGTGATTGGGGAGGGATGGGAAGATGGAGAGAGGGAGGTGAGGGAGGAGATTATAGGATCTCATCAAGAGAGGAATGGCACACGGGTAGATTTAATGTAACACACACATATGAACAGTGATTATCTTTACACACACATTAGAAGCATGACTGAACATTTCCATAACAGCTGCTTTAATATGAAAGAGGATGAGGGTCGGTCATAAATTGGTTTAGTGTTGCTTCAAAGGGGTTTCCCTTTGTTTCTGCCTCATATGCTGGGAGAAGAAATGTGTTTAGGTACATTTAAGTTACAAGAAATCAAAGTCCTTTCAGGGTGCTGGTTTGGAGGAGTGGTAAGCAACCAGGCATGACCCATATTCATGCTTTTGCCGGCCTGGGCTTGAATCTAGACTGGGGCCAGTTTGCAGAATGTCCACCCCTACTCACTGTAGCCCCTTTCACAAACCTATCCACTGTCTCTCTCCCTCCTGTCAATAAAGACACAAAATGCCCAAAAAATAACCTTTAAAAAAAAAAAAAATTAAACATGCTGGGCATAAAAAGAACAACTAGGAAAGTACTCAGAGAGGGCAGACCTCCGCCAAGCAGCTCAGTTCAGGCAGTGGCTTTTCCACAACCCCTGTAAAATATGCAATTCTGGATCACCAGATCCAGACTAGAGCCAGGATCCAGACCAAACTCAGCACAAACAGGGAGGTTGTCATCCTGTATGAACACAACAAGTTTTGGAAACATCACTTAATATTTTGATTTTATATGAGTTATTGAGTGTCATCAATGGGATTTCCCATTATTGAGTTCAGTTTTTTTTTGTGACATCAATCTGGATCAGAACCAGATGAAATTTACCCTGATGATAGAGACAGGAACCCCATATTACCCTGTAAAATTGGAAGCAAATCCATTAAAAAATGGCAGAGATGATTTTTTAAAATTCTGCCCAATGTTAACCTATGGGATTTTTGGAAATTTTGGAATTTTTTTTTGCATCCAGACAAATATCTGTATCACTACAGAAATAAAATGACTTAGATCTTGGAATAAACCATGTCTGGTAAAATATTCATGTAAATTTGTCCAGTAGTTTTTCTATAATCTTGCTAACTAACAAACAAACAAACAAACAAAAATACGCTGGCAAAAGCATAACCTCGTGTCTGCATCACTCTGCAGCCTGAGGTCTGTAATTCTCTGGCCAGCTCAGAAATACTCCTACAGTCTAAAACAAACAGCATGTTGACCTTCCACATGCCAGTGGACTTTTTAGCTCCTAATGAAGCTGCGTTTCTACAGAGTGGTCTGGTCTGGTTTGGTTCAGTTCGATATGGTTTGGAGTGGTAATCCCTGGTCTTGCTTGCACTTCCATTGCCAGCTGCATATTCACACAAGGCAGTGATGTAAGCCAAGCTATGCAGAGCAACAGAGGAGGACCTCCAGCTCTCCAGCTCTCCATGGAGCATTGTTTTATTGTGTTTGGACAATCTGTGCAGCAGAAGCAGGTAGAAACTGCTCACTCTAAATCAGCAGGTGATGCAAATATGGTGTAAGATATGTTTTCATTTTAGCTGTTGTCTCACATGGGAAGTGATGATTCTTGTGACCTCTTCTTTAGCTTCCCCCTGGAGTCATCTTGATATGCTTAGCACCCCCTCAGAGGGGTGTCAAAAAGGTGGGATTGCAAGGATCCCTTATTTGGGTACCTTGTCTATTATGAAACAGTGGAAACACCCATTATTGTGTACTGTGCTGAACCAAACTACGCTAGAATGCTTGGTGAAAACGCATCATGAGTTACGTTATGACAAGAAATAACTAATAAAGTATTGACTTGTTATTATTTTCAAGTGGAACTTTGGGCATCTTAAGCACCTTAGCACTTTACCTTTACTTTTTACCTGTTTCTATGTGTACTGTGCATCTGCACTCTGTGTGTTCGTTTATTGTATTGTGTTTTGGGAAAACCCACTCTCCCTGCAACCAAATCTACCTACGGGTGCAAATAAAGTAACCTGAACCTGAACCTGAACCTAATGCTTTAGTGAACTAGCAAATCTAAGTAGTCATGTTGTTACTACAGCAGAACTAATCTAACCAATTTATTTGATATTGTCAACATCGGGCATAAGAATAATAAATAAAAGGGGGGAGTTTTTATATTAATTTTTTTTTTTTTCAATTAACTATAGTGAGAGGATAACATGAAATGAAATGAAATGAAAAACTTAAACTGTCCATAAGGTCATAATGTGCTTTTTGTTTTTTAGTTTAATCTGTCCTTTAGTTTGTTTCATGTCCCCTTGGTGTGATGGTGTAATTGACACAAGACAAAAGTCTGCAGCATTAGGACTTCTCCCTCTCCTGCTGTTTACAGTGCCAGTAGCTGCCTGAAATGGCTTTTTCCCCCGTGTTTCAGAGAATAGACTGTAGAGCTGCTGAAAACTTGCTGCTGAAATGACCAATTACCACAGAGTGTACCAATCAACCAATCATAGCAGACTAGAGTCATGTGGGAGGAAAGCCTTAAAGTAACTGAGTGTTCAGGTAGACTGAGAAAACAGCCTGAGCCTTTCAGGTCTACTCGGTTTATCTGAACTGAAGTGATTGTCAATGTACTCCTGAAGCCACTGAAATCAAATATGAACCTGAGCCAAAGGCAAATACGACCTCCTCAGCAAACAGTGCATATTAATGCCCGCACACAAAGCCTTGTATAGATCAGTTAATTTTGTCAGCACTTTTACATTTAGTGTTCTGCCTAAAATATCTTTTAGTTTTAGTCATAATTTAATCATCTAAATTGTTTTAATTTAGTCTATTTTAAGTTGATGAAATTTCACAACATTTTAGTCGATGAAATCTGCTATAAATTTAGTCTACTAAAGTATGAAGTGTAAAGGGGAAGGCATTTTTTATGTTTCCTTGAATTCCTGAAGTCATGTTTTACACTTGGATAAAATGAAACATCTAATAACCCTTTACAGAATGCTTGTAAAGTTTGAATATATAAATGAACAGAAACAAATTGAACTTTTGTGTGAAATGCAGTCACCTTTATTTAGGCTACCTGGCAGAGCATCTCAGTTACAATACCAGAACTGACAACAAACAGTGAACTTGCTCTACATGAATATATCAGTTCATAAAGAGAGGAGCTCTGATTGGATCGCTCCACAACTTATCTCACCACCACCAAGCTAAGGCAGCTGTGATTGGATGTCCGTCTTAACTCATCCAACCTTTCCACACAACCAAAGTAGCTGTGATTGGATATATTCCTAACTTGTTCCTACTTTCTACATGACCAAATTAGGTCTGATTGAATTAAGTCTCTGTCCAACATTTTAGTCTAGTTTTTATTTGTTGTCGAAAATGTCTGTTAATTTAGTTTCAGTTTTTTGTACATGTGTGTTGTTTTTATTAGTTACTGTCTAGTTTTTGACAGGGGAAAAAAGGTTGTTGACGAAAACTATGACGAAAATAATTAGTCATCAAAATTAACACTGGTGTAGAAAAACTGTGTAAATGGTACATCAGAATAAGATTTGGTGTGAAAGAATATATTTATCCTTTAGATCATAAAACCCAGTCTAACTCTCCACAGTCGGACTTTCAAGTGAATCTGCCAGAAGGACAAACCACTAAAACATGGGCGAGAATTTCTTTCAGCTTTATTTCTGTCTCTCTCTGCCATCCAATACGAGCAAAAAAGCCCACAGAGGAATGATCTATAAGAAAATGAATACAAATTACAAAAAATTCCTTCCTCTCTCTCCTGGCCAGTCCTGAAACCCTTCTGTACTTTAATCCCATTACACAGGCATGTCCTCAGCTTTGTCTTCCCTGAAGTGCGGCTTTGCCTGAGACTGATGTGGACAGTCTGCTGTTCTGTCTCACACACACAGACTGCACGGTCCAGGCTGAAGTGTAAACAGACAGTGCTGACGTGCCTGTGTGTCTGATAGGGCTGTTAAGTGGTTATATAATCATGATAAACTGTTTCCTAACATCATAACATCTGCAGAGTGCAGAAACATTTCCTCACTTTACACACACACAGGACCACAGACACGTACCGCACAAAACAAGTCACACTTTTTATTTTCACCATCAAAATCAGTGATGTTTGCTGCAGAATCAGAGGCTTGTGCTTTTATTCAGATATGAAGGATTGTTTCTTTTTATTGGCATGATATGAATATTAGGAAATGTTGGCTTAAAAATCCATGAGTTATGAGCACAAATGAGAGCTTTCTGTTGATATTTAGAGCCAGTTTATAAGAAATACATGTCTGCAGAATACACAAATATGTTTGTGGATTTTTTTAACACAGCCTCTATACTCAACGTGTCTATTTTTTGTGTCATACTTACTCCTCAATCTAAGACTGTGTTTTATAGACTAAAAAAGGTTTAGTTCTGAACTAAGCTAGTATTTGTTGCACTTTATTTCAATAAATAAATAAATAATATATTTTTTAATCACCCTGATAATCTGCTGTATTGAGGTTTTAGCTATTGGAGCACTTCTTGTTATTTTGAACATGTCAAAGTTGACCTGCGCTGTTTTTCTGTTCTGATTGTTAATTTAAAGAAAAGGCGTACATTTTGTCATGGGTTTTATAGGAAAAAGATCTATAAAATTAGTATAACTGTGTTCTCTATTCTCTTATTTACCATGCCTTTACAGCAAGTTAACAATCATTTTGTGGGAAAAACTGCAAGCCCCAATTTAAACCCAGTTCATTACAACTTCAAGTTTGTTTTTATTAGTTATTTTATTTTAAAATAGTGCAGGTAGAAATGGTTGGTATCTGTGAAAATAAGTAAGAAAAAATGGGCAAAACTCCAGTAGTATGCTATCTTTTTCTCTCACAGAAACAACTTTGGCACTTTTCCTTGTTCCAAACTCAGGGCTCTCTCAGCTCCTCTGTGTGATTGGGACTGGCCAGAAGGATTGACATCCAGCAAAGTATAATTTCTGATCTTTAAATTCACATAAAATCCTGTGAGTGTGTATTAAAATAGAGAAAGAGAGAAGGGAAGTTGGTAAAATGTGCCAAATTAATGCTTTGATTCTTTGCAGTGAGTTATTTTTTTATTTTTATTATGCATCTAATTTCATCTACTTGATAAAAAGAGGGACATCACTTCCCACATTTGCACCAACACCTGTGTGACGTGTAGGTGATCAGAGTGAGAGCAGCGTGCCTCACCTTGAGATCATCATGCTCCTGTTTGTGACATTTTGTTCAGCAGGTTTGGATAATGTTTTATAAACTCTTAGTTTTCTTGTCTCACCTGCTGTATTTACTAAATGGATGGTGTTTTTTTTTCTACATGAAGCAGGCAGCAAATGAGGCCGTCACTCAGGACTGAAAATGATCCATGCATCTGTTCAAAGAATATATTATCACCAAGTTTTTAAAAATGTTTCTCTCATTAATGTTAGTATGAAGTTTCAGCAAAACAAAATGTATTTTTCGCCCCGGGGATCTGCCACACAAGCATGTATATATCTTTAGAATCTATGTTTTACAGTATTTTGTGGACAGAACCAGTCTGCTGCACACAGCAGCTGAAACATAAGAACATATTTGTCACAGAGCGCAGTGTTAAGTACAAGATACAGAGTGGTGCAGCAATAAGATAAAAAGCATGGCCGTGAAAAAGTATTTAGTACTTCCCCATTCAAGTAAAGGGGATTTCAGCACATGCATACGAGATTTTAACTTTAAATGAAAAATAATAAAATGCATCTAACATCGTGCTCCTTATGAATTTTAGGGCATTAATATGTTTTTTGTAAAAGAAGGTTGCAAACAAACTTCTACAAAGGATTACAAAAATGGCTGACACCAGACTGCCAGCAATTCTGATTGTCTATAACAAACAATAACTCATATTTAATGCCACAGCCATGAGGACCAACTTGATCAGATCATTCAACTAAGAGGAAATTCTAAAACAAGAGCTTACAGCGTGACTGTAGACATTGGAAATATTGGTATATTGTGTCATGGTGTAGTTTCATGGCAGCCTAATAATTGGTTTATCCTCATGCTGATTAAATTTAAGCTTAAAACAGTCATGACAGTAAGGGTTAGGGGTTTGGTCATGAACAAGCTAAGGGCACTTCTTGTTTAAGTATATATTCAGAATGCATAAAGAGGAAAATGTGTTTTTATTTGAGATAACATTTACAGAATAACAAGATAATGGCTAAGATAATATCTCAGTTTCTTCCACATTTTCACTAATAACTGAACTATTATTGTGGAGGTTTTAACTTTTGGAGCACTTCTAGGTATTTTAAACATTTCACAATTTACCGGCATTGTTTTCTGTTCTGATTAATTTACAAAATAGGTGTACATTTTGTCATGTGTTTTATAAGAAAAAGATGTGCAAAATTAGTGTAACTGCTTTTTTAGTTGTCTTGTTTATCACTCCTTCACAGCAAGTTAACAATCTTTCTGTGGGAAATACTGCGAGCCCCGGTTAAAACCCCGTCAATTATATAAAAATACATTTGTATGTTATAGACATGAGCCCCTGCCTCCCTGAATAAACACAAAATACAAAATACTTAAAGTTTGTTATTACTAGATATATTAAAATAGTGCATGTATCAGTTATTGTAAATCTGAATATTGTTTCCAAGAAACAGTCATAGTAAGAGTTACAGGTCAGTTTGATTACCTGACAAATTTGCCGATCTTTGTGTTTCAAAAAAAGAAAATAATTTAAAATAACATTTATTGTTATTGTTGTAGGTGTTGGCTAAAATAGTAAGAAAATTTAGGTCCTTATTCCGTAATCAGGGATCTCTGAGATCTCATCCACCCTGCTGATAATTCATCTGGAGCTGTGTCCATTCCTCTCTCTGCTAATTAAAAGAGCACCTGTAGACCTGTTGTGTTTGGCCCATGGTTTCCTCTCACGTGTGTCTCTGAGCATCGATGTGGTTAGCTCAGTGTCCCCGGTTGCTGCGTTGTCACCCTCACAGCTTGGACTGAAGCCAGTGGCCGTGGAGATCATCTCTGCACGTTCATGTCTGTGTGTTTGTGTGTGAGACTTCAGTCTTGACTCCTGTCCAAACCCTTCCTCCCCTCCTCCTCCTCCTCCTCCTCCTGTTCCTTGTAGCCCTTTGGTCTCGTCTCGTCTTTCACCTGGTAGCTTCAACAATACCCACAAAAATGGACACCGTGTTCAGAGACATTTTCTTTATTTGCTAACATTGCAGCACAAAAACAACAGACAGATGGACACATGAAGCCATCTCTTGTGAAAACTAAAGCAGAATAATTGCGACTTTCTCTAATCGATTTGTACAAATGTTGAAATAGAAAGAGATTTTTAAAAAGTGACACAAAGGTAAGTGGCGAATAAAAAATTGGGGTACAGCTTTGTTAACTTTAGTTACTGCACCTGTAACTGATAAAGTACCTTTTGTGCCACTACTGTGTAATATTTTATACTGTTTTCTATTCATGTATATTCTAGTGAATGTTTTAATACAATGATTGGATCACGGTAAAAAAAATAAATATTGCCAGTAACTTCTGGGTAATTTGTTATACAGCAGTTGGAAACAACAACAAACTGAACCAAAGGTTGTGATTAACAATTTTTGACCACATTTTTTTTATCTAAATCCTTTTAGTGCAATCAGTACTAACTTTAATTGTGTAGTACCTGATTTCCTGTATAGATGGCTAAGTGCAGCCACCGCAACCACTGATCTCCGTTCAAATGTTAAGCCTAAAGTTTATTTGGATTATATTATTGTGAAGTCTCCTCCCATCAGATAAAGTCTCTTTGTTGTAGTTTACAGTTTTGTTAGCATATTTTTAACATAAACTTTTTTAGAGTACTTTTCAAGTAATCTTAGCAGTCCTTTATTTCTTTGTAATTTGAACTTCCTCCTGATTTTTTGTATCTCTTTCACTGGTTCTAGTTTGATCTTTTTCTTTGTGTGAAAAGTCAATCAATCAATCAAACAAGCAATCAATTTTAATTTGTACTGCTTCAATTCATAACAACTGTTATCTCAAAACACTTAAAATAGAGCAGGCTGAAGCCATACAGTTTCATAGACAAACACACATTTCAGCAAAATCCATCCATGAGTTTTTGCATAATCCTGCAAACAGACAAATATAGGCAAAACTTAACCTCCTTGGCAGGGTTAATGACAAAAACGTATCAAATATATCAACTTTTATTAAGCCTTAAAGTATAAGTGGGTGAAGTAGATCTCCATAGGCTTTTGTTAGGATGTGACTCCAGTTGAGAACTGGTTCCAACCAGTTTGCGGCATTGATATATTTTTACCTTTATGCTCAATTTGGTTCAGTTTGGCTTGAAACGGCGTGCATTTACTGATTTTTTCCTCTGTTAGATAAGGAGAAAAGGCACCTGAATAACCAACCCAAGCTGTCCCACTTTTTGTGCCAAACCAACCCTAAAAGTTGGAGCTAAAAGCACAGTAGTCTGGTGATTAGTCATAAAAATCGACAATTCTTATGCGCCAGAAAAGCACAAACCTCGCCATTAATACATTAATAAGCCATGGATTTAGAGTGATTTATTCACTGCTGTTGCTGCAAAAAATGTCAGAATAAATGGTCTTTGGAGAACTGGAGTGCTGGAGGTCCTCCGTTGTTGTTCTTTATTTGCAACCACGCTCTACTGCAGACGTCACCGGTTTACGAAGCCAGCACGACCCACACTTCCCGGCTCACATCCCTGCCCTCAAGTGAAGGTACAGCTGGCCGTGAAAAGGGCAACAAGATCAGGGCTTTCCAATACAAACTGAACAAACTAGGGATGAATGATATTGGATTTTTGCCGATATCCAATATGCCGATAATTTTAATTCATTATCGCAGATAACAATATTTCTGGTCAAGAGCACAAGCTCTGTACTTGTGGACTTGTTTCTGTCAGTGTTATAGTATATTTTTGCGACCAACTGATGTGAAAACAAGAAAAACAGCATTGAACTCTTGCAAAAATGAAAGCCTTGATTTTGAAATGTACCCATGCAGTGATGAGAAGGTGCATCAGTATTGTACATTTGTATAATTTGCGGATATTCCAGCCAATATATGGCTGATATGTGTGGCCATGTAAAGATTTCAATATCAGATGATACCGATACTTTACTGTTTAGGCTGATATCGGCCGATACCAATATCAAACCGATAATATCATGCATCCCTAGAATGAACTGTATTGAACCACTCAGTGGAAAAGAGGCACATGATGACGTCAGCAGGAACAACGATGAAGGAGTTCAGGGAGTTATCATAGCAGAAAGGGGACAGAAGTGGTTTAAAGTGTGGCCTCATTTTACACAAAACAGCTACAAATTACTCACATGTATATTCAGTAACTACTTCATATGTGCTACTTCAAAATTTTAAAGGTTGCATATTATACCTTGAAATTGAGCTGAGGCAAGTGTAATGTTATAAAACATAAAATAAACAGCCTAATAAACAATATTTAATCTGGGTTGGACTTAATTTTTCAGGATTACTGGAGCTCCAGATGTTTAAACAGATATTTAAGAGGGCAGTTGCAAAGTGTTGTCCATTTCACTATTTTGCTCCAACACTACACCCACGAAATGTCAAAATGTCTCAATATTTCAACACCCTCTGCCTCAAACAAGTGCAGAAATCACTTGTGTGCTTGACGCTCCGTGTAGGTAGCTGTTATCTCACACGCCGAGGTTTCATTCAACACACACCGGTCCTGCTGGCACACACGGCGTTCTCCCTGATCCACGGTGTGTCTCGCTATACCTATCACACATTTGCAGGTACACAGATGGGCACACACGCAGACACACAAACACAGCCATGTTCTTTATTACACAAAGGCAGCTAATTTGAAGTGGAGTGTGTATGTTGTTTTAAAGGAGATTTCACATTGATGTTTGGCCTTGATGAGAGCACCGGGCTGCTGTGTTCGCCTGTTTCCTCAGCCAGAGCATTGTTCTCTTAAACAGCTGTCGTTTTGGCTGATTCAGAACAGATGGCATGTACATGTGGGTTTGCTCGGCTGCACATATGTGCGGGCGGGTGGATGTGTCTCCGAGACAGAGGGAGGGGGTGCAGGAGGAGATGTGGAAGCTGTGAAGGAGGGGGAGTGTAGGTATGTGTTTGTGTGTGAGTGCCTGTTTGATGTTCATACATTTTAAACCGAGCAGCAGAAAAAACTCAACAAGTCTTTTAAGGAGCTTTAAGGCAGTGAATTAAAAGACAAACAACAGTCACACAGTAACCTGGACAGAAACGCTCTTTGTCACAGTGTAGTCATTTCTCAAACATTTTCAATCTTTCAAGTTATGTCGACGTGAAAAAAATCAAATCCAGTTTTAGTCAATGAAAAAGTGACTAGAAATATTGACAGAAGCCTGAGTGATGTCAACCATTTGGTTAAAGGACTTATTACACCTTTGATACTTCTTTGAGTTTTAGAACAGAGAGGTGGTCTGGTTCTTCGAAGGTGAACAAGACTGGGTTTTAAATATTATTGTGTACAAGACTGAAGAGGCGGAGCTAGGCCTTCTGACAGACATCTCCACCGCCAAGGCTTGTATTCAAATCAGACATGACCAAAATAATTCCAATCAATTAAAAAAACAAATAAATAAATTTATGATAATAGGGTTTATGATAATGACAAACCCATGGACACCCAGCTCATAAACCTATCCTCATAACATTCTTCTCTGCTGAATTTATTCCAGGTAAGCCCCTTAAGATGTGGCATCTCATTTTTAAGAGGGTCTTCATGTCAATGTGGGGCTAAAATTATTTAATATGGAGGTATAATCAATAATAACCATGGAAAGAGATGCCATTCTAATATTAACATCTATAATGATAATAAACTGAGAGGACTGATGTTAATTAATATAGCAGCATCTATTTGAGCTGACATTAAATTGTGTTTAACTGGTCTGAAAATATGAATTTATGTTAAATGTCATTTCTGTTAATGGTTGATGCAGGAACACATGGAGTGGAGCAGGTCCACAGCAGCAAGTCATGCATAATTGTTTGTCAAGGTCATATCATTTCGTTGATCTCGCTGAGGTTAATATCAGGAACTGTAAAGATAATGGAAGGCCAAATATTTGTAACTGTAGTTACTTCAGCCTTTTTAGTCCACAGCAGCAGGCAGGCCACTACCTACAAAGATCTATTTATCAAAGATGGTTTTCAAGCATGCATTGTTTTGTCTGTGTTATGGAGAGAAAGTGGAGGACAAAGATTTGTCTGTCTTTGACTGTATTGACATTTGTGTGGATGACGGTCATATGAAATTGTGTTTTCTTGTATGACACACAGAAGCATCAAGATGTGATGAAGGCTAACACATATGAAGTGTTTCAGATGGATCCTTTTTGTTTCACTAACTGCTGAAGCAGACTGTATGTTCCACAGAGAAGCTCCTGAGATCGCCTGAAGGCAAAGAGCTGTTAGGCTACAGCAGTTACAGTACGTGTGTGTGTGTCTGTGTGTGTGTTAGTGCCAGTTTTTTGAGTGTGTTCTGTAATGGGCTCTGGGATATCTGTGTCTCGGTGCATATGTTTGTCCCACACTGGTGTCGTATCATTGCCGATGGCAACCAGTAGCCTGACAATGACTGAGACTCTTGTGTGTGTGGGCGTGGGCGTGTGTGTGTGTTGCAGGAGACGGTGTGTGAGCATAAACACAAATACACCATCACGCATCCTGCAGTGCACTGTTAGAAACTGGAGTCGGCAACAGCTGACGTGTGTTGTTGGATATGTCCGGAAGGTTTTGAGGGTTTTGCTCATAACTATCCACATTTTTTCATGTTTTTATCAACATTTACCAGCACTTGTGGTTTTATTATAAGGATTCACAATGTTGGATTTTCTTCGATATACTATTTGTCAATTTTTTCAAACTCATAATTTATTATCTCTTCATAAATACCATATACAATTAAATTCTTGTCAGCCAGTGAAAGTATATAATACACTACAGGAGACTCTTTCCTTTCCTTGTCCATATTTGTGAAAAAAAAAACAAACAAACAGACAAACAAAAAAAATGATTTACTGCTAAGTTATTGTTTTTTGTTATAAAAGTAAGCATTCAGTGATGATAAGGTTGAACATCATTGTACATTTGAACATTCTGCCGATGTTACAGCTAATTAAAGTGCTAGAATTTGCAAATATTGTCCGAAATATCAATGTTAACAACAAATAATCAACTTTTTAAACTATTTTCTAACAATACAAATATTTTGACAACAACATTGTTCATGACTTAAATAAACTAGTTTATGATTTTTTTAGTCCTTTGTGGAATTTATAAAGGATTTCAATGTATACTTGAGTGGGGCTGGTAAATATGGACCAAGGACCATGTCTCAGTATTTAATGAGATGAATGGCTTTATACAATATACATGTACCTCGGTATGTTTCCTTCATTGGAGAAATTAAAAGTAGTCACAATGCCTGAACTTGGAAACTTTGACCTAAACTGACATTAAAAGAAAAATACAACATCACTGATACTCATTTGACAGCATGGCACGAAGTCAAGAAGAAAAAAAATCCTAATTAATTATCAAAACCTTGTCTATGTTTCACAAAATTATTATAAATATTTTGTTTTTTTCCCAAGTCTGCTTTTTGAAATTCAGACAATGTTCTCAATGCAGATACACACTCTAAAGCACTGTCATAAAACATTGGTATCATTTTTGTTGATTGAGGTTTTCATAATAAGTTATACTCCTAAATAAAATCCTTCCATCCATCTATTATCTATACCATGTATCCCTTTCAGTATGGTTGTGGTGCACCCTAGACCAGTTGCCAGCCAATCACAGAGCCACCTAGAGAGAAAAAGACCTCCTGCAGTGTCAAAATGTAAAAAAAACTTGATCATCTTCAGTCTTATTTTTACCATAAGAAAGAGAAGATTGCTGAAATTTCACAAAAAACAGTCAACAGTTGTGAAAATCCTGAAAAAAAGACTTACCTACATTTTCAAATGTGTATTTTTTGCAATATAAACCATGTGCAGGAGTTTACCTGCAACTTTTTGAATAGTTTTACAAACAACAAATTTCCCAAACTTGTTTAGAACTTTTACTTGTGTTGCGCTTAAAGAGGTTATCCATCCATTATCTATACCAGTTATCCCTTTCAGCATGCAGTCAGGCTTTCTCCAGCCTTTCCCAGCTGACACTGGATGAGAAACAGGGTACACTGTGGACTGGTTGCTAGCCAATCACAGAGCAGGGATAAACAACCATTCACACACTCACGCCTAAGGGCAATTTAAGGTCACGAATTAACCTGATGGGCTTATTTTTGTTTGTTTGTGTTAGGAAACATGACTGTCCACAGAAAACCTTGGTGTGCATGGGGAGAACTTTCACACTGAAACTCCAAAAAGGCCAGGAAGCTGTGAGGTCAATCCAACAATCTTGTTGCTGTGAGGCAACAACACTACCTGCTGCACCACTGTGCAATTCTAGAAAAGATCAATTTGTGGTCGATGCAGACACACAGCCACAGTGGTTTGAAGAGTTAACGTTAAGAGCATCAATCCTCTTTTTTCAGCATAAAAAATAGCGATATGAATCATATTGTCCCACTTGTTACCTCATTTGAAAATATGCCAGTATATATCAATAGATCAGTGACTTGCTCAGACCTTGGTTGTAGATAGCTGTGTACTTTTGCCTCCTCTCTCACCTTCTCAGTTCAGCCGTAGATTATGATTAAATATGAGCTTCTGTGCCACACCCATCTCACTGACCGGCTCAATCTGTGTTTACATACCAGCCTTGATGAGTGATGGCCTGTTACAGAGAGGAATTCCTGACACAAGGCCGCAGACGGTTACACTCACACTCATCTTCACCAGTGCAGTCGGTGTACGAGGTGTGTCTTTGGATGTGCTTGTGTTTGCTTCAATTGTTATTCAAAAAGCCAGTTTTAATCTCAAAGTGAGAGCATGCAGCGTTTCTCATCTGACGCTGTTTTATCCTTTTGATAGACTTATTAACAAAGGAAAACATTCATAGATGTAGATGGAGGCAGGGCTGTGATTTGTCTTGATACATTTTCTCTGTATGATTTCCATTGCATTATCCTTAAACTAGAAGGATTTGAATATAAATTGAAAGCCTCAAGCCCACTCCCTGAAGCTAAACTGTAAATAATAACTCTAAACTTTTTTCTAATCTTCGGTAATTGAAGCAAATGGGTTTTGCGGGGAGAGATTTGTTGCAGGCAAACGTACATGCATTCATTTTTATTTACGAGGAGGCGAGGGCTGAGCAGTGTAATGAGTGAAAATGCATGCTTAATTTAAATGGCGAGTGTGTCTGTTAGGCAATGCATTAGAGTTTGCAGAAGAAGCGTAAGACATATTAATTGACAGACAGGAACCGCTGTCTCCGAGGTTGATACAAGTAATTTATTACTTCAGAAACGAATGCCACCGCCAGAATGTGCTTCATTAATTTCAAATTTAGTTTTAATTTCAAGCTGTTGCCCCTTGAGAAGAATAAGGTGGCAAGTTCTGTTTGAAGAGACATTTTTCCCCTCTCCCTCCCTCCATCTTTCTCCCTCCATTCTCCATCTCTTTCTCTCTCTGATTTTCTGCAGTACAGAACAAAGACCTGGGGGTGGGGGGAGGTAGGGAGGGGGCGGTGACTTAATTCCAATTTGAAAACAATGTCATTTCAAAGGGGGGATTTGAAACAGAAATACTGCATCAGTTAATGATTGGAAATCACTTTGTCTTTGAATGTCATTGGATGATTGCTCTGTCTGTTGTGGAGACAGTGTGAATGTCAGCATCGTGTTTCCATCAGTACCATCTGAGTTCAAACTGGATGAATACAGGGGCAGATATCTCCATCACAAGATTCAAAAAAGCTGTGATATATATGGAGTTTTGAGATGTATCATTATGCTTTATAAGGAGATGTAGGTTAATGTAATACTGTTTCCATAAACACACTCTCACTGGCCACTATTAGGCACCATCACTCCAACTACTTTTTAACCCAAATAGCTTATTAGCCAATCACATGGTTGCTTCTCAGTGCATTTAGGCATGTCGAAATGGTCAATACAACCTACTTAACTTCAATCTGTGAGTCAGAACAAATAGGAAAGCTGATTTAAGTGCCTTTAAATGTGGCATGGTTGTTGGGGCCAGACAGGCTGATCTTCAGACATCACAAGGCTTAACTGAGAGTGGTCTAAAATAGGGAAAATATTTATTAAGCAGAAGTTCTGTTGGCCAACATGCCATATTGATACCAGAAGTCAGAGGATGGCATGTGATTCAAAATGATAGAGAGGCAGTATTCATTTAGTTAAACCACTTGTTACAAAAAAGGTGTGCAGATAACTGTTCCTGCACGCACCGTATGAAGCAGAATGGCTACAGCAGCACCAGATGTCACCCCTGTCAGCTAAGAACAGGAAACTGAGGCTGCTGTGGTGGTCTATTAGTGAGGGAGATGTATTATTTGCACACTTTGGGGCCCTTAGTACCAACTGAGCTTTGTTTAATCTCCAGAGCCTACCTGAAAAGTGTTGTGGACCATGTTCATCCCTTTATGATCACAGTGCATCCATCCTCTAAAGGCTACTGCCATGTGACAAAGCTCAAATCATCTCAAATGTTTTTCTTTTCTTTTCTTTTCATTTCTTCTCAACATGACCATGAATAACTGAACTCCTGCTACCCACACTGTCATCAGATCTCAGTTCGATAAAGCATCTTTGGGATGTGAGAGCAGGAGATCATAGATGTGCAGCTGACAAAACTGTTGTACTGTAACTGTGTGATGTGCTCAAGGGGCAGACATTGCAAATTAACCCAGGCTATAAATACTGTAGTGTGCTGCAATAGTCTCTTGCATCATACTGTCGTTATACAGATAAACATCAAATAAATAAATACTTTCATGTGAAATCATCACGTCATGGATGTTTCCAACACCTTTGTTGAATCTATGCCACAAAGAATTTGGCAAAATTCATTCTGAAGGCAAAATGGGTCCAATCAGGTTTTAGCAAGGTGTGCCTCATAAAGTGGCGAGTGAGTGTATGTGAAGGAGGCAATTAAAAGTCAGTTACTTAATTATCTATATTTACAACATTATGAAAAAACATGATATATTACGTGATATAAAATAACCTCGTGATACCACAGCCAAAAACAACAACAAAAAAAGATGTTCAGTTCTGGCTATTTTTTCTCAGTGCTTAAAAACAGCAGATAAACTCTTCCAAACTTTTGTAAATGATATTGATATCAGCAAATTTGGTTGACATAGTGATAGAGTGTTTCTTCTATCCAAAAAAAAAAACTGCCTAGAAGTGAGACCCTTGCTCCTCACCACTTCCATTCCCAACTCCAAATTTTGCCAGTGTACTTGCACCATTTAGTCTCATATGACTAAATACCATTCATTTTCCACATTTTCCAAACCATTAATGATACAAATAATAGAGCTTTAAACATTTTTAAACACACAGTATTCAATTTGAATATTTTAACAACTCATTTTACAGTAATATCACAGCATTTGAGCACAGCAATGAGCAATCATTGATTTCTTGCCTAATACTGAGTTTCTACTAATCTACTTTTGATTTTTCTTTTTTCTGCTTTGATTATTGTGCTTGTGGCACCAATAAAGTACAATTTGTTGTTTGGTGTTTTATTTGTTTATTTGTCCTAGAATCATATCAAAGTTAATTATTCTGGCATTGTGAATTAAAAAAGTACTCTGATACAAGTTTGGGCAAATTCCCCAGCTCTCAGATATGCCATTACTGCGGTTCTAATAGTTCTCTCTCTGTCTCTTTTTGTCCCCTCTCTTCCTGTACAGCATATGTCCCTGAAGATGAGAAGGAAGCAGCCCTGTTGGATGAGGATCTGGATGGAGAAGACTCGGGTCAGGAAAGTGAGGAACCTGCTTCCAAGTTCCTGTGTCAGGACAAGGACTTTTTGCTCAAGGACAGACCAGGATCCACTGGCTTCCATGACTCCCCAAATGCTGCTGACTTTTCTGGTCAGGAGCTGGACAGTGAGTCTCACCTCAGTGAATCCAGCGACAGGATGTCTGACTTTGAGAGCTCTTCTCTAAAAAATGAGGATGATGCTCTTCTCTCCAAGGACCCCACAAATGTCCTGTCTTTGTCTTCCTCCTCTGCAATGATGGCCGCTGCTACCGCTGCTGCAACTGTAAGTGGAGATGAGACTATGGTAGCAACAACAGGGTCAGTTGCTGACAGCCTGGAGAAGATGAAGGCCATTTACACCTCTTTCCTGACCAACTCCTATTGGTCTACACTCAATCTGAACCTGAGCCAACCCCCTGCAGAAAAACCCCCTCGTAGTCACAGCAGTAGCAGTAGCAGCAGCAGTAGCAGTAGCTGTGGAAGTGGAGGCTATGACTGGCACCAGACAGCTATGGCCAAAACCCTCCAGCAGGCCTCACAGAACCACCAACACAGACTGGGACTGGTTCAACATCCCACAGTGGCAGTGTCCACAGCTTCTACAGAACCAAACCTCTTCAGCACTGTCCAACTTTACCGGCAGAGCTCAAAGCTGTACGGCTCTATATTCACTGGTGCCAGCAAATTCCGCTGTAAGGACTGCAGTGCAGCCTATGACACACTGGTGGAGCTAACGGTACACATGAATGAGACAGGCCACTACCGTGATGATAACCACGAGACAGACAGTGAGGGTGCCAAACGGTGGTCCAAACCTCGAAAGCGTTCCTTACTGGAGATGGAGGGGAAGGAGGATGCGCAGAAAGTTCTGAAATGCATGTATTGTGGGCACTCTTTTGAATCTCTCCAGGATCTAAGTGTCCATATGATCAAGACAAAACACTACCAGAAAGTGCCTCTGAAAGAGCCTGTTACACCAGTGGCAGCTAAGATTATCTCCTCTGCTCGTAAAAGAGCCCCCATTGACCTAGATATCCCCAGCTCACCTGACTCTAATGGAGGGGCCACACCCAAGCCCACCTCCCTGAATGATTCTAACGACATACTTCAGAAGGTAACCAATCCTTACATAACACCTAACAACCGCTATGGACACCAGAACGGTGCTAGCTATGCCTGGCAGTTTGAATCCAGGAAGTCACAGATCCTCAAGTGTATGGAGTGTGGAAGCTCCCATGATACACTGCAAGAGCTAACTGCTCACATGATGGTGACAGGACACTTCATCAAAGTCACCAACTCTGCCATTAAGAAAGGAAAGCCAATTATTGAGTCATCTACACCAACCCCAATTCCCAATACAACAGCTGAGGAAAAAGTCCAGTCTGTTCCCTTGGCTGCCACAACCTTCTCACCTCCACCCGCCCCGGTGCCCCCTCCGAGCAGCATCTCCCCCACTTCCATGGTAGTGGAGATCAAAAAGGAAGAGAGGGAGGAGGAATGTACTAAAGAGCCCATCATCAACAATGGTACTCTTAACAAAGAGACGAAGGCTGTGGGTGATGAGGAAGCAGAGGAGAAGTTTGATATTTCCTCAAAATACACGTATCTGACTGAGGAAGATCTGGATGAAAGTCCAAAGGGTGGTCTTGACATCCTAAAATCTTTGGAGAACACAGTGACCTCAGCCATCAACAAGGCCCAAAATGGAGCCCCAAGCTGGGGTGGTTATCCCAGTATCCATGCTGCCTACCAGCTCCCAAACATAATGAAACTCTCTCTCGGCAACTCTGGGAAGAGCTCCCCCCTCAAATATATCTTTCCTGGAGGCGAGATCCTCTCTCCCACTGGCAAGGGCCAACCATTGATCTCACCCTCCAGCCGCCAAACTTCCCCACTGCCCAAAAACAACTTCCATGCAATGGAGGAACTAGTCAAGAAAGTGACAGAAAAAGTTGCTAAAGTAGAGGAGAAAATGAGAGAGCCAAGCAGCGTTGTGAGGGGATCTCCTCTCAGATGCACTACTCCCTCGCCCTGTAACAGCGAGGCAGGGGACTCGGCCCGAGGAGAGTCCCCCAAAGACAACAAAGACAGAAGCTGTAAGACTCCTGAGAACTTGAGTCAGGTGGAAAAGTTAGGAGAGGAAGCAAGCGTGGCCAGTCACAAAGATTCAAACGGTGACATCTCCCTTAAGCAGTCAGTGGAGAATGGTGTGGAGTCCAAACCTGTGACATCCCCCATGCCTAACTCCCTATGTGGCAGCACAGCCATCATCACAGACCATCCACCCCCAGAGCAGCCGTTTGTCAACCCTCTCAGTGCACTGCAGTCAGTAATGAACGTTCACTTGGGGAAAGCCGCCAAGCCCGCCCTGCCCTCCCTTGACCCCATGAGCATGCTGTTCAAGATGAGCAATAGCCTGGCGGAGAAAGCAGCTGTAGCCGCTTCAACCCCACCAGCACAAACCAAAAAGCCCAGTAATGGCCACTTAGACCGCTATTTCTACCAGCAACATCTAAGCAATGATCAACCCATAGATCTCACCAAAGGCAAAAATGCTGACAAAAACAGTAGCACCGGCTCTCTAGGTTCAACGGCCCTCTCCTCCACCACTTCAACCCCCTCCTCGATCTCTCCCTCTGCCACTACCACTATGACCAAAGCCTCAGCTGCAGTAGCGTCCTTTATGTCTACCTCTCCCCTGAGAGAAAATGCACTGTCTGATATCTCTGACATGTTGAGGAACCTGACAGAGAGTCAAACTGTCTCCAAATCCTCAACACCCACCAGCCTCTCTGAGCGCTCTGAGATAGAGGGTGTGACACAGGAGGAGACGGAGGACGTTTCACCCGCCCAAAAGCGAAAAGGGCGTCAGTCCAACTGGAATCCTCAGCACCTCCTCATACTGCAAGCCCAGTTTGCTTCCAGTTTAAGACAAACGAATGATGGAAAGTACATGATGTCAGACCTGAGCCCACAAGAAAGGATGCACATCTCTCGTTTCACTGGCCTCTCAATGACTACAATATCGCACTGGCTGGCCAACGTCAAGTACCAGCTAAGGAGAACCGGTGGCACCAAGTTTTTGAAAAACTTGGATTCAGGTCACCCAGTGTTTTTCTGCAGTGACTGCGCCTCGCAGATCCGCTCACCATCCACCTACGTCAGCCACTTGGAATCCCACTTGGGTTTCCGCCTGCGAGATCTGGCCAAGCTCTCCGGGGAGCAGCTGCTCAGCCAGATATCCCAGCATCACCACCAACAACACCACACCAAGAGACTATCTGAAAAACTGCTCTCAAACCTTCACCCATCCAGCCACCCTTTACCCTCCTCTTTGCCCACATCCCTACCAGCTTCCTTACCCATCTCCCTGCCCTCTTCTTTAATCCCTTCTCTGCCCCCAAATGAATCCCCCTCACCCTCTCCAGACAATGACGATGACAGTGGGGCCATGTACCAGTGCAAGCTCTGCAACCGGACTTTTGCAAGCAAGCACGCGGTCAAGCTTCACCTGAGCAAAACTCATGGGAAGTCCCCTGAGGACCACCTGATGTACGTGACTGAGATGGAGAAACAGTAGCACTGGTTGGGGACAATGCTGCACTCTTTTTGTAACGGCTCACTCTCTCTTTTTTGCATTTCAAAGACATTCTTTCAAAGGATAGAAGGGATAATTACACATTAATGTGATAGAACTGCACAAAGATGCCATACAACTACTGCTTTGAGTTTTGGCACATGGTTTTCAGTTCTGTGTTGTACTTTGTTTTTCTTTTGTTTGTATGCCCAGGACACTTGTTTTAAGTGATCACCTTTGACAGAATACTGACTTTTGTCAACATGTGCAGTTGGGGACTGTTGTCATGTAAAAGATAAAGTATATGAAGGTTTAAAAAAATGAGATTATAATATGAAGTGGTGTGTATTTTGACACTTGTGTAAATGGAATTAAGGTCCTTTATATTTTGGCATCACAGGGATGTGATAAGAAGCATGCATTAATAAATCTTGTTTGGTTAAACATTTTATAACAAAATCTGGTGCACTTTCAATTTTTATTATTCTTTTTTTTATTTAAACCCCTGCTTTGTCTACTTTTCATCATTTTGTGCTGGAGTAAGCATTTGAATTTAACCCTCTGAGTACGGAAAAAGCACTTCTACACCTAATTTATCTTCAGTGATGGGGTAACACGTTACAAAGTAATCTGTTAGATTACTTATTTGTAAATTTAGAAATTTAACACATTAGTTTTCAAGTCAAGTAATCCCGTTGCAGTGACTTTTCATGAAAGTAACTTTTAGCAACAAAAAACAATCCGAGATCACTTTCCACTTGTTGCTGCAGAGTAAAACAGCAATGCTTCTGTTTCCCTCCTATCTATTGGCAAACTGGCAAAGACTTGTATACAGGCAGAAGTAAAAAAAAAAACCTGAGTGTGTTCGCAAAGTTAGAATATTTAGGTAAAGACATGACAAAGAAGACTGCATTCAAACATCTAAATATTGCTGTTGTGTTTGATTTTATGTTGGAGCAAAAAGATCAAATTCAACATGAGTATTAATGTTTACAATTTGTTTTGTATGATCTCATTGACACAGCTCTGTGATTTCCAAGAAACACAGTTCAAACAGTTTGTCTCTGCCATATTTTCTTCAAATTATGAACATAAAAGTTCATCATGTTGTTATTCTGTCGTTGAGCTGCAGTTACAGCTCATGTGCCATAACCTCGACTGTAGGATATTGATACAGTCCACACTTTAAAGGCAGACGTACGTCAGTTGTGTGCTATAATTATAACCAAACCAAGAAACAATACGCAGGAGGGCTTTACAGATGCAGCCATAGGGTCTTGGCTGGTCCCTGATAAGTCCATGACAGGTTCTGCCCCCCCTGACACTCAGATTTAAACTCTTCTCCATATTTGGGTAAATTTGTGGTGTCAAGTTTACTCTTAGTTAATGTGGCGGCTGATTTACCAACCAAGAAATAGGTCAAGGCCAAATCATCTTATGAGGAAAGCAGCATCTCATGGAGACCCCCTGGGGGGCTGGTTATTGGCTGGTCACTAGCTGGAAGTTGGCAGGCAGCTGGCCGGGGTGGGGGGGGATTGAAGCAGCTGGATCTGTATGTATTAACAATGCTAAAGTACTGTGACTCATTGCTTCTCTCGGTTTGTAGGGCAGAGACTTAATAGATTACTGTCCATGAAGGATTACTTTCTTCAAAATGTTACACAGTAACCTAACTGATTACTTCAACAAGTAACACTACCCAACACTGGTTATTGATCTGACATTGGGAATTACTGAAGGTGTCAACGAATAAGATCAACCATGTTTTCCAAATATACAGTTTATTAAGTCTGATTCTTGACATTCAAATATTTTTCTCAAGAACAGTCTTTTTACTGTGGAGTTTTATCTTGGGCCAAACCTTAGTCTGAGAAATGCTTGCAGGACTTGACAAAAGAATTGTAGGTTTGTGGCTGAAAATAAAAATAATTAAAAAAAAGAACTCCTATTTGGTTGATCAGGGACCTACATTAATTCAGGTCTGTGTAACATATGTAAATAAAATGTACTTACTAATTCCTGTCTAAATTATGCATCATTTCTATATTTTTTAATTTAAAAGGATTATGACTATCTGCTGGTGCACAGTATATGAAGACATGAAATAAATTGTTTTGCACAATAGTTTTATAAATGTGTTATTTAAATAAAAAAGGTGAGGAAAAAAAGCAGAGAGGTAGCAAAAAGGATGACAACAGGTGAATCTTTCAACCCCAACTCGTGCTCAAAGGGTTAAAAACTGTTTTTTTACCTTACACTGCTCTACATGTGCCGCTGTATGAACACTTAAAAGATATTGAAGGTTGTACAAAAAAGATGTGACTTTATGAAGATATTTCACATGTAAACTGTTATTTATAAGCACTCTTGGTTGTTTCATATTGTTGAATGCCTTTTTTTTTTTAATCTGGTCCTATTTTCTTATTTCTGTTCTGCCTAATTACTCTGCCATGAATCCACACTGCAGCTTTATCTTTTTGGGATATGAAAGGTAACCATGGTTACACTAACCTCTTGAGTGACAAGTTCTGCTACATTTTTGGCAGTTAATTTGCTGAAGTAACTGACAGCTGCCAGTGTAGAGAAATAAGAAAAAAAGAGTCCTTATGTGTAAAATATCGGCATGTAAACAGCACAGATACTGTAATGCATTCTGTGCTGTTTGTCTTTTTCATTCCGTTCTCTCGTTTTTTTGGTTGTTGTTGTTCTTGACAATGATCCCCCATTATATGACTTCATATAACCTTGTTTTCTACTGCAGCATTAAAAAAAGGAAACTGTTTTTGCAACATTGTGTGTGCATCGTGTGTCATGGCTATCAATTATGTGTGTGCTGTGCAATCCCTAATGAGCACATTAGACTGGGAGTGTGTCAACGTCTGTCTGCGACGAGCCGCGGACTAGTTTACAGTGAGTGGCAGCAGCAGGGCCGTGTGGGAGACAAGCACACACACACACTCACACACACACACACTCCCATTCACATGCTGCATATGCACATTTGCAAACAGATGGAAACTTTGTCTGGCTTTTCTCATAGCCTCATCTGCTGGTAAAGTGACTTAGAGAAGTAAATTACTGCAAAGTGTAAGACCAAGATGACAAAACACATCTGGAACATTAAACAAGGGCACAATGACAAAAAGTAGTTCATCCGTTGTGAAGGGGCTGTTTGGCTGGTGCAGCAGACACACAGAGGAACAACTGGATTTCACATTCACCCTCTTTGTCTTTCTAGACATAATATAATGGTAAAAATAAAAAGTACGGCACAAGCACTTCTACACCTGATTCATTGTCAGTGACAGGGGGTAACACATTACACAGTAATCTGTTAGTGTACTTATTTGTAAATTTAGAAATTTAACACATAAGTTTTCAAGTCAAGTAATCCCTTTGTAATTGCTTATTCATGAAAGTAACTTGTAAAAACAAAAAACAAACCCACTTCCCACTTGTTGCTGCAGAACAAAACAGCACTGTTTTGTTTACCTCCTATCTGTTGGCACACTGGCAAAGACCTGCATACAGGTGAGTGAGTTCACAGAGTCAGAAAATTAAAAAAAAAAGAGATAACAAAGACGGCTGCATT
The DNA here is from genome assembly GCA_037902135.1 of Cetoscarus ocellatus. Classification (NCBI taxonomy): domain Eukaryota; kingdom Metazoa; phylum Chordata; class Actinopteri; order Labriformes; family Labridae; genus Cetoscarus; species Cetoscarus ocellatus. Next base: position 92,364 of record JBAMNC010000377.1, on the reverse strand, counting down.
ACAACATAGAAATATTGCTGTTGTGTTGGATTTTACGTTGAAGCAAAAAGATCAAATTCAACATTAGTAACAAATTTACAGTTTGTTTGTATGATCTTATTGACACAGCTCTGTAATTTTAAAGAAACGGTTTTAACAGTTTGTCTCTGCCATATTCATCATCATATTATGAACATAATAGGCTGTGAAGTTTATCACGTTTGTTATTCTGTCTTTGAGCTGCAGTTACACCTCATGTGCCATAACCTCCACTGTAGGATAATGATACAGTCCACACCTCGAAGGTAGACATACGTCAGTTGTGTGAGAAATTATAACCAAACCAAGAAACAATATGCAGGAGGACTTTAGATGCAGCCATGGGGTATTGGCTGGTCCCTGACAAGTCCATGACAGGGACTGCACTTTTTTAAAAACAATACCAATGGGTTAAACTTTGGGTATTTTACCACATTTTACACATAGTGCAACACAATGTTCCATTTCTTTTTGCATGCCCAATTCATTCAAAGAGCTAGGAGAGAGTGCCTCTGATACAACATACAAAAATAATATCTTCACTAGGTGATGATTGCTGAACAGGTAAAGTACTATAGTACAAGATATAAACAGCTAAAATTGATGATATTTACCCTCTGGCCTCCTTATCAGGATCATCTAATCAACTGCTTTTTCACTCAAATGTCTAATCAGCCAATCATATGGCATCAACTTAATGTAATAAAGCTTATAGATATGGCTTATATAAACCACACCCAAGAGACAATGAAAGGAAGGGAACCACCAAGATTAAATATCAAGCATCAGAATAAAGTGCAACAGATGGTAAGACTGGTAATTTTAGTGACTTTGAACATAGCATGGTTCAAGCAGATCATAAAGTGCTGATCCACTGGGACAACCTTCTTCAGGGTTTACAGAGAAAAGTAAAAAAAAAAAAAACAACAACTAGAAAGCACTCAGAGCGCAAATCTCCACCAAGGTAGCGCACATATTGCTGTTACATCTATAAGCAATAGTTCTATGATAAAGTTACCATCATAGTAATATCATTATCATGATTGTTGACAGTTGTTGAGCAAAAATGATCATTCACTAGTGGCGGTTATCTGGATCACTACCAGAATCTAATCATTTTTAAGTTGGGCCATTACCAACATCTCCTGAAAATTTCAGCAAAATCTGTCCAGTAGTTTTTGCCCTATTTTGCTAACAAACAATGGACAAACATACGCTGGCAAAAACATAACCTCCTTGGTGGAGGTAAAAGCATGTGGGTGTGGTAGAAGCCTGCAAATGGCTTATAAAAACCACACCCAAGAGACAATGAAAGGTAAGGAACTACCAAAAATAAATATTAAACATCAGATTTAAAGTGCAACAGATGGTAAGACTGGTGATTGTAGTGACTCTGAACATGGCATGGTTTAAGAAACTACTCATCTGCTTGGACAACCTTCTTCAGGGTTTACTGGGAAAAGATTAGAAAAAGAGAAAATATCCAGTGAGCAGCAGGTCTCTGAGCAAAAAATGTCTTGTTGTTGCCAGGGGTCAGAGAAGAAAGGCCAGAGTCGTTTGAGATGACAGGGAGACAACAGTAGCTCCGATAACCACTTGTTACAACCAATGTACACACAAGACCATTTCTGAATGCACATCTTAATCACAAATTTTGCAGCACCTACATTGAAATAGACTGTCAGCCACAAACAGGAAACTGAGTCAGCAATATGTGGGGTCTCACCAAAATTGAGCCTCCATCCAGCTGACATTGGGTTAAAAAATGGGGCACATACTGAACTGGTCGCCACCTGAATGCAGGGCCACACAGAGAGACTGAAAGCTTCATGCTCACACTCATACCTGAGGGCAATGTGGAGTCACTAATCAACTCAATGAGCATGTTTTTGGTCTGTGGGAGGAAGCCGGAGTGCTTAGAGAAAACCCAAACAGGCACAGGGAGGACATGCAAACTCCTCACAGAAAGGCCCAGCTGACCCAGGGATTGAACCGGCGACCTTGTTGCTGTGAGGCATGTGCACTACCTGCTGCGTCATCGTCAAAATTGAACAGTTATTGGAAAAATGTTGTCTGGTCTAACCCACATTCAGATGGTAGAGTCAGAATTTTCAGACACATTAGAGCATGGATCCATCCTGGCTTTTATCAATGGTTTCGATAAGTGGTGGTATGATGGTGTGGTTGATATTTTTTTAGGCACACTTTGGGCCCCTAAGTACCAGCTCAGCACTGATTAAACACCACAGCCTACTTGAGTTTTTTTGCTGACCATGTCCATCCCATCTCTCAGCAGAATAATGTGCCATGTCCCAAAGCTCAAATCATCTCAAGCTGGTTTCTTGAGCAGGACAAAGAGTTCACTGTACTGCAGTGGCCTCCACAGTCACCAGATTTCAATCCAATAGAGCAGCTTTGGGATATGGTGAAATGGGCGCGTCACACAGTTGCTGCTGACAAATGTGCAGCAACTGTGTGAAGCTATCATGTCAACATGGACTTAAATCTCTAAAGATATTCCCAGCACCTTGTTGAATCTATGCCATGAGGAGCCAAGAATATACTGGACACAAAAAAACAGATCAATCATGTTCTGGCAAGGTTTACCTTATGAAGTGAATGGTGTGTGTGTTGGTAGACAATATAAAATGTTTGCTTTTAAATGTACAAATACAGTAATAATGTGTTGTGCATTTTTTAAGCATCTTGATCAACATCAGCAGGTGATGAAAGTGGGAATATCAACATGGTGTAATAAAGCATTTTGAGGTTAAGGGACTGAATTGTGTTAAGCAGATAAGGAAGAAGATGAAAAAAAAGTCTACCAGTGAATCAAGAGACTGATTAAGGACACAGACAGCTCAATCTATATGATACAGAACAGAAAATGGCAATTCATACTTTTTCATGATTTTATTCTCATTTTATATTGATAGAAAAAGTTATAAAATGCACTGCAGTAACATGTATCACATTTTTATTACAAAAAATGAAGAGACCACTGCGTCCACACAGAAGAATTTCAAAGAAAACCTCGGTTCGTTTTACTCACACAGAGAAAGCAATTATGAAAAAACACCTGAAAGTGTAAATGCAGTGACATTAACCTGAGATCATTTTGAGTCAGTTTGTACACGCACCGCTGCATATTTTTAATGTATAATAGTGATAAGCACTTAATTTACAATCAAGCACCCTAAATCTGCTACTGCCTCTACGGTTAAGACCACAGCGGTGCAGCATTGTGGAGCTCATTTCAATAGCTAAAGAGGTCCCATAATGCCCCTTTGAGTTTTGCACAGCCCAGAATAGTTTCACGTGTCCTCCAAGTGACCACGTACTTTTTTTTTTATGTGAGCCAACAAATTCTAAAGTATCTGAACTTCTTCTCCTGTGAACAGTGCCAGTAGCTGCCTTAAATAGCTGATATTCTGATTAGTTTAATGTATGTGCCCACACACATGATCAGATTGTGCCCACGAAATCAGGAAATTTGGAAATTCTATTTGGAATTATTTCAATCAGAATTAAGAAAAAATGCACATATAAACACAACTAATTAAATATTTGTTTTGAAATACAAAATAACTTGTTTTTATACATAGTTTCCAAAAAGAGGGTTTGTAGACATGGGGATGGACAAATATTACCTCATGTATACTCCTTAGCAAGTCCTTATTAAGACCTTTATCAATACTTTTCTATTGTGTGGTGTAAAGAGAGACCACAAAATATTTCCAAAAACTGTATAAACTGTATAAAGTTTGTTATTTACTCAAAAAAGTAACAATTTGATCTTTTATGTTCTATTTTCCATAAATTGTCTCATATGTTAATACAAAACCCAAAACCAATGAAGTTGGCATGTTGTGTAAATCGTAAATAAATACAGAATACAATGATTTGCAAATCCTTTTCAACTTATATTCAATTGAATACACTGCAAAGACAAGATATTTAATGTTCGAACTGAGAAACTTTATTTTCTTTTGCAAATAATCATCAACTTAGAATTTAATGGCAGCAACACATTGCAAAAAAGTTGGCACAGGGGCATTTTTACCACTGTGTTACATTGCCTTTCCTTTTAACAACACTCAGTAAACGTTTGGGAACTGAGGAGACCAATTTTTGAAGCTTTTCGGGTGGAATTCTTTCCCATTCTTGCTTGATGTACAGCTTAAGTTGTTCAACAGTCCGGGGTCTCCGTTGTTGTATTTTAAGCTTCATAATGCGCCACACATTTTCAATGGGGGACAGGTCTGGACTACAGGCAGGCCAGTCTAGTACCCGCACTCTTTTACTACGAAGCCACGCTGTTGTAACACGTGCAGAATGTGGCTTGGCATTGTCTTGCTGAAATAAGCAGGGGCGTCCATGAAAAAGACGTTGCTTGGATGGCAACATATGTTGCTCCAAAACCTGTATGTACCTTTCAGCATTAATGGTGCCTTCACAGATGTGCAAGTTACCCATGCCTTGGGCACTAATACACCCCCATACCATCACAGATGCTGGCTTTTGAACTTTGCGCCTATAACAGTCCGGCTGGTTCTTTTCCTCTTTGGTCCGGAGGACACGACGACCACACTTCCCAAAAACAATTTGAAATGTGGACTCGTCAGACCACAGAACACTTTTCCACTTTGCATCAGTCCATCTTAGATGAGCTCGGGCCCAGCGAAGCCGGCAGCGTTTCTGGGTGTTGTTGATAAATGGCTTTTGCTTTGCATAGTAGAGTTTTAACTTGCACTTACAGATGTAGCGACGAACTGTATTTACTGACAGTGGTTTTCTGAAGTGTTCCTGAGCCCATGTGGTGATATCCTTTACACAGTGATGCCAGTTTTTGATGCAGTACCGCCTGAGGGATCGAAGGTCACAGGCATTCAATGTTGGTTTTCGGCCTTGCCACTTACGTCCAGATTCTCTGAACCTTTTGATGATATTACGGACCGTAGATGATGAAATCCCTAAATTCCTTGCAATAGCTCATTGAGAAATGTTGTTCTTAAACAGTTCGACAATTTGCTCACGCATTTGTACACAAAATGGTGACCCTCGCCCCATCCTTGTTTGTGAATGACTGACCATTTCAGGGAAGCTGCTTTTATACCCAATCATGGCACCCACCTGTTCTCAATTAGCCTGTTCACCTGTGGGATGTTCCAAATAAGTGTTTGATGAGCATTCCTCAACTTTCTCAGTCTTTTTTGCCACTTGTGCCAGCTTTTTTGAAACATGTTGCAGGCATCAAATTCAAAATGAGCTAATATTTGCAAAAAATAACACAGTTTACCAGTTCGAACGTTAAGTATCTTGTCTTTGCTGTGTATTCAATTGAATATAGGTTGAAAGGGATTTGCAAATCATTATATTCTGTTTTTATTTACGATTTACACAACGTGCCAACTTCACTGGTTTTGGGTTTTGTATATTTTTATATTTGAAACATTTTCTCATTCATAACAAATTGGAGAGGACTGATGTTGATTAATATAGCAGCATCTAGCTGAACATTAAATTGTGTTTATCTGGTCTAAAAGTATGAGTTTATGTTAAATGATGTCATTTCAGTTAATGGTTGATGCAGGATAGAGCACATGGAGTTGAGCAGGTACACAGCAGCAGGTCATCCATGAGTGTTTGTCAAGGCCTTACTAATATGTGTGCTGTTTCCTGTCTGTAGACCTCCATGAGGATCGAGACAACAAACAGAGACAGGTACATTAAAATGCTGTGGAACAGTTGGTAAATATATCACCAAGACTCACAAAACTACTCACCCACACATAATCATGTTATCCGTTCCTTAACAATGTACACTTAACAAAGTGCAGTGACACGGTGCCTCACATGTCTGAACTGCTTCACTTTTTCTGCTCCATTCTGCCACTAATACATCACGCTGTAAAAACATGCATGGGCAGCTCCACATGACATCTCTGAATTACACAGGCCAGTTTATCAAATGATCTTCTTTCTTTCACACATGCACACGCAGATGCACAAAGGCCAACACATCCTCTCTCCAACACACACGTGCACCTCTCAACAGCCAGGTATAAGGACTTCATCCGCAGTGACAAGGTGCCACTGTGTGTGAAAATGTCAGCCTTCAACAGAGCAGCCTGAAGTCTGGCACCGTATTTAAGGCTCTCATTAGCCTCAAAGAAAATATGCGTGAAATTGAAGTGTAAGAAAGCCTTTCTCTCCCCGTGCCTTCACATCCAGTGAGCAGAGGCGAGAGCTTATTAAAGTTCAAAAGTAGCATGTGGGGAGGAAGGGGCTCTAGTGCTGGGACACACACACAGGGAAATGTTTCTATATGGACGTGCTTAATACATATCTTAAGGTAATCATAACATGCTAACTTCAGCTTCAGAAGTAAAACAAGGAATGTGTGCATGTATCAGGCATCGCTGAGCTCATGGAGGCTTGAGTTATGAGTTTTATTTCACATAAACATTTGCTGTTTTGTTTCTGTATTATCAGGTAACTTTCCACCTTTAAACAGTAGATACAGTAAAAACCTTCAAAGGGAAGAGGAGCATTAATCTCTATTCCACAGAGAGCCCAGCCTGCTTTCAGAACCTGCAACTTTGCCAATGGGAGACTGTTAAATCAAGTGAGGTACAAATGTTTCTGTGGCTTTTGTTCACATGCTAGCCTTCCATGAAGCCTGTTTAAATAGGTCATATTTGGTCTTAACTTGGGGCATGATTTTAGTTAGGGGTGGGAAATATGGGGGAAAGAAAATATATTGTATCACTGTTTTTATGGCCTGAACAAAATCTCGATTTGATCATTACCCTACCTTACAGTTGGTTCTGATATTAAAATAAATTCATGCTTTAAGACCAGTTAAACTCATTTTAATGGCAGCTCAGGTAGATGCTAATGTATTAATCAACATCATTCCTCTCAAGATTATAATCATGTTATGTTTTAATGTTTATATTAGATTGATCTCTCTATTCCTGGTTGTATTGATTATACATCCATGGTAACTATCTTTACAACCATATATACATGAGGTTCTTCTTGAAATTGATATGTCACATTTCAAGGGGCTAAATTTTAATACATTGAAATTCAACAAAAACAAATAAGGTGCTATACAAATAAAGACTGTTTGATTGACTCTATATTCAGCAGAGACAAATGTGATGAGGACAGATTTATGATCTGGGCATCCATGGGTTTGTCACTATCATAAATTATTATTTTTAATCCTTTTGTCTCTGCCTGGATGGATCCATCATTGGATGTATGTATGCGTAGTTTAAACAAATACACACACACACACACACATATATATATATATATATATATATATATATATATATATATATATATATATATATATATATATATATATATATATATATATATATATATATATATACACACATACATATATATGTATATATATATACACACACACACACACACACACACACATATATATATATATATATATATATATACATATATGGTTGCATATATGCATATATGTGTATTTATAAAATGAAGAGTATGCCTTCAGCCTGCTCTATTGTAAATTGACTTGAGATAACACTTGTTATGAATTGGCGCTATTCAAATAAAGATTGATTGATTGATTGATTGATTGATTGATTGACAGCAACAATATTTTATTACCTAATCTTAGAAACAAAAACACAAAAACCTACCTCCTAGCTGCTTCTGACATTGACAAAAAAATATTTTTTTTGTTACTCAGATGGCAGCAAAAACATAAACTTGGGGAATTTGAATTTGAAAAAGACCCAAAAACAAGAATCATTTTATCAACTCTTCATCCATCCGAAGGTGCCCAATCATAACCATTCTCATCATCAATAGTTTTGCTTAAAAAACGTGCAGCAATGAAACCTGAGGGTCTTTGAATCTAAATAAAATGGCGTACAGGTTATAAAGGGGCTTCACAACCTGCAGCCAGCTCTGCCGGTGAACATTAACATCTTAATAGTGGTTTTTGGAGATGGAGCTACGTGCCAACACACCACACCCTCATTGTAGCCCACACAATGAAACCGTCAGAATCTCTCAGGAACATGGAGAGAGCCTCCACAGCAGTAAGCAGCTCACGAGCGTTTGAGAAAGGTGTGCTGCAGATCCAGATAGCTTTATCTAAAGCAGGGGGCTGGTGGGAGGGTGGGAATACAAGCTCAGTGGATCTACTCCACACAATGGAATCACACTACATAACACAAATAAAGCCAAGGTACAAGCAAGCCCAATCCTTACACAAAGACACACAGGGACAGCACCCTGTCCCTCTCACTCTCTTGGCTTTTTCCTCCTGTTCCTTTTTCTGCTCTCTGCTGATCTTTATTTTATGTCCTCGTGAACATGAACCAAACTCTACCTCCAGGCAGAACAGCAAGCTGAGTATCAAATATAATGATAGTGTTTGGTTAAACATAACAGAATGTAGAATTTAATGGTAACATTTTATGCCAGCTGACTTCAATGCCAGCAGCTGAGACAGCCACAGTTTACTGTTAAAGGAACAAACATGAGCAGCAGGTGTACTGATTTATTTATGGTACATGCCAAACTCCTCATGTGATGCTATACAGGACTTGATTTTGGTACCATCTGTATTGTCTCCATGAAACTATGAATTTAAAAAGTACTTCCGTGACATGTGTGGGATGAAGACAGCAGCAGGGATAGTTTCGCTAGCCCTCAGTGAAGTGCTTTGTCACAATAAGGAGAGAAGTTTTGTTCCAGGCATGCTTGCAAGCAGCAAGCAACATACTATCAAGAATGGAGAAGAGTTTAAGAAGTCATGAAGTATACACACACATACACACACACATATGTATATATATATGTGTGTGTGTATATATATATATATATATGTATATATATATATATATATATATATATATATATATATATATATATATATATATATATATATATATATATATATATATATATATATATATATATATATATGTATATATATATATATTTACATATATTATCTATATATCTATATCTATATCTATATCTATATATATATATATATATATATATATATATATATAGTATACATATAGATGTATCCAGGCAGAGACAAAGGAACTAAAACTAATAATTTATGATTGTGACAAACCCATGGATGTCCAGACCATAAATCTGTCCTGTTGGAAATAGATTTATTCAAAGTTAGAGAGGTTGGATTTATCTTTGGCCTGATCAACAGTCAATCAGAGGAGAGATATATTAACCCTTTTTACAGTGTGCTTTGCATGAGCACCATGAAAAACTCTGCTGTTACTGCCCAGTCGAAAAAAAAAGAAAAATCATAAGGGGGAAGTTTCAAACAGACACATATTATATAATTCTCCTTTATATCTATTCAACACCTCAGAAATCTCTCATCTGTAGAGATCAGAGTTAGAATCACAGGTGGTATTTTTTTTGTGAGAAAAGATTTGAAGCATTATTCTGATCCAATACTTAAGTATTTTTGATAAAAACTGATAGCTAATGATCCATTCCTGGTCAATCAAGCATCTCTATAGAAAAATAACAGGGTCCATATCAGTCCCTCAATCAGAAACAAAAGATCTTGGTATGGAAATACCTTATAGTGACTAATTTAACCTTTCTAACATATTGAATTGCATACATTTGTCCAAACAGGCTGCAGAAATAACAGCACCTTTAAGCATGTGTCCTACAGTAACAAACCAAATTGAACTCATTGAGCTGTAAAGCATCAAAGAGAGTTTCTCTGAGACCAAATGATCGCTCTCTGATTCTGTCTGCAAGTCTCTGGGTGGTTAATTCATCAGAGAAGCTCCTCTTGGTAACATTAGCAGGGCCTTGATTTGCTAATGTCTTGCTTTGGGAGAGAGTTATTCATTTGTACAAGCACTGATGTCTCAGATCACAGGAATGGCATATGTAAATTCTGTCTGAGCAGGTTCCTGGTTTGGATGCTTTAAGAAGACCACGGGAAGTGTGCCAAGAGACGGGAAGTTGAACATCAAAGAAGAGCATCAGAAGCAGATGGAAGGTAGGACCGTGACATTTACTCGCTTTTAATAAAATATTTACAGAGTCTTTACAAGGGTTAACTTAAAGCACTCATACAGTATTGCTGCAAAGAATTTTCTCATCTGTGCGGAAAAAGAAGTGGAACTGAAACCTTAAAATTTATCAAAGTCGACATATCAAATGAAGAGCGACAACAGTAAGCAGTTCGCTTACACTGTTTCAACACAGCTACTTCAAAAAGCAGGTTATATTAAAATAAGACAAATAATATAAAGCAAACTTTTACTTTTATTTTGCTTTGCCAAATTCTTCCAAAGTGTGCCAACATAACTAATGATCTTCTCTAATAAAAATATGTTCTTGGAACATTTTGGCCTTCAGAGTAAAGCGAGTGAGCCATTTGATATCATTTTTAAGGCTTTACAGTTACAAGCAAAAACGTAGAAAACACAAATTAAGGCAACATTTTAAACTAGAAACTGACTGTCCAGAGTAGAAGTAGACAAAGTTCTTAGTGAGAAGACAGCCGTAAATAAGTTCGTCCACTTGGACTAGTAAAGAGCCCTCCCCAGATCTCATTTAATTTTACCACTGTGTTGGATTTGCTGGGGGCCTTGTGGTTGACTTGTACACCCTACTTACAGGCTGTAGTCCTTGAAGTGGCTGCCTTGGTTTAAATGATACCTGTGGCTCCTTCACCCTCATGTCATTCCAATCTTCCTCTCCCTTCTTTTAACCCATTTAATGCTATCATTACAACAAACCCCCCCCGGTCCTTTTTTATGTTAATAAATGTATCAGTAAATGTCCTTTGAGTAAATCTTTTCACCCCTTTTTCATGAGAAAGAATATTAAACAATTCTAACAAGTTTTTGTCATTATTATGTTACAAATGCTGAAACTGTGTGTGTACAAGAGAAAAACACAATACGACAAAATACGGCAAAAGAACGGCAAGAAAACTCTCCAGAATGAAAGTAATGCTATTATTTACAATGTTTTTACATTATTAATGCTGATAAACCACCAATAAATCACTCACAAGATTGTCTCTGAATCCTCTCTTTGCTCTCTGGCAGCTCAGCTCACTTCACGACCGTCTCCCTCTGGCAAGAATGGCAGAAGTGACGGATCTTACAGAGATTAGCATAGATGCTAACAGCTACAGTAGCAGCTTAACCATGCCTGTACCACATTTCTTTATTAAGTGTAAAACAAATGACAACACTGAAAGCAGGTCCTGTAAGAAAGAGTATTTCTGCTCCACTTGTCAAATGTTTTGCCAAGAGTTTGTTTTACGTTCTGTCCTTTACACCGTGACGGTAGCACTCGCCAACTAAAATAAACATTTTCCACTGTTTTACACCTCTGATATTCGTTAATAAGCAAATACACAAACGTAATACACAGTGCAATATCCTTACTGTCAAACTGTACCATACTGTCCAACTTTGCCTTTCTGACAAACAGTGCTGTCATTTTTATGTTCATATTGTAAATACTGTTAATGTTAATAGTGTGAATTCCTTGGCCTTAGTTATAGTCTCACTTCTACTTCATTTAGTTATTTTTCCTTCATTAGGAAGTTAATAAGCATGTTGCAATCTGCCTATTTAATTTTTCATTTCATTTCATTTTATTTAAATTTTATGTTCTTGTCTATTTTACTGTCTTTATTTGATATTTCCTACTGCTATACTGTGTATAAGAGCAACTGAAACAACCAAATTTACCCTTGGGGATTCATAAAGTATTTCTGATTCTAAAATAACTAAAATATTAACATTTAAATGAACTTTGTAGGTTCATTTGTGTGATGCTGTCTCAGTACACTCCCATACGATGACAACCCGTATTCTTTATCCTCTCATGATGGGTAATACTTCTTGTGCCAACTGCAATGTTTTTGCGAATGCTGGTCTATAAAATGTAATGAATACTCTCCCCCCCCCGTTGTGGCCATGAGCCTGTCAGTCAGTCAGTAAGTGTTTCTGTTTGCTACCTGAATCATTGTAGGTCTCTTATGGCCTCACATACTTCCAAAGTATCTTAAAATAACGTATGTGATGAATGTGCAATTTCCCTAATTTACAGCCGGCTGCTGAACTCAGGGCTGGATGGAAATCTTAAATGGGGCTTGAACAGCACTCCTCGCAACAAGAAATCAATATGCCATGCAGCCCAGAGAGGCGACCCGCTATCTGCTGCGGCCGAGGCGACGCTCGTGGGGTAATTTCCTCTAAACGCTACAAACACAGCTCAGCCACTTCAGCGACACAAATAGAATCCCAGTCACACGCTCTGACACACATGCACTCAACAAGATGTATGCAGCAGGAGCATACCTGTGTGTGTGTGTATGTGTGTGTGCATTGGTGTTTATATGGTTGATAAACAATGATTCAAGGACATGGACAGACAGACAGTGATGGACAGACAGAGGGATACATAGATCTACAGATAGATAGATAGATAGATAGATAGTAAAATCACAAGATATGCATTGAATAAACACAGTAAATATGTATCAAACTAAAGCCCATTTCCCACAGGTTGTGTTTGACTTGCATGACAGCAGCAGTACGAGCCTGTTTTCATTTCGCCATCCATGTTATCAAGTCAAAGCTCTCAGACTGGAAGCGTGAGCCAAGTGTCTCAAGTACGTCACCCGCCCCGAAAATGTTGAGTATAGGAGGCTTGCCTATATTGACCACTAGCCGTGAGCATTTGTAGGCCAAAAAAGACAGAAAATGACAAATAGAAAGCCATATTAACCCTAATCCCGTTGTGTGTGTCCATGGCGCTAGACCACGTCACAGAACAGATAGAAACCATCCAATAACTCTTCTTGTCTGTGCCTCTCAGCTTCAGTTTGCCTCCTCCATGAAGAATTTCCCCTTGTTTATCAGAATGATTTCCTTTTGCAAGTTTCCCAGGTCAGCTATTCAAGGAATAAGATTCCTTGTGGGGAGATTTGTGTGGTTCCTCCAAAACTTTCAATACAGCTGATTATTGGGGTGATATATACGGACAGATAGAGGTGTGGCAGCAGGAAGATGTGCTGAGGCCACAGGACATTCAGGCCTGGTGTGGAAGCTGTGGTGGCATTCGCTGGAGCTGATACGTGGCAAATGCATGAGAACAAAATGCTCCCAGTGTGAAACAGGCGTAAGTGATAAAAGATGTCGTTAGGCCTTTAAAACATAATTAAGCTCCATTTGAGATTTGTAAGTTAAAACTGAGACAAACTAAACAACCTGCATATTCATTCAGTCTCATGTTTATCTAAAATTTAGAAACAAATAAATGTTGCTTGATTAGTTCCAGTTGGTACAATATTTTTTTATGGCTGTGGGTGGGAGTGGTAGGTGTCAGCAAGGCTTTTGTAAGTGATAGTTTCATAAACTTGTGGTTTATAATTCCATACATTTTTCCATTAAAAATACATGTATCTCCAAAGTTCAGACAGTGGATCAGAGGCATGCTTCATTTTATTAAATTAGAGAAGATTAGGTACACAGTCAGGGGGTCAGCTGACAAATTCTTAATAATATGGCAGTCTTTTCTGAGTAATGCTGATCTTTTAAGCTCTGATGAATAACCTTTAGTGTCCATGTATGAAATATGCTGCTCTGAATTAAACAGCTGGAAAGATCATTGAATTTCCCTCCAGTCCATATGTCACTGCTCCTTTCTCTTGTGTATTTAACTGCTGTTTCTGCCTTGGAGAGTGAGATGTGCTGCTTTAGACCTCAAAGCACTTACTACACGTATTTTACTTTATCTATGTCTTTTTGTGTTCTTATTCATTTATGTACCTTTTTGTCTTATTTATTTAAGATAACTCATTCTTGTATCGTTTAACATTAAGGTAAGTAGTTGTTTTTAGGACTGCAGTTGGTCTGCACTGTTTTCATATTAGTTAAGTTCTTCTTCAGTATACAACAACTAAGACATTACAACTCCATTCTTATTCAAAAGCATATGTTTGACATGCCATACCTTGGTCCCTTGCTATTTCTCTCGGACACTTGATTTCTATTGATCACAGCCTTTCTGTGTAGAGTTTGCATGTTCTCCCTGTCCATGCATGGGTTCTCTCCAGACACTCCAGCTTCCTCCCACAGACCCAAAACATGCTGATTAGGTTAATTAATTGCCCTTAGGTATGACTGTAGTGTAAATGGTTGTCTGTGTCTCTATGTGGTCCTGCGATCAGCTAGCGACGTATTCAGGGTTTCCTCCACCTTTCGCCTAATGTCAGCTGGGACAGGGTCCAGCCCCCTGCAACCCCAAAAGGGATGTAGAGGATGGATGGATGAACATTTGTGGGTCTTGACCTTAATAACATTGTACAATCTTTTTTTTTTTTTTTTTTTTTTTTTGTAAACCAGTGTTAATTTTGCTGACTACTTATTTTCGTCATAGTTTTCGTCAAGAACCTTTTTTCCCCTGATGAAAACTAGACAGTAACTAATAAAAACAAGTGCACATGGACAAAAGCTGGACAAAACTAAATTAAATGAAATTTTCGTCAACAAATAAAAACTCGATGAAAATGTTTGACGAAGACTTAATCCAATTAGACCGAATTTTCTCATGTAGACAGTAGGGACAAGTTCAACTACTTTGGTTGTGTTGAAAGTTGTGGAGCGATCCAATCAGAGCTCCTCTCTTTATGAACTGATATATTCATGTAGAGAAGGTTCACTGTTTGTTGTCGGTTCTGGTATTGTAACTGAAATGCTCTGCCAGGTAGCCTAAATAAAGGTGACTGCATTTCACACAAAAGTTCAATTTGTTTCTGTTAATTTATACATTCAAACTTTAATAGCATTCAATAAAGGGTTATTAGATGTTTCATTTTATCCAAGTGTAAAAGATGACTTCAGAAATTCAAGAAAACATAAAAAAAATATCTTCCCCTTTACACTTCATATTTTAGTCGACAACTAAAACAATTTAGATGACTAAATTGTGACTAAAACCCAAGATATCTTAGGCAAAAGACTATAACTTAAACTAAATTAAAAGTGCTGTCAAAATTAACACTTGTATGAACCTTTTAAAAATGATCTTTTTTTCCCCCTTCCAGTTCTAGTTTAGTGCAATCATATCTTTCATGCACATTGACACACTGCTGACTAAGCAGTTTGGAGATGCCTCTTGCCCAATGACACATCATCATGTGACTGCAGAAGCTGGGCCCTGGACCCCTCAACCTTTCAATCCCTGGTTGATCAACTCTCTAAACTACGGCACACTTTTTTTTATTGTGATTAGGGGTCCCTTCTTCTCGTCTCTGCTCTGCTCTCAATTACAGAAGTGGACCCAGTGGGCACTCAGCACAAATGATTGGCTGCAGACATGGACCCTCTGGAATCTGCTGGTTACTCAAGATATAAACAACTCAGAGACTTTTATACCTCTTTAAAGCCAGAACATCATTTGCAGACTCTCCTGTTAAATCGGCTGATGTTGACATCATCTCTGCTTTTCCACTATTAAGTGTTTGAACCATCATCTGAGGCGGAAGAATCTAATTGGGTCAAAGGTGAAACATTGACCGGGTGAAAAGAGAAAGTGCTTAGTGTCATTACTAGAGCCCTTCAATAACATTACATCAGAGGCCACATCTGCCCCCACTGCTATATTAAAGTGCTTCAGTATCAACGTCTGTGCAAATGTACTGCATATAACAGTGTGTGTGTTTGTTTGTGTGTGTATGTAGCTGTCCTCAAGGACCTCGACCTCCATGAGCAGAGCCTTGGGCGCTGATGGTGAAGCTGCATTATGAGGTCAAATGTTTGACCCCGTTCAGAAGGATGAGCTGTGTTTTCACTGAATAGACACAACAGAGCCTCTTCATGTTCACAGCTGCATTTCTGCTGCGTCAACAGATTAATTTGATTAGCTTGAATTTCCAAATGCAGTTCACTAAGTCTCTCATTAAAGCTGAAATCCACATCTTAAAACTGAAAACAGAGATGCATGTCCTAATTGCTGTAGCAGTGGCTCATTCAAGGGATGGATAAGGTATGAGTATTGATTGTCGTTGTGATCACTCTATTAGTCTGTAGCCATGGGGGGGGTAAAACACAGAAACATGGGTTTGATGTGGGTTGTTGTGATCAGCAAATTATCTGAGCTTTAGTCATTAGAGGGAGAGGTAGCTCTACCAGGGGAGAGGAGGGGGCAATCTGTTTGGGAGCTGCAGCCTTGAAAATATATTTTTTCAGAATATAATTAAAAAAGTCAGCTAACATGGATTTGTGGCTCAGTCTCATTATGTATGATTAGATTGAAGAATACCGAGAAAAATGAGGACTGCTATTTCAGCACTCAAACACCACAGAATAGAGTCTGTGATCAGGTAGATGTTTCTGATGATATGATTGATGCTTGGAACTTTTTATGAGATAAGTAGAGCAGTATGAAAGATCCAGAAGAGGAGAAAATATATTACTCATCTAAAGCCCCAGTAATAAATTCCTGTTTCTCATGGCAATTGTACATTATGGAGCCCCTAAGGTGCCACAGAGAAAAAAATATATAAATCATGCGCACGAGATAGTAAAACGTGCACATGATATATTAAAACGTTATTCACCATGTTTTAACTTTGACGTCAGATGTTTACAGACACACACAATGGAGAGAAGAAGTGAGCTAGTGAGCTTGGAATGTCATTCTTGCTGCTCTTGCCATGAGAGATGGAATAATCCTAAATTGGAGAACTTTGCTGCGCATACTAAAAGACAACAGGCTCAGCCAGCGGAAGAAGTACTCAGATTAAGTCAGTGTCCTGACCTGGGATGCACAGGGGGACTTGTTTGCTGCTACAGAGGCGAAGTTGTAGCTAACTTCGGGGCTAACTCCCTCCACCTTATTCAGCGGGTGGCAGCAAGACACGAGCTTTGCTTGAGTCTTGAAAGTTGTGTAGCTTTTATTGAAGGTACTGATAAATAGCCTAAGGGACTGTACATACCCTGCACTCCTACATTCACAGACACAGCTAACGTTGGCTGGTTACTGTTATGCTTCAACCAAGCCCGGCTGTCTTCTTCTTCTTCTTCTTCTTGGTTTTTACCGGCAGGTGACCACAATATTATGGGGCATTACCGCCATCTACTGATGAGCCCGGCTGTCTGTTGCCGCTTGCCTGTATAATTAACATTTTACTATCTCGTGTGCACATTTTATTTTATTTTTTTCTCCGTGGCACCTTAGGGGCTCCGTAGTACATGACTGTACATGATTGGCAAGGCTGGTTTGATCGGCATGATACGGGAAGAAATGACACACGACACAAATGACACAAATGACCCCCGGACACACCCCGTGAATACACGGTCAGTAACGCTTCTACAGCGCTTTGGGGGTGTTTGTCCCGCTTCAATTAGGTCAATACAACAATACGACAGGATTCCATGAATTTCAATCCCGCTGACAGGACATCAGCCCCATTCAAGCCCAGTTTGCGTCAAGTAAGCCCCAATTGAGCCCCGTCGTTTTTGTTGTGTTCACGTCCCGTACAAGACACGTAAGAAACAGTTCAGAAAGGATCACGTGACACATTCCGGGGGTCTATAAAAACAAGTCACGAACACAGGCATCATTACAATCCAGGCACAAAGGGATGCATCCAACCAAAGCACATTTCATCAGGATTATGACAATCGTGCACAATTGCCACGAGGAACCGGAATGTGTGACTGGGGCATTAAGTTGAACACATGATTTTGTAAGTTGCTTGTTGTTAACTCTCAGTCATGTAACCAGCATTCAGGGCTGCAGGGCAATTAGAGAGTAAGCTAGCATTTACCACTGTGTGGAACTGTGGCACGGACTTTTTAAATTTGTTTACATCATCTGTTGAGAGGAGCCAAATGAGGTGGCTTGTTCATCTAATCAGGATGCCTCCTGGACCATGGTGAGGTATTCAGGGCACGTCCCACCAGCAGAACACCTCGGGGAAGACCCAGGACACACTAAATGCCTGAGAAAAGGTATGTGGTGAAAACACACATGAGATATCAATGTTCAAAGGGAAACAATAAAATGCATCTGATGTTGCCTGTTTTTGAATGTGTTGATGCTGTAACATTTCTGATCATTTTTGGATGATTATTAAAATTATAATTATTGATAAGAGGACATTCTCAGAGAAGAGGTTACAGCAAGACATTGAAACATCAGAAATATTGTAGTTGGCCTGTAAGTTGAACTGCCATGTTGTAGTTCTATAGTAGTGTAAAACATTGTGAAGAGGGAACCCCTTGGCATCACCCCAGAAGAGCTTGACGATGTGGCTGGGGAGAGGGAAGCCCCCACGTCCCCACCCCAGATAAGTGGAAGCAGACAGTACAGTACGGTACAGTCCAGAGTTTACATCACATTAAAACTGATTAAAAAAAAAAGACACAAGTGAATAATTTTTAGGCCTTGCAAAACTCACCTGACACACCAGATGGACAGTTCAATATTTTTCACTAGTTCATCTGGGGAACAGCTCAATGAAAGTGTTTTGGATGGGCAGAATCTTTAAAAAACATATCCAGCAGGTCACTGGAGAATCATTCTGTCAGTCACAATCAGATGTTGTAGCACGCAGGTGCTACTGCTGCAGAGTAAAATACAAAACGTAAACCACTTCAAATAAACTCTCTCCAAATGATGTCCAAGGTGAAGTGAGAATATATTTACTATTGAAAAATGATTTCAGTGTTGATACTTGTTTTTTCATTTCTTAAAGACATGTGGTCCAGTTCTGCAGATATGTGTGAGGTTTTGTTTAACTTCTCCATGTTTGGATCTGCTGTTTGGGAAATGAGGAATATATATTCTTCATCATCAAAACATCAGTGAGCAGAGTTAATTTTGACAGCACTTTTTGATTTAATTTTAGTTATAGTCTTATGCCTAAAATATCTTTTAGTTTTAGTCATAATTTAGTCATCTAAATTGTTTTAATTTTAGTCTGGATTTATGAAATCTACTGTAAATTTAGTCGGCTAAAGTATGAAGTGTAAAGTGTAAGGCATTTTTCACGTTTCCTTGAATTTCTGAAGTCATGTTTTACACTTGGATAAAATGAAACATCTAATAACCCTTTATTGAATGCTAGTAAAGTTTGAATGTATAAATGAACAGAAACAAATTGAACTTTTGTGTGAAATGCAGTCACCTTTATTTAGGCTACCTGGCAGAGCATCTCAGTTACAATACCAGAACTGACAACATACAGTGAACCTGCTCTACATGAATATATCTATTCATAAAGAGAGGAGCTCTGATTGGATCGCTCCACAACTTATCCCACCGCCACCAAGCTAAGGCAGCTGTGATTGGATGTCCCTCTTTACTCATCCAACCTTTCCACACATCCAAAGTAGCTTTGATTGGATATATTCCTAACTTGTCCCTACATGAGCAAATTAGGTCTGATTGGATGAAATCTTTGTCAAACATTTTGGTCTAGTTTTTATTTGTTAACAAAAATGTCAGCTAATCTAGTTTTAGTTTTCCCTTTGCATTTATTTTCATAAATTACTGTCTAGTTTTCATCAGGGGAAAAAAAGGTTGTTGATAAAAATAATTAGTCAACAAAACTAACAGTGTCAGTGAGTAATAAACTTAACATACCATACTAGCTGATACTACTGGGATCACAATCAGTCTGTGTGTGTTACGGGGTTATTTGGTTAAAGAAAGTAATATTCTGTCCCTGGACAAATCAGATGGCCTGTGTCAGATATTCATGGTATATATGTGAAGTCTATCCTAAAGGAAATGAGTGAGAGAGGCAGAACCTTTACAGAAAAACTGGAAGTCATATTCACCATGTTCGTCAGAGGTATACAGCGCCTCCTTGCTTCCAGGTCAGGTAGCCCACACTCATGCTGCTGCCTATTCGCGCACAAAGTTGAATATTTTTTTTAAATTATGATATTAAGAGAAATCTGTACGGCAGTATTGTCTTTGTACTTACAATCAAAATGGAGCATCTGAAAGCATTAATCCACTATTTTCACCTCTTGGTTTTCTCTCTGAGATGGAGCTCCATGAAGTCTAACCCATGAGAGGCTTCTCCTCTCACGGGTAAGGGATATATACTTGCATGTATATTTTATGTACTAACACTTCTTTTACACTTAGCTGCTTTATTTTTCTTCCTGATCATGTGAAGTCAGACGGAGGTTTGGGTTATCCCTCTTCTGTTTGCCTGCTATCCTGGAGATCACACCCCTCTCACTGCTCCTCTTCAAGCTCATTATTGCGGTTAAATTATTTCCTCCCACAAGAACGTTAATTAACACACACGTCCAGACCACGTCTGGCACAAATTGATTACAACATCAGAGCCGGTGAATATGTGTGGCTGGCCTCAGCAGGAACAAAAGACGACTGGCCCGCGGTGGAGCCTGCAGGCCTCTTATGGCAGCAGAAACATATTACACATGCCACAAAATGTATAGCATGCTACCTGCAGTGTGTGTGTGTGTGTGGGTGTGTGTGTTTGGTTGTATAAAGGAGAGCATGTCTTTTCTGCACATGCTAATGAGGGAGGGGCTGTAATGAATGCATGTATCTTTAACAAAGGGATTGCGGTAATCAAGAGGTATCAAATGCAAACACAAAAAGACAAGCGCCCATGTGGGGGCACAAACACACACGTACACAGACACACACTTCAAACTGAGGATGTGAATTTTGTCATTACCACAGAGCAGGATGGGTAATTTCAGGCTTGGCCTCAATCACCAGTGTTAAGCATAATTTCAGTCCTGAAGGGGTTAATTAGGGGCTGTGAGGAGAGGCCTGAATTAATTGCCTTGTGTCTGAACAGACAGAGAAAATAATAGAGCTGGAGAGAGAGGGGCTGTGACGTTTTCGTGCATCACCATCAGTTGACAGTGTTGACTCACTTCAGCTGTGAGTGTAAGTATGATGATTATCAGACGTGCTTGATGGAAAGCGGACAGCTAACAGATGTTAGTCATTTAAAACTTTATTAAGAAACACTTAAGTCCAAAGTAAGGCTGTCATGATATTAGATTTTCACCTCACAATTATCATGGACAATAGCAATATTATCACAGTATTTATAGGAAAATTTAAGAAAAAAATTCTGAGTGTCAAATTAATCCACAGCCTATTTTTTATCTCTGCAATGTACCTCTAAAATGTTGCATAGAGAGGTGGAGAGACTTTCTGCAACCAAAACTGTATAAAAAGGGATTATAAATATATACATATATAGTATAAAGATAAAGTATAGATGAATATAGAATAGCATAAAATATAGTATAGAGGTATAGTATAGTATAAAAATAAAGGTACTATAAATATATACAGATACAGGTATATATGTATAGGTATATATATTTGTATGTATATAAGCATATACAGATACAGGCTGTAAATATATACAGATACAGGAGGTCCTTCCTTCCCAGAGCCATGAGCCTGCATCACAGCTCAAGGGTGTAAAGCAGAGAAGTTTCACTCTGTTTAATAATGATGGTAAAAGCGAAAATCCCATTGACTTACTCTGCTCTGTTTATACCAAATGTTAATCAGTTAATCAACAGTGGACTCCTATTGTCTTATTCATTTATTGTTTTTATTTCAAATTATATATTGTATTTGTTAAGATGCTTAGTCTCTTTTTAAAAATACCACAATTTCCCAGCTTGGGATCAATAAAGTACATCTATCTATCTATGTATTGATCTATCTATCTACAAAACAAATGAGCTAACTAATTTAACAGTGGAAAAAGCCAATCAAGTGATAGTGTGCAGAGATGTAACCAAAATGTCAAAACACAGGGTGCTTTTTAATTATTCAGTTATTCATTTATTTTGCTTTTTATCAGTGTATCAATGATATCATGGCAAAGTTAACATAGTTTCTGTATATACAAATGCATTTTCAAGCTCTGCAGCCCCCTCTTACCGTCAAAGTCAACCCCATGACTTCACAAACAACTTGTGCCATGCAAATATGCCATCAATATTACTGTATGTCTATTTTTAGCCTGGTATGAAAGTTGCATTTATTAAAACAGGACAGTTGTTATCTATACCAGAATATTGTGACAGCCTAGGTCCAGCAAAACATCCAAGTGCAACACCAAGCTTAGGGTGACCATATTCTGAAAACCCAAAAAGAAGACCCTCAGCAGCATGTGTTGCGTCATTACACTCAATATCTTGACAGGTAGGTACACTGGAATAATGCCAGTGGTCCAGTGCAGCATTATATTATGAATGAAATGACCACCTGGTCTTTTTTGCCTTTTTTTGTCAATAAATGTGTCAGAAAATGCCCTTTTGAGTAACTTCTTTTGCACCTTTTTTCAGGTAAAAAAAAAACAATTCTAGCAAGTATTTGTCATTATTAAGTTGTAAATGCTTAAAACAGTGTGAAATTACAAGAAAAGAAGAAAAAGAGATTTGAATTTTCAACAGTTTCCTCTTAATAAACAATCCTAAATGAGCATGTACAACACTTTTGAGAGGACAAAACCAAAACTCAACCTATTTTATATTATTTGTTATTATTATTATTATTATTGTTATTATTATTATGATTATTTATTTTTATTATTTTTTTAACTATTGATGAAATCCATAAAACACAAACTGAACTAGATTAAAACACAGCAAAACAAGGCAAAAATACTGGCAAAACTTGGCGAAAATACAGCAAAAGAATGGCAAGAAAACACCCTCAGAATGACACTTATGTCAGTATTTACAATATGTTTACTTTATTTACACATAAATCACTGATAAACCACCGATAAATGACTCACATGTCTTTGAATCCTCTCTCTGCTCTCTGTCTCAGTCAGCTCACTTTCCGCCCCTCCCCCTCAGACAATCCAGCCCTTATCATAATGTTCCTATTTTCATTATCAAACAGTTTCAACCCTATGTGCCTGCAGGGTGGACTGGAATTTCTTTATTAGCCTAAGGTCAATGTTAATTGACTTTCTTGCAGCACTTTCTCCTGTGTTTTATATTCAAAAGCACAAAAATAAAATCATGCTGCCAGGAGGCTCTAAACTACACTAAACAACAGCTGCTGAGTCAAGACCAAAGAGTGTCGGGACCCAAAACCACCTCGAACCCACCTTCATGGTTTACTGTTATTTCAACTGAGGACTCAATTTGAGGTTATGTGCACGAAACCGTGTGGTTCACAGTCACACTGAGTGTTGTCTATTAAAGGTTGGATATCTTCTGTCCATTGCTAGCTGCTGATTGAAGTGCAGGTGTTTTTACAAAAGCATTGGAAATTATTAGCTCAAAAGCTGAGCATAACATTAACTTGAATTTGTTGGTGAAATTGACCAGACAGCACCTGAATCTTTTCGTTGTTTTATTGAGGTGAATGGGAAACACTGCATGTCACGTGCACATAATTTGCACCAAATATTTTACAAAGGCAGTGAGGATGTCCAAGATGATGACCGTCCTGGGCACATCACAAACTTCCTGAAACCTTCAATAATTGAACAAATCATTTGAGATGATTGATGACTCAAAATGAGAATAAAAGGGAAAATGGTCTTTATTCATAAAGAGACAGTTCAGCAAATTTTGCATGAAAATTTCAGCATGACAAAAGTGTGCGCTGAAGTTATCAGCTATCAGAAAAAAAATGGCACAAGTAAAGTTTGTAGAGACATCAAGGAACAAACTAAAAGAAACCCAAATTTTTTGGGAGTGATTATGACGAATTTGGATCCTTCAAAACAATGGAGACACAAAATGGCTGTCAATGCACTGGGAAACACCACCATCAGAGGATGAAGAAAGCACGACACAGCAAAGTCAAGGTCATGTTGATTGTTTTCCTTGATGTTAAGGGTAGCATTTTGAAGGAGTGAATCAACACTATTACAAACAGGTTCAAGAAAACTGAAAGAAAAGTCTGAAGACAGAGACCACAGGATTTCATTCTTTCATCAAGACAATGCTCCAGCTGACACTGCGCTCTCAGTAAAGCAGTTTCTAGCCCCAAAACAAATCACAGTGCTCGATCACCCTCCATTTATCACCTGATCTAGAATGTTGTGACTTAGCCTTTGTCCTTAGATCAAATCTGTACTAAAAATGAAGATGTTTAGAAGTGAAGAAATGAACAACAGGGGTTCTGAGAAAACTGAATGCAAAAGACACAAAATTTGCCTAAGTGACACACATTTTGCCTCTTTCGCCATAGTTAAAAAAATCCAACTTATGCATCAAATTCACTTGAAGCCGTGGCGTGAAAGCCAATCAAGCATCAAGAATGAACTGACAAATATGACATCAACAACAGAAAAGGAAGTCAACATTGCTGCACGGCAGCATCAGAGCTCCTCTACACAGTTATATTACTGCTCAGAGACTGAACCACACAGAGGAGAAACTGGGAGAAAGTCTCTGGAGAGTTTTGAGTACCTGGTAAGTTCAGCTCATATTTGGATGTATATATTTGTATATATATGTATATGTGTATTTTTATATGTATATATGTATCTATGCATATATGTGTATCCATAATATGAAGAGCTTTGTGCTCTATTGTAAAGTGTCTTGAGATAACACTTGTTATGAATTGGCGCTATACAAATAAAGATTGATTGATTGATTGATATTTATTTAACACTTCTCCTGGGCTGTGGTGTGACCAAAGACTGCAAGGACAACAGCCAGCTGGCTACTGGTGTGTTTTTCTGGCTAACTAGTGGTGATGTAATGTGTTTTTCATCAGAGGTAATATGCCGAACTTTATGAAAGATCCAGCGGAGCACCACATCAGAAAGAACAGACCAAGGAGGAGCGGGTCTCGGTCATACCAGATAAGGCACGTAAAGCCGGGCAGGCTCGGCAATAGGGAGTCCATCACCCAGATTGTAGCGAAACCCTCCATGTAGGGCTCTGAAGGATGTAATGGATCATCTTTTCGGGGACATTTAGCTTCTCGCTTTTGAGAACAGGAGGAAGACAGTGGCTGTAGAAACATCCAACATTGTTAGTCATGGATTGAGAAGAAGGAAACACACGTTGTTGTGGCTGGGAGACAGACCAATCCCTTCTTCTCATCCCCTTTGGTTCTTAGGGGCAACAATTCTCCTCAGTATTTAAAGACACAAATACCGGTACAAAATTTAGTCGCAGGAATTACTTTTTTTCACATTTGGTGTGAACACAGCTCAAGGATTATATTGAACAAGCATGAAACAGGTAACAATTCCTGATTAATCATGGGGGGAATTGGGTCCAGAATCTTGCTTAATATCATCTAGTGTCCAAAGCTTGCTCTCTCTGAAGTACAGCGGTCCCCCCTCCATCGCGGGGGTTAGGTTCCAGACCCACCCGCGATAAGTGAAAATCTGCGAAATACAAATACCCTATTTAAATATACCCTAGGCATGTTGTTATAATATCCTATAACATCCTTTAATATGTCCTTGGGGATATCAATAAAACACAAACACAAAATCAATGCACAAAACACTTAAGTTATACAGAACACAGATCACTG
The DNA here is from genome assembly GCA_037902135.1 of Cetoscarus ocellatus. NCBI lineage: Eukaryota > Metazoa > Chordata > Actinopteri > Labriformes > Labridae > Cetoscarus > Cetoscarus ocellatus. The sequence continues at coordinate 66,756 of JBAMNC010000377.1, read as the reverse complement.
TCAAGTCAAGTGAAGTCAAAGTTTATTTTTAGAGCATGTTTAAAAAACAACCTTGGTTGACCAAGGTGCTGTACAGGGGTACAATATAATCTTGCATACACTTAATAATAATAAAACAGTAAAGATGATAAAAGCAGGAATGATAATAAAAATGTTCAAGGAATAAAAATGAACTCAACATTATAAACTGATATATAAAAAATGATGTAAAAATAAGAATAAAAACAATAGAAGAAGAGTAAAAGAGAAGATGGGGAATAATAGATAAAGGGTAAAAAATAAAAGATAAAAGCCAAGGTTACTCGTCTAGCTGGGACTGAACGCCAAAGAAAAAAGATGGGTTTTTAGCAGAGTTTTAAAGTGCTCAGTTGACTGTGCAGCTCTAACCTGGACAGGCAGGCTGTTGCCACAGTTTTGGTGCTGCTACCGCGAAGGCTGTGTCCCCACCAGGGGAGAGCCTGGATCGGGGCACTGCCAGGAGCAGCTGGTTTGACGACCTAAGCACCCTGACAGTCAAGTGAGGCCTCAGCAACTCACTTTAGTATGATGGTGCTAGACCATTTAAACACTGAAAAACAATTAATAAAACTTCAAAATGTACTCTAAAATTAACAGGCAGCCAGTGCAATGAGGCAAGGACACGTGTAATGTGGTCACGCTGTTTCCTGCCAGTCAGCAGGCAGCCAGTGCAAGCACGCTGATTAGCATGGTTGTCTCAGCTTGTCCCAGCTTGAGCAGAGTAGCCGGTGAGGGTAGGGAGCATACAAGGCGCATACAACGGAAGGCTGTGATTGCAACATGTTGCATGATGCTCGCGGGGCCACCGTTCCTACAAAACAGTAGCCCTACTACCGTTGACTTTGAAACTTGCAAACTATCGACTGTGTCAACTTGTGATAGCCCCGTAGCCCGCATTTTACTGTTTCTTAGGCGACTCAACAAACAATTCGTTTATGTTTAACGTTTAACAAAGTCGGGAGGACTTGGTAAAAACAGGTACAGCAGAGTTGTTTCATTGTTTATTATTATGATTGTGAGGCATTTTCTGTTAGAGAATGGGCTATTAAATTAATATGTAGAACTAACGTGTTTATACTGTACAGCTTTTGATGAAATAGTCTAGGTAACCACAGACTACATCACAAGTTAACATGAAAGGCAATCACAAGTTGACACAGTCGATAGTTTGCCGTTTTGATCAGGCATCTAGATAGTTACCTATGTATTCCCTTCCGTATATTTACGCCTTCAAATAAGTGTGTAATTCTTCAAAATCTTTCATTGTCACGCTAAATATAGTGAAGTCACTGCCACTTCTAAATATATGGGTGTAGAGGCGTATTTTTGTGTACAATATGCATTCGGAAGATGTTTGGATGGTAAACAAATGGGTCCTTCACAGGCACGCCCCCTTCACATCTGCCTGGGCTGTCACCAGTTAATACGGCACACCGGCTCACTTTCACAGCATCAGGCTGCTACGCACTGGAAACTGGCCCCGCACTTAGTCAATAAAGTTTCACAGTCAACGATAGTAGGGCTACTGTTTTGTCGGAACGGTGACCCCGTGAGGACCATGCAACATGTTGCAATCACAGCCTTGCGTTGCATCCACCTCGTATACTCCCTACCCTCACCGGCTACTCTGCTCAAGCTGGGACAAGCCAGGACAACCATGCTAATCAGCGTGCTTGCACTAACTGGGCCTTATAATTATTGTTGTTATGAATGTACAGCCGATTGTAGCCTAAAATATTTAGCATAGTTCAGCGCTGAAGCAGCCAGCAACAGCACAGAGGAGGTGAGTCGCGATGACTGGCGGTGGAGCAAGGTCAAACCGACCAATAGGAACTCTTGTCTCTTTCACCAGCGTTGGCCCCGCCCATTTGGTTCAGTCAGATTTGCAAGCAAAACTTTTGAACTTGCAAGCAAAAAATATTAGTTTTGACTGAAGTTAAATCAATATGTTCTCAAATTATTTTATTTTTATTTGCAACCTGTTCTGTTTTGATCTCAATTTTTTTTTTGTTTTGGTTTCCACTTACAGTTTTTTGGTCTCAAATCTATTCAATTTGATTGATCTTTCCTTTTTTGATTGCAACTTTATGTTTTGTGGTCTCAACTCTCTTTTGTGGTTGCAAAACCTTTTTTGTTTGATTGAATAATAAAGAAACAATATTCTCTCCATAGGAAGGCAGCTGCATTCTGGACGACCTGCAGAGGGCGCAGAGCTGACTTGCTTAGACCTATAAACAGGAAATTGCTGTAGTTTTGGCGTGACAAGACAAAGCTGTGAATAGGTCTCTCTAAATCTTTTTTGGGGAGATAGGTTTTTACTTTTGCCAGCAGACTTTACTGGAAAAAGCTTGTTTTTACCGTGTATTGTATCTGTTTGTCAAGCTTAAGCTCAATGTCCAAAATAACACCAGGGTTTTTAGCAAAGCCAATGGCATGATCATACTCATCTAAAAGGTTTTGTAGAGAGAGACATGGAACTGAGAGAGAACAAAACGAGCATCTCTCCTTCCTGCGAGATGCAAAGCTGTGTGTTACAAAACAGCCAGTCAGCGGCCGAGAAAAAAATACAGACACTCTGATTGGCTGAATCAGTACGTACGGGCATTATATTGTGACGCACAAGATTTAAACTCATAAAAGCGATGCTACAGAATGCTGCAAAATGGTGATATCAAAATCAATAGGTCTAACAGAAAAAAAGCGAAATATCGGGACCGTGAAAACTGAACCGCGATATCACAGGGGTTTTATGTACTGCACAAACTAACTTGTGTTTTCTTTTACTAAAGTTTTAAGGCACACTGGACATGATGTGGCTTCCGATATAAATGAATTTACATCCGGTTTAATTACATCCAAACAAGTTGCAATGCAAGTAAAAACTTAGTTTTGAGCATAAAACAATGTCAATTAACATCCCTATAAGAAGTGTTTGATCGCACTGTGTATTCATTCCGCCTGTGTATTCAAAAACACCACGTGGTCCAGACCAAGACCAAGACCCAGGCATGACAACTGTTCAACCTGTTACAAAAAGGACATTACCAAGGTAAGTTCTGCAGGCTGTGGGCAGGTCAGTAAATCAGACTACACGTTAAGGTTTTATGACTGTATTTAAGGATAAAAAGACAGTGCACCTTGAAACGAGTGGCTCAGACAGTATGAAGTGGTCTGGACAGGTGAGCATATCTGAGACGAACAACTTAGCTTTTTGTATCTGCAGTTTTTTATCTCTTCTTTTATTTAAGTGGATGTGCGTTGATGGGCGCCATGCCTGAATGCCCATGAAACAGAGCTGGCAAAAAGCTGATGGGGGAAAAAAAGAGTCTTCCATCCCCTCACTCTGTCTCGCCGTCTCTCTCTCCTTCCCTCTCTGCAGTACTGAAAGGCTCATCAGGACTTGTCATCGCTCTAATGAATATCATTTAAATTGCTTTGTGTATGGGAGTGAGTTTGGATGTCGATTTAATTTGCGCATGTGTTTGAGCTCTTGTGCTCGGCGGGGCGGACGGACGGAGAGCGGCAGCCCTAATGAAACGCCGGCCCCGGTGACAGGCTGACGAGGCCCGACCCGATCAGACGGCTTTGAAAGGAAATTCTGACAGGGCGGCAGAGGTAGGGAATGCAACACATGAGCGTACACACTCCCACAAGCACGCAGATAGAAGGGAGGATGCAAAGATGCAGACACAAACACACACGTCTGCACACACACATAGATTAAGACACAAGATACAAACTCCTGCAGGAATATTAACACCATCCATTTGCATAGAAACTAAACACATGTAAAGAGACGGATATCAGCCACGTCAAATCTGCATTTCAGGAAATAAACTGACTTGAAGCAAGGTTTGTGTTATCGCAGCATCCCAGTGTGTTGTGTTAGCAACAGCTGAGCACCTGTCCTAATTTGCAGATCCTATTCCTTTTTAGTGCAGCAGTGCTAATGATGGCACCTCAGTGTCCCTGAGCGGGGGGAATATGTAAAATAACACCCGCTTCACTCTGCTCAAGATGAGCCATACCAGGCTATAAGCATGGCCTTATCAAAATGAAATTACAATATATGCTGATACCGTATTTCAGCAGCCCTATCCCCACCCCCAACCCCCCACTCCAAATCCTCGCATGTGCACTCCCACTGCCGCACACCCCGTGAAATATTACAACCTTTCCCAAAGCAAAAGATATAAATTCGCATTGAGGAATTGCAAAAACAGCACAAAGCATTCCCAGGCCGGCCTCTATCTAGTGAGGCGCTTATGATTTAGCATTGCAGGTGTATCAAGACCTCCCCCTCCCCTCCCCTCCCCTCTCTCTGCGCCTGTGGCACACCAGTGAGCGTGGTCGCGACACCACCCGCTCAGCCGCAGCGCCCTGTTTCATTACTATCACCCAGAGGTTTTTTAATTGAGTCAGATCCAATTATGAGCCAGCAATTAGCTATTAATGTAATCAATTACTCCTCCACGCTTGTCACATCAGAATGTGATGCAGATGTGGAAAGTGTGAACGCTGCATTCAGCATATTACCAGGTTTATCAGTCATTGTGAGGAAACAGAAACACATAGGAGTTAATAATAATAATAATAAAAATAATAATAGATTCAGAAATTAAATAAGGAGACAGAGCCTTATTTAAATTTAACCGGCATTTAGTCCTGCAACACTGAAGGAAAGCACTGAGTGAGCAGTAGCATGAGTATGTTGATCATGGTTTGAAGTGTGATGCTCAAAGACTGATTTATGGCTGTTCAGGGTCTTCCACTGTTTGTTTAATAAAGAAATAAATATATTCAAACATATTTTTAGAACAGCTTTAATCTGCTATACCCTCAGATAATCTGATGATGCTTAACTTCATCTACCAGGTGTGAATTCATAGACTTTAATCAAATCTTCCTTATATCCTGATTTTAATGAATGCATATTAACATTAAAACTGAGATTCATAAAACAGAAACTCAGTCTCTGTATGCATTGAGGTTGAACAATTTAACATTTTAAAGGCCCCATGTCCTATTTAATGTTATTGAAGGGGCTCAGGGAGCAGAGGAACATGACAACTTTTACTAAACTATCAGTTCACAGAGAAATCTGCTCTGTCTTGTCCCTCAAAGCACTCTGTTTTTTGCTCTCTGGATTTATTATGTCATAGCTATACAGCCTCCCCCAATATGTTTGGTTTCTGCTTTTTGGGAGTCCACTCCACGGCCTGGAACCAATCAGTCTAGAGCTCATTATCACAGCCCCCCATAGCCTTCCAACCCCCCCAGATCTGAGCGTTTCCTTGGGTGATACTCTTGAAATGGAAAGATGCACAGCCCCCTTCTTTCATTCAGAGGGTGAGAGAAGTGATGGCGTGCTTACCAATGGAGAACTTAAAGCTAGGGTCGATAATTTTGGAAAACTAGCATGAAATTGAATGTAGCATCTCCTCAGGACTCCCCCCCTCCTAAGATCCCACATAACGAGCACTAAATTGTGCGTGCAAACTAAAAAATTGCATGTGCTATCAGTGGGCGTGTTGCAGGTGATCTACTATGACTGCGTGCACAATTGATAACAGGCGCAAAAGTGGCGGAAGAGCAGAGTGGCTGTAAACAAAAAATGAAGGTTGAAGCCATGGAGTTGGAGGCAAATAAACACACTGGTGAACTCTAGGAGAGACATCTGATGGCATGGCTCCTTTTTGTGACTGCCTCAAAATCAGCCCTTAGGTCATCCAGCAGCTCAAAAATGGCATTGCTAGATAGATGATATGTCTATATTTTTATTTCTGACAGCCCAAATACACTGCCTGGCCAAAAAAAAAGTCGCCACCTGGATTTAACTAAGCAAAAAGGTACGAGCCTCCTTTTGGATAATTACCACATGGGCGATTGTCTTTCAGCTGGCAACAAGTTATTTAACCCCAGCTGATGCAACGAGTAGCTTCTCATTTCTTAAACAACCATGTGGAAAGACACATCCTGTGTTCATGGAAAAGATGTTTGTCTGTTCATAAAAGGTCAAATCATTAGCATGCATCAAGAAGAGAAAACATCTAAGGAGATTGCAGAAACTACTAAAATTGGATTAAGAACTGTCCTGGAGGAAGGTCATGTGGTCTGATGAGTCCAGATTTACCCTGTTCCAGAGTGATGGGCACATCAGGGTAAGAAGAGAGGCAGGTGAAGTGATGCACCCATCATGCCTAGTGCCTACTGTACAAGCCTGTGGGGGCAGAGCTATGATCTGGGGTTGCTGCAGTTGGTCAGGTCTAGGTTCAGCAACATTATGTGTCCAAAGAATGAGGTCAGCTGACTACCTGAATATACTGAATGACCAGGTTATTCCATCAATGGATTTTTTCTTCCCTATTCCAAGATGACAATGCCAGGATTCAACGGGCTCAAATTGTGAAAGAGTGGTTCAGGGAGCATGAGACATTTTCACACATGGATTGACCACCACAGAGTCCAGACCTTAACCCCATTGAGAATCTTTGGGATGTGCTGGAGAAGGCTTGTGCAGTGGTCAGACTCTCCCATCATCAATACAAGCTCTTGATGAAAAAATTAATGCAACACTGGATGGAAATAAATCTTGTGACATTGCAGAAGCTTACTGAAACAATGCCACAACGAATGCATGCTGTAATAAAAGCTAAAGTTGGTCCAACAAAATATTAGAGTGTGTGACCTTTTTTTGTGGTGGCGACTTTTTTTTTGGCCAGGCAGTGTATGTTGACACATGCACAGAAGATTCTCTCTCTCCATCGTCATTGCACTTATACCTCCTTTTCACCACAATGACCGCAGCCCTCTGTGCTTAACACTGTGCTAGTTTGCACCTGCCTGTCAAACGTGCTAAATATGGATGCAAAAACACCAGGCTCAATCAGTTTGAGGTTTGATAAATCACATTGCAGGTGCTAAATGATTACATTTGCAACTCTTCCTTGCAGTATTTTGGTGTTCTGATATTCTGCATGTATTCTGCATATTCATGAAGGCAAACCAGTAAAAGGATTGCACGTGCTATTTTGCCAATTTGAATCTTCACTGCACCCTGTTAGTAGATCAGCTTTGTGTGCGAAATCAAGTTTTCATGTGTCTTTATACATGCAAACCTTTAGTAGATCAGGACCTAAATTGCTGTCAGAGGACTTTGGTGAAAATTGAAGACTGCGCAGGTTTAAAGAAAATGTAACCTGGCACATCAGATGGACTGTGTGAATGGACTGAATTACACCAAAATTTAAAAGAAAAAAACACAAATTATGTGAAATCTGAATACAGGCATGATACCAAATTTGCCCTTCGTTGGCCATTTTGGATTTATGATGTAATATCTTGATATGGTAAAAATGTGCAAAGATAATATTGTTATGAAACTTAAGACAAGGGTTTGGGAATTTACCACCCGTTAGTTGGGCATGGTACTGCAACCTAAAGGGGATAAAATTTATACCAGATATCTACTGTAGTGAGCACCATGCATGAAAGAGTTAAAGGACTATCTTATCTTATCTTATCTTATGATGGACATTGAATCAGGCAGGTCCAGCAGCACTGGAAGCTTATAGAAAATAAGGTTAAAAATCTGATTAAAATTGTTGCAAGTACAAAGACAACATGTGTCCGGACAGTTTTCTTTAAAATTGCAATATATATTGAAGGTAGGAAAAAAAAAAAAAAAAAAAAAGCACAATATATTTTTTTCCCAATATCACCCAAGTTCACTTGGACATGTATCACGTGAGTAATCATTTCACTCTGTAGAGGTCTCTGCACACCCTGTCCATATTAGATGACAGGTCAGTGAAAAGTTTAACTTTTTTTTACACTTGTTTCATCCCATGAGGAGGTGTCAGGCACAAAAATGCTGCTGTAAAATAAATAAAAGGTATAAAGGTTTAACATGTAAAGGTTGTAATTCATAGTTTTGGTCTGATCCTTAACAGCATGACTACCCTTTCAATATATTTAATTAAAAGATTTATTGTGGGGCTTTTTATGCCTTGAGGAATGGACAATAAGAGGAATTGTAAATTGGGAAGGGAGAACATGCAGGAAGAAATCCAAAGGTTGATCTTGAAGCCGTGCTGCTCAGCTTTGGCACCACAGTACATGGTACACGCAAGGTAACCAGTGGGTAACCAGCAAAATATTGAACTACTTTGTGTTCAGATGGTGAACATATAATGCATTACAGTGTGTGCAAATCAAACTCTGCGACCTGAGGTATCAAAATCTTACCACGGAGGCTCCACACATTAAACAGAAAAAAAACAAACACATTTGGGCAAATAGTGACGTTCATGAGCTCAAGGAAAAATGAAGATCCCAGAGAGCAGGAGACAAAGAATAAAGGAGAAATAGAGAGGTTTCTGACAGTCCAGGCAAGCAGGCAAGTTAAACAGACACACATAATAGGATATTAAACTTTAACTACCCCATATTCATTCCAATCATCCAGGAGAGAAATGGCAAAAACTTCAGGCTCCAAATTTCATTTGTGTCTCATTGGAAAGGTTGAATTTATGAGTCCTTTTTGTTAACAGAGGTATGTGCCGGATTAAAAAGTTCTCCAGGCCTTTCTGTTCCCGTCTCTCTCTCTTGGTGACATATGTCTTCATTTGTGAAGGCTCAGCTCGTGCCAGGGTGGAACTTTCACTGGCAGGAGCTTGTTTCCCCCAGGAGAACTGTTAAGCAGTGCACAGGAAATAAAAAGCAATGCCAAGTTACTTCCTAATGTCGTGAGTGATTTCATTACCTCAGACACTGGACTAATTTAGGGCAAGCGACGGAATGGGATTTCAACATGCAAAACAGCAGACACTTACCCAGCAGCAAACCGCAGAGCTCTCTGAATTCATACAAAACTGCTTTCATAAATGAAAACAAATGGGAATGTAAAACTGCAGAGAGGTAAAATGGAAAATACTCCTAACTGCCTCATGTCTTGAGGCAGAGCTCTGTGAGGGAAACTCTTCTAGCAGGGTGACAAGTGAAAAACCATTCCTTTGAAAGAGACTTAAGGAAAGGGAAACTCCAGCAGCTCACCTGATAGACAACATTCAGTGCAGCGGCTGCGTCTTTACCAAAACTATCTGGAGTGACATCTAAAAGAGTCCTTTGCTAAAAGTCCCCTACAGGCCTTTCCTACACAATTTAACATCTCCTTTTTGTCTTGATTACTGTCTATCAAATAGTGGTGCACTAGCCTCAAGGGCGGCATGGGTGTGGCTTTTCATGTCAAAGGCCTAGTAACCTGACATACCAGATGGACCGTTCAATATATTGTTTTGCTATTCCATCTGGGGAAGAGCCCATAGAAAGTGTTTGGGAATGGGCTCACCCTTTCAGAAGCAGATCCAGCAGGTCATTGGACAATCATTCCATCATTCACATTCGTTACAGGCCAATCAGATGATGTACAAGGCAGGCGCTACTGCCAGAGTCCAAAGGACAGAATATGAACCATTTTGTAAAACAAAATAATAGCTTTTCTTTAAAGAAGTTTGTTACTTTGTTTTCATTAATGAAGAAAAGTGATCTAGATATGATTAAACTGATACTGAAGCTTTTAGCATCTATGCTAATCTCTGTACAAGCAGCCACTTCCTGCTGTGATTTCCCTCAGCTCCCACCTCGTCCTGCTTTAAAGGACACTGACTGAGCTGTCCCACTTTGGGATTGGAGCCTGTCAAGAAGGATCTGCCTGGTTACAGACATTGAATCAGGCTGATACATCTGCACTGCAAGGTTAGGGTGTACCCTTGGAATTTTGAATAGCCATCCCAGGTGCCAATCCCTTTTTTCTTTTTAACTGTTGTTACACACCTGTCTATGGGGAAGGTACATCACATATTAAAGGGAAAAAAGGATGTCACTTCTTGGTCCCCAAAACCAAACACTAGACCAAAATGTATATTTACACAATTTATATTACAAATACAGGTCAAATGTATGTACAAAACAAACTGAAAAGCGAGTATCAAACAATAGGGGTACAAAAACAAAAGGCAGCAATAGCCTACACGTGAACAAAGGATTTACCCAAAACACTACCTTATAAACCCTACAAACTAACAATCATTAAAGGAACACTCCAACATTTTTGATGTTGTTGTGTCTTGCCTCACTCCTGAGTCCATGACAAGCAGGTAGACACCATTCTTTCGACTGTGCGTGCAGTAACAGGAAGAGACAGAGAAAGATTGCTAGTTAGCTTAGCTCAAATGCTGGGAGTCAACCAGTAGTGCTAACCTGTCTCTGCCTACAATCATTAAATAAACTCTTATGCAACTCTAAACATTCCTGTGTGCTTGTTATGTCTCCTTTATGTTATGTTATCTTCATATTATCTTCATATTATCATCTTCTACTTCTGAACAGAGGCTTTGTTTTGTTGACCTACTTCCGTGGTGGTTTTTGCGAGAGATGTGACATTTTCGAACGAGTCAAGTATTTTGAACAGCTCTATTAAATGAACCAGGAGAACCGATTCGCAGTTGTTAGTGAGCCGTTCTTTTCTTAAATTTGCAGCTAATTTGCATTTAATAATGGCTCACAAACGAACAGCTCACTCAGGATTGTGAATCGGTTCTTTCTGTTAATTTAAAAGAGCTGTTCAAAAGACTCAACTCGTTTGAGAATTTCACATCTCTGCGAAAACCACTGCGGAAGTAGGTCACCAAAACTAAGCTTGGTATAGGAGTAGAAGAAGACAATATGAAGATAATATGAGATTTATGTGAAAATAAGTAATATATCCTTTCGTTACACAGCCATTTGCCTTCCCTGTTTAATCGTGAGGGCATATTTTGCCTTGAATCAGGTTCATATATCATTTTTGATGACGGCAATGGTAATCTTATGATCACTATTGTTCAAAAAACCTTTTCACATGTTTGCCTGATCATGCTGTTTTCATTCTGTCTGGGACAATCTGTTAGAGCTCCTGCCTCTTGATGGTTTCCTTCCATCCTCTGTGATTGGTTTACAGGTCAACTCTATAGTGATAAGTCAGTTAAGTGCTGCTTTGCACCATGTTGTCAACAACTCTGCATTCATTCTAGAGTCCCTGTTCTGCAATTGGCTTGCTACCCTAAGGCAATGGGCTTAACCTGATGACCTAATGGGCAGACTTCAAAATCAGTCTGGGTGTGGAGGTTAATTTGGGGAAAAGGAAAAGTCCTGCAGCAGCGTTTTTGTCTTGTTCATACAAGTGCTCCAACATGTTAAAGAGACATTTTCAACATAGGAAAGGGCAAACTCATAAAAGTATAATACAGTCTCTTTCAGATGGTAAAGTCTACTTTGTTAGAACTTTCAGTTGTGACACTGAACTACACAGAAATAAACATATAAGTTGCCACTTAACTGTTTTTTTTCTTTTTAAGACAGTGTGTGGGTAGGAATATAAGTAGATATAAAGTGCAACATGGGCAAATAGATGCTGCTGTTTTCTTTATTTCCGCAAGAAGAATGGGGAAATGAGTATTCACATGCCTGGTTGTATGAAGGAAAATCTCAGCTTTGTCTCTTCATGATTTAATAAATGGCAGGACATGGCAAAGGGGGTTATGGAAAATATTAGACCTCAACTGAACAAAATCAAGAACCAGAAAAAGACAGAAAACCTAAAGCCTCAAGATTTTTGACCTTGTCACTGACCTTTTAGTTCCCCAATAGCAAGGACTGGTCTATGACTACACTGTGTAACAGATACTGGCCCTGGTACACCAAAAAGCAGGCACTGTTGCCCTACAGGACACAAAATCATCCTAAAGTCGAGGACAGCACCCAATAATTTATTTGTTTTCCTGCAGTTTGTCACACGTGACAATGGGACAAACCACAAACTACATGATCTGTTACTTTGGCCTTTATTCTCAAATGTGTATCCTTTTTTCACGTGGTCAACATGAGCATCCTCCGTCCTTATTTTATGATAAATCGACAAAAGGAATTGACATATAAAACACTTTGACACTGTTTTTCGTTCAGGTTTTTTCTCACTTTACAATTTAGATAAATAATAGAGAAAAAAAAAAAAGGAAAAAAATGGTGCACTTCTTTTCTTTTACTATTTTCTGGTTAAAAGGCAAAGCTAGCAGTGGCACTGATGTCTTGCTTTTGTATTACTTTTTTCATTGTTTTTTAAAGAAAAACACGTACCCATTTGCAACATGTCAGTTGGTATTCAAAAAAATATTATCAATCTTAAACTAATTCATTGCAAACCAAATAGTGAAAGCATGGAGACCTGCTGTGTGCAAGCCCATTTTTGGATCACCTGTCTGTCCTCTGTGACTCAGCACCTGCCCTTTTGGGTCTGGATGTGTGTTTTCCTTTGTCTTATTAACTGAACTTGGCACACAAATAATTGTTCAAGAATTAATCATTTAAAAAAATAATAAAATCATCAGTCTTACTTTTTTAACAGTAAATTAATTCTAATAATATCCTTTAAGGATCAACATGACGATCGCAGTGATTTTATTTAGAAGTCAATCAATATTAAATCACCAAAGCTGCTGTGGAGGTGTGTAACTGTAAGAGAAATGACTTTTGTGCAGTAGAAGACCAACCAGCAGAGAAATGAGATCTCATTGCAGGGCCGATGTGAAGCTCAGATGATCCTGTGACGGGCAGAGTGCTTGTCAGGACGGCGAGGTCGTCGCTGGCTGAGATCTCTCTCCTCTTAACTAACCTGCATCTTGACAAGGCAATCAAGTCCCTCCCCAAGTGTAATTAAATGATAAGTTCATATTTGAGGGACAATTGTGAGGCGGCCAGTCGGCGAGCGCTGTCACGGCGAGCTGCTGGCGTGACGAATACCCTTATTAGCAGCCACAGTGCACCCTGTCAAGAGGAGGGCTGACCGGGAGTGTGTGTGTGTGTGTGTTTGAGGTCGTGGAGGAGGTAGTGTGGTGCTTTAATACACACACACACACCCTCTATCACATAAGTATGTTGTTTAACTATAAGAAAACAGACACACGCTCCTGCTGATGGTTTCAGATATGCCCACAAAGGGCAGATGGAGGTAAAGGGGACATGCACTCCAACGTGTCAGCACAACATGCATCTCTCTGTAAATCAATGAGAGATGATGTGAGCTCGGCGTCGCAGCTGTTTGATATGCAAAAGGCTTTTCTATGCAAATGTGTGTCGACAGCTCCAGACACAGAGCAGAGGAATGTTTTTAAGGCACAGGTGCAAGGGAGCAGGAAACGATGAAAAAACTTCATTTTAGGCTCTTAAATCACAAAATGTTTGAATCCCAACTAGTCTCAGATCTGTGGTGATTGATCATCATTGATCAAGTTTCATTCATGTTTTGAAGTCAAATGATTTTGCATTTCAAAGTGAATGTCGAAAGTCCAAGCTAACAATTTCAAATTGTTAACGGAATAAAGCCACTCAGAGTCATAATGATCACAACAAAATAATGAAAATCATCTGTATTCTGCTATTCTCTAAGATTATAAAGTGTTAAATCAAATTTAACTCAGAAGATTCCATTTTTAAATAGAGGAATTAATGATTAAAGAAAATAAAATTTGTATATTTTTAGTCTTAGTTATAACATAAGGCCAACAAATTAAAGTAACATTGTCCCCTTACACAATAAAAATATACCTTTTAATTTGTGTATATGTCTGTTTTTATTTTTTTTTCCTTTGTCAAAAATCATTGATCATTTACCAACTTAGTACTGTAGGCAAATCTGTTCATTTAAACTGTATGATATTGTAGGATTAAATACGCTCGTAGACTCACCCAGACAATTTTGGCGAAGCTTGGAGCCATTTTCGAGCAATTTAGATCCATTCAACGGCGTTTTTCTCTCATGCTATAGAAGCAGACGGGGCCAGAAATCGAAGCCCCTAAATCATACATTATCTGCTGCGAAACTCACTCCTCCTCTGTTGCCATTGCTGTGCAATGTCCACAACAACACCACCAGTTAGCCCCCATTCGTGGACGTGCAGTGGTTGCTTGTTCTCTGGCCAGCTGTTCGGCTCTTTCCCTCTGCATCCTCCTTTCAAATAGCTCCTCGTCGGTTTTCTGGTTCAAAACGATACGGGCATCCATTATACTCAAAGTCATCGTCAGACACTTCTACATCGGATAAATATTCCGCCATGTTGCACAAAAATAGCCGTGTAGCCGTGTAGCCTAGCAACAACAGCAGCTCTACCCAGCTGCGCTCTTGCGGTGCATGTCTGTGACGTCACCAAAAGTTACCCATCCTTGTAAAGCCCCGGATGACCATCACAACAAAGTTGAGCTGACATGGTGATAACACTGGCCATTCATTTATAAAATGTAGCTGAAATGAGCGAGTTTCGCAGCAGATAATGTCTAATTTAGGGGCTTCGATTTCTGGCCCCGTCTGCTACTATGGCATGAGAGAAAAACGTCGTCGGATGGATCTAAATTGCTCGAAAACGGCTCCGAGCTCCGCCAAAATTGTCTGGGTGAGTCTACGAGCGTATTTAATCCTAGAAATAAGGTCCAGGTGTCAATAAAACGAACTTATCCTTTAAGTTACTTTTCCTGCATAAGTGATCTGGTCAAGTTGAACAATCATGATCAGAGACTTAAAGAATTTGTTTACTGTTATGCTTTATAGTTTGTTCCATCTTGGGCTGCAGTACATTACTTATGGTTTGGATGACAGCATGCGTAACAGCTAGCTTTACAAAGGAAATATGAAGTTGCTGTGGAGAAAAAACAAAATAAGATTGCCTCAGGAAAGGTTAGAAAAAAAGTGACATTTTTGATATGTTACCGTGCAGATAGCTTTTTAATTTTAACACTGATCTGTCCGTTTAAAATGAAAATGAAGCATTCAAAGGAGTAGTGGTGTCCTTACTTTACATTACTGTGACTTAAGGAGGATGTTACACTCAGAAGTATCCAGCGATTGCCTGAAACAATAGTGTAGCACTAGTGGCCTAATTGACAAAGCCCCTTATTGACATTATTTTTAACAAATAATGTGTTGCTTTTGTACGTTAATTTCCTTGCAATTAATGTGTAAATAATGACAGCCTCACGGAATATAAGTCCTCATGCTTATCAGACAAACTGGACTTCTCTACATTTGAAGTTTGCTCCCATATTTGAATCTTTTCTCCTCTTTTCTTCACACCATAATGCTTGGATCATCTCTCCAAATAGCAAAGAGGTGCTTGGCAGACACAATGCACCTACAGCCATTATGAAAGGGTGAGCAAACATTACACTATTCACAAAATGTCTTTATCAAAAGAAGCTCCCCAGATATCGTTTTGTGTTCTATTTTCTCTGTTGGTGTCTGTGTGTAAGCTATATCCCCTCCCTCTCCTTTCATGGGGTGGATCTTGAAGTGTGTGTTTGCTTTAATCCTGTGTGTGCAGCTCGGTGTAGTGCAGGCCTGCTCTCGGCATGACTCCCATTGTGGCGTTTTCGCTCATTGTGTCTGTGGAATAAAGCTGCCTCTGTTGTCTAGCCAGCTTCCTGCTTCAAACACCGCATGGCTGCTCGGTGGAGATCTCCCTCCTCCCATCATTCCCCCCGTTTTCTCCATTTCCCTCTCTCTTTCTTTCACCTTCCCTTCTCTCCGACCCCCTTTACATTCGGCATTTCTTCTCATTATCATCCATGTTGCGTAACCAGATACCAAGGTAACTCTGTGTTATGCATGTGTTTACTTCTCATTGACAAAAATACAAGTGAAGGTCCACAGTCACGACTCATTTTCAACAACCCTACAAGGATTCATTAAATAAGGCATCACCATCTCCCTCAAGACTAAGTTCAGATCCTGTTTTACCTTACCTCAGGATCATATATTCACTGCGAATGACTGCTCAAGTATGTTCATAATCTCTAAAGTCCAAAGACTTTCTAGTCTTCACATACCCAATACCCTTATCAGTGGTAATGCTGTTGCCTAATTATTTTAGTCATAGTTTTCGTCAACAACCTTTTGTCCCCCGACAAAAACTAGACAGTAACTAATAAACACAAGTGCACGTGGACAAAAACTAAAACTAAATTAACTGACATTTTTGACAACAAATAAAACTAGACTAATTTACTCATGTAGAAAGTAGGAAGTTAGGAATATATCCAATCACAGATACTTTGGTTGTGTGGAAAGGTTGGATGAGTTAAGAGGGACATCCAATCACAACTGCCTTAGCTTGGTGGTGGTGGGATAAGTTGTGGAGCGATCTAATCAGAGCTCCTCTCTTTATGAATTGATATATTCATGTAGAGCAGGTTCACTGTTTGTTGTCAGTTCAGGTATTGTAACTGAGATGCTCTGCCAGGTAGCCTAAATAAAGGTGACTGCATTTCACACAAAAGTTCAATTTGTTTCTGTTCATTTATACATTCAAACTTTACTAGCATCCAATAAAGTGTTATCAGATGTTTGATTTTATCCACGTGTAAAACATGACTTCAGAAATTCAAGGAAACATAAAAATATGCCTTACACTTTACACTTCATATTTTAGTCGACTAAATTTACAGTAGATTTTGTTGACTAAAATGTTGTGAAATTTCATCAACTACAACTAGACTAAAATTAAAACTATTTAGATGACTAACTAATGACTAAAACTAAAAGATATTTTAGGCAACAGACTATAACTTAAACTAAATCAAAAAGTGTTGTCAAAATAAACACTGTTGGAACTCCCTTCACTTTAAGCCCTCGTTCCCCAAGTGAGCCCACTACGTGCTGCTTGGTTGACAAGTCTTATCTGTGGTTATTTGTCAGTGTACCGCTCACAGGGTTGTGTTTTCAACAGCTCTGCTTTAATTCTACAGTCTATGCTATGCACTAGGCTTGCCAGCCTGAGCCTTAAACTACTGAAAGGCTGTAGGGATGAGTGAACAACTAATTTTGGACCGCTAGTGGAGCTGGAAAAGGATGAGGAGGGAGAAGTCCCGATACTGCAGACTCGTTGTCTTGAACAATGAAGAACTCTATTATGCAGGGGAGGCATGTAAAACACACTAAAGGCTTTATTGAAACAGAAAAAGCACGAAATGAGCTTTTCTATAAGTAAACATGAGCAAGTGGGTAAGAGTCCCCTTCAGTCTAAAAAGTGGTCAGGAAGACTTGATGCTCACTTCAGTCCATTTGGTACCCCTTACCATGGATGCCCTACTTCATATAAAAATGTTTTTGACCTCAAGGCTTTTGTATGCCTTCATTTGGCTCCCTGTGAGGCAGCTGGTCTGCAGAGGGTCATTTGTGATATTGTCTGGGTCACATCAAATAAACAAGTCCACCTGTTAAAAATATCTCTTCTCAGTTAAATGGAGGGATCATACCTCATGTGTCTAGAATCTTTCTGATTCCTCCTGCTCTGTGTAGGTCCGTCTTTAGCTTTAGTGCACTCACTTTGTCCATTCCCATCACTATACAAACAGGTGTTATTTAATGCCTCTTACCACCTAACTTTTGCAAGTCGTCTGGATCATGCTCATCACTCTTGTTGGAGTTTTTTTTTTTTTGTTACTCAGCTAATGTGTCCTGGTCTAGCAGGCCTGCTTCGTATTTGAGATTCATCAATGTACAGCCAAAGCAGTGCATGAGAATATGCTTCAAAGATGTTTACTTCATGTTAACAACAACACTGTAAAAATAATAATAATAAGGAAAGAAAACTCAAAAGTTCAGGGTAACTGTGCACTAGATTTTTCAGTTTTGGGTCAAAATACCAAATGTTGAGGTGAGAAAAAAACATACTCAAAACAAAGGACAATCGTAGGCAGGATTCAAACCCAGACCAGCAGCATTTCTTAGTTATGTTGTGTTTGCTTACCACTGTGACACCAAAACTGTTGGTCTTTATGCCAACCCTGTGTTCAGAACTTGGCCTGACCTTAAACTGATTGTTTAAAGTTTTGCCAACTTAAGTTAAGCAATTAGACCAACTTTACATTAAAAAAAATACTTTATAGGCATATTTAAGATAACTAATTTGATTAAGTTCATAACACAACAGTAAATGTTAAATTCCAGCGATTTTAAGTGAATAGGAAAGACAATACATGTTAACCATTTGACAATAGCTCAGTGAAAATAATTACAGACTGAAAGCGCTTAGGAAGCACAAATCTCCACCAAAACATTTCTGACATTGTTTACTGAGTTATTATCCAACATGCGGAAACTGCTGTAATGTGCAATGTTGGCAAATCCTGTCAAAAAAATTCTGGGTCCATATTCAGATTCAGATGACCACCAAAATCACTTATCTCTTGTGCCATGGCCGACATATCATGGCACTTTCATCAAAATCTGTTGAGAACTTTAGGAGTTAATGGTGAAACTGTGGAAACAATTAAGTAAAAAAAAAAAATCCTGGGTCCGCATCCATATTCCATGCCATGACCAACGTTCCCAGAGAATTCATTCATTCATTCATTTTCTATACCGACTATCCCTTTCGGGGTTGCGGGGGGTGCTGGAGCCTATCCCAGCTGTCATTGGGCGAGAGGCGGGGTACACCCTGAACCGGTCGCCAGTCGATTGCAGGGCAACATATAGAGACAGACAACCATTCACGCTCACACTCACACCTATGGGCAGTTTAGAGTGACCAGTCAACCTAATGAGCATGTTTTTGGTCTGTGGGAGGAAGCCAGAGTGCCCGGAGAGAACCCACGCATGCACGGGAAGCGTTCCCAGAGAATTACACCAAAATCTGTTCAAAAGTCTTTGAGTGATCCTGCTCACAGATGGACAGCCTGGCAGACAGACATACAGACAGGCAGGCAGACAAAGAGCAAAAACAAAATCATTTGTCTGTTTTCATTTTGTTTTTTAATAAAGAGAAGAAAAGAAAAAGAACCCAACTCAATAATGTCAGTGTGACCAAAAGAACCACATTTACAGTGAAGGAAGTAAAGTAAATAACAACTTAGTGGTCCAAATGAACCCAAGTTTAAGTTAAGAATCCTGTCAATCACTGGGTTTAACACCAATTTAACTGAACTCCTTGGGCTCTAATTTCCTGGCGCAACTCAGGGTGGCGCAGGAAATTGCGTGGGGTGCGCAGCCTGGCGCACCCCACGCAGTGGTAATTTTGTCCGGCGCACCACCGTGCGCAGCCAATTTGGCAATTTGGTAAACCGGCTGCGCCGAGATGGGTGTGACGGCGCACCAGGGGGAGGTGTCGAAAGATTCAGCTTGGTGCTGTGACAATTTCGTGCCAAAAAAACGCGCGAAGGCGCGCTGAAAGCTCGCCAGCTCCAACCTGGTCTATTCTCGGCGCAGGAGAGGCGCACCCCGGGCAGTGGTAATTTGGCTGAAAGGCGCAGAGTGTGCACACATCACCAAACCTCACAGGCAGGTATCCAGAGTGTCAGGCACATTTCAATGCAATAAACAATCACAACAACCACGATTTAATGTAACCGTCTGAATCAGCACATACATTTGTATCTATTTTAATTGTCCCGTCACATCTGATGTCAATTCAGAGACGTTTGTCATAACTAACGAGTTCATATCTCTCAGCCAACCACAAACAGCCACATCATTCGATACGGAGTATCCGGCTTCTCTCATCTCATGAAATTCAAAGAAAAGAAAAAAGAGAGACGCTCGCTGTATAAATGTAAGTCACTCGGTGTCTTAAGGATTTACCTGTGATTGCCCATATTTCTCTGTTTTAATCTTTATTCGTGACGTGATCTAAAAAGATGGAGTACATTACTGCAAGGGGGATGAGGAGGAGATATATTTATTTACCTAAGGTTCTGCTATTTGGCGATGACAGACCAGGAATGCAGGTTGATCACGAGCATGATGAATGGATTAGCCTGCTGCTGTGTTTAAATGTAATTATCACTCAATTTTGAGCTCATATTCATGACACAGGAACAGATTACATCTATCCCGCGAGGTGGTCCACACGGTGACGCGCATCATGGCCTCCGATGCGCAGCCCAGTGGCCTCTGCGCTCTCCCAGTTGCTCCAAAAGTGACAGTGGCTCTGACCTTCTTCTCCACTGAGGTGAAATTGTCACTGCGCCTCGCGAGTGAAGATAACACTCGGCTGTGTTAAACCCACTCATGCCTCCTCTCCTCCCTCTCTGCTACATTTTTCCCCCTGTGGTTGGAATTTCCCCCTGTGGGACTAATAAAGGATATCTTATCTTACATGCACCGGTAGGAAGGACGGAGGCGTGGGTGCGCCTGCCTGCGCCAGACTGCGCCAACTTGCAAAATGCCCTGGACACACCCTGTTGGCGCAGCGCAGGGCAGGTGCGCCCCGCCTGCGCCTGGTCTACGAAATTAGAGCCCCTTGTTTAGTATTGGTTATTAATATGGGGCAGGTAACCTGGCATAACTGTTCAATATATTTCACAAATCAATTATCTTGGGAGGGCAGACCTTTTCCAGAAGCATATCCGACAGGTGATTGGACGTTGAACGTGAGCCATTTCGTGAAACAAACTCTGGTCAAAACATGTCAGAAGTGAAGTGAAAATGTCTTCACTATGGAGAAGTTTGTAGTGTTGGTATTTGCTTTTGATTTAATTAAGAAATGAGGTCCAGATTTGATAAAGCTGCTGCTGAAGCTGTTAGCATCCATGCTAATCCCTGTACGTGAAGTCACTTCCTGCTGTCGTCTCACTCGTAGCTCAAGCTTCTTCCTGCGCCAAAGATGTTGACTGGGCTATCCTGCTTTGGGCCACTAACAATTGTAGATTTGAGCTTTGCGAGATCGATCTGCCTGATGGCAGACATAGAATCAGGCATGTTAAGGTGCTGAGCAAGGTTATGAGTCAGGTAGATTTCTGTTTCAAAAAAAAAAAAAAGACAAATTGCTCTAAATCCGATTATTTGTGGGATTGCTTTATAGGTGTGGAGAAATAATAAGAATAAAACAAACCTTGACTCCACTACATGTTACCTCCTCACATTAAAATTAAAAGAATATTCAGGGGGCCAGATTGGAAGTGTAACAACTGGTGATTGTTAAATTTATAATTATTAAACATAAATTTACAGCTTTTTAAAAATTAAATTATATAATCAAACACGTTAACTTTAGAAAGGTGATCGTGATTAATGCAAATCTTTTAACTTTTTTTCTTAAAAAAAAAACAAAAAAAAAAAAACAACTTAAATTCATACAAGAAAATGTAAAGAATTCTTTTTTGAGTCCAGATAACTCAGTTCTAGTTTAATTTTTAGTTAAGGAAAATAAATTCAAAATACATCTGTTTAAGTTTAAATTTTATTTAAATCCTTAGTTTAACTTATTTAAATATCAGGGTTGAATAAAAAAAAGGAATTAGGTGTAAATGGAAAATAATTCAATTAAATAATCTTAGGTTCGTCCCAGGAACTTCATAAATGAATGCGTGAAATCAAGACAGACACAATTTGAGTTCAAGAAAATAAATTATATGATACCTCTGATGTTAACAAAAGAAACACAATTCAAGCAATCAAAACAATACCATAAATGAGTCCTTTAAAGAAAAGGGAAAAGTGTCTTTTTCCTCTTTTTTGGGGGGATGGGGGGTGGGGAGGTAGTTAGAAAAATAATCAGTATAAATTAAAAAACAAATTAGCCTAAAATAACTGAAGCAAATTCGGGGAATATGGAGGTTCACGAGGGCCACTCAGACACAGCGGGGGATCACAAATTAAATACAAAACAATTAAATCACAAATTCAAAACAAACACTTATTTAACCTAGGCTACAGAAGGTTTAGGGGGCCTGACTGGGCCCTTGGGCCCCCAGTTGATGACTGCTGGCCTAAGCTTCACTGTTTGTAGCATGCTGAGGTTGGCGATGCCTCTTTAACAGACCTCTAACAGGCTTCAGCGTGTACTGGTTGCTCTGCAGATATGGCCATCCCAGGTTACCTCAGTGTGCAGTCTGAGATTGTTGATATCAAGTTTTCTTCAGCTCACATTGAGGTGCAGTCACACATTACATGAAGGATTAATCCTAATCCTAACTGATTTTTGTAAATGTAACAGTATAGTACCGTAATATCTAAAGCTGCTTACTGTTAAAAAATCTATACAGTAAATTATTGGAAATGGCAAAAGATTGTGGGAAAACATACTGATTTTTGTAAAATTAGAACTATTTAAACATAAAATCTACAGTTACCTCCTGTAAAATGTCTACAGTAAGTTACTGAAAAGGGTAATAGATCAAAAGAAAATTCATTTTTCCCCTGGAAAACTGACCAATAGGAGGTAAGATTTCTTTTAGTAAATGTTTCACATTTTTGGGTGAAACAAATGTTTGATTGAAAGTATTTTATTTGATAAAATTGATGTATATTCTTATTATTTTTTTTACAAAGCAACATCTTCCTAATAAAAGATCAGTAAAATACTTAAATATAAATAAATATAAATTAAATATAATTCAGATAAATTAAAATACAGCAAGTTCACTGTAATTTAAAATACATTTTAAAAAGTTGTGGTAATGATACTCTAAATAAAAAAAAAAACAGTAAGGACACTGCTTTTGATAATACAGTAATTATGCTGTAAAGTGCAAGACAGTAATGATACCTTAAATAATAAAACAGTAGAAAACCATTCTAGAAAATACAGACTTATATTATGAACTGAAATAGAGTAATGCTACTGTAAAGACATGTACAGTAACTTACTGGCATCATGTTTCCAGTAAAGTTACTGTAAAATTTACAACAACCTTTTTACAGTGAAGTCTGATGTAAAATGCAGATGAGACCTCTGTCATTAACCTTTGATTCTCAGTTGTCTTGCACACTCAGACTTGATTCCCTAACAACCCCACCTATCTCCCCATCTTAAAAAATCAAACCTCCTCTTCTGAGTTCAGGCTGTTCAGTGAGGGCAGAGGAGGGAGGTGGAGCGAGGGTTTTATAACAGGAGGCGAGCGGGCAAAGAAGCAAAGGGATGAAATGACACCAGCATTCAAGACGACCAAAGAGAAAAAGGAAATGAACTGACACATACGGCACACAAGCATGACTCACTTTTCATGATGGCTTTTCAATGCCTGAGTCATTTCGGAGCTGCCATTTGAGCTAATATACAAGCGCTAATGTTCAGCAGGGGAATAGCTGAGACAAAACCAAAAGCAAGTGTGTAACTCATACCGCTAGAAACTTTGGAGACATTTGCCAACTCCCGAAAGTTTCCACAGGTGATACTTCTCTCTTCCTGTCCATGATTTTTGCAGCATACCAAGTGGCACGGCACTAAAGAAATGGCCTCCACTTCAGATTTCAGGTTAATAAATCATGGAGGAGAGGCTTGTTAAATTGAACTTTATATAACTTCTGTGTAAAGGTCAGTGCTCTCTTTTTTCGGAGGTAATTTAAAGATTAAAGGAGTCAGTGTTTCCATCACATTCACACACATACACGCTGATCTGGGCTGGCATATATGCACGTTCATGTGTGCACATGCATGTGATCAAGCCAGATCTTAGGTGAGAGGGGGCTCAAGGTGAGACTTTTTAATCATCAGTTTCTTCAACCATGCAAATGAACTAGGGAGTCATTTGCACATGCTCAAGCAAAGTCCAAGTCTAATTTCCATCAGAGCTAATGATCATATTTTTATTCTTCACTTTGAACTTGGTTCTTGCTTAACAGATCAGAACAGCATCAGCTACCTGTGCAAGGAAACTTTATTGGATTATGTCTGTAAGTACGTTTACATGCATGTAGAAAAAGTTACTTGTGCTTTATGTCTGTCTTTCAAGGATGGTACTAAATGACAATCTAGTTGGTGATCAAATCCAATCACACCCAAACTGGCCTTGATAATCTGTGCTTACCACTGTTCCCATGACATGCTTTGTCATGGCAACGTAACATAACTAATTTTCTAAATTAAAAATGCTAAGGTCAGCAGAAGACTCCTTGTACCTATAAAATGTAATCTGAATATTAATCTGACATAATTTGTAACTGTCTGATAAGCCTGGTGCTCTTGAGTCAAAGCTAGCTGTATATAGTGGTCCACAGCATCATAAGCACCCATACTTATGGGACAGAGTGTCAGGGGTGCTTGCTATACCCACCTAGCTAATAACAGCAGTTGATTGTGGGAAAACGATAGATATTTCAATCTGGAGAAACCAAATTTCAGTAAACAATTATTTATTTTACAAGTTTGTACAGATCCAGTAGCTTCTATTTTCCCCTCCTAGACAACTACCAGCCAACATTCAGCCAGTTATCAGCCAACTACCAGCCAACTTCAGAGTGCCTAAATTCCTGTGAAAACCTGCTCATTCGTGCATTTGCAGGGTGTCTCCCTGAGATGGCACTTTCATCACAAGATTACATTGCCTCAACCTTTTCCTTGGTTATTCCAGTAACTGCAAAATCAACAGAGAGGGGACTTCAAAACACAGATTCAAAAAAATGTGGTCTGAGGCTTTAATTTAAACTTTTAGGGTGGGCAGGTCCCATCATGGACCTGCCATAGACCAGTCAAGACCATATCAGGGGAAGTGGGAAAGTTTCATGTGGAGGCATCTGTATGATTGAAAATGTAATATTGTTATTTGTTGCACAAAGAACGACTCTATCGTGATGTCTTTTGTACTCCAGGGGTACTGAGGGCAAACACCAGATAGGATCCCCCATTGGAGTTTAGACGCTGGTGGTGGTGAGGAGTCCAGGACAGGACAAGGAGTAGACTTCTGAGCCTGGGACACATCAGGGACCCTGATGTGATGAGGCCTGGACACTGATGAGAAGACTAGAGGTGCCTGGGGTGGAGGAGGGTCGCTGAGATCACACAGCACAACGCCATGACACTGACTGTGGGGGAGCAAAGACACAATTTAAAATATGATGATTTGAATCACCTGAGCAGGTAGACAGGGTGAGGGATTACTAAGGTGACTAAATGAATATATAGGTCTCCCTGCCTGAACTTCCGCTGTAGCTTCATTAGATAATTGGGTTATGGCTGCTTTATTGGTTGAGGCAGAGGGTGGGATTTTTAAAGTGCTTGTTCAGCTCCTGAATCAAACATGAAGGAGGAAATGCTCTTCTGATCAGTGTTGGGAATTTCTATTTCAAATGTTACAACGCTGTTACCGTTATCAACAGTGAAAAGACACACAAGAGAACTAGAAACCATAGTTGCCAGGTCTGTTTATTATAAGCGACTTTCGGCTTTTTTTGTTTTTTAAAGTTGCTTGTAAATATTGGCAGGTGTGAGTTTTGGGGGGGGTTTGTTCCAGTATTGCAGCTGCTCATTTGGGCTTGTTGTGCCCCCAAACCCAGGAGGGATCTGATGCATGGTATACCATCAATATAAACTCAATTCAGAAGTTATACCAATTATTTTATCCCACTCACACACAAATCTAAATTTTACTGTAAAAAGAGGCAAAAATAATTTTTCCACCTAAAAGAAATCCTAAAAACCAGAATTAAATGTATTTCTAATGTAGCTGTTACTGTTTTCACCATAATAAAGCTGTAGAGGATCAACATAAAACTTAGATAAAAGCCTGACTATGTCTGTCTGGTTACAAAAGTCAAGGTTAGACAGTGTGTTTGGTGATAACAGATTTATAGATAACAGCAGCCCCTCCCTTCATCTGTATAAAGAAAAGGATGTTGAATAAGTAAATTAAGAGCCAAATTCAAAAAAAAAAAATGTCACTGTGAAACTGAAATGTAATGTAGATGAAAATTAAAACATGTCATGTTTCATGTAGATTTCTCTATTAAAAAAAGTAATATATCACATTAGAAAAAAGTATAGCTGGAGGTCGTTTGTTTTGGACTTGTTTTATCAACCTGGTGCTTATTTCAGTCGCAAAATCTGGCAACACTGCTAGATGCTACAATGGCAAGTCCAGGGCAGTCTGTGGAGTTAAAACTGCCATTTTCAGGATGGAAGTACAAGAAGTAAAAGGCATGAACATACATGTGAGGTGTACATTATATGTCCCAGAGCAAAGTGTTTGTCCGTTGTGAGCAACTCAAAAATGCTTGTGACCAAAAACACAGATAACAGCAGGCCAGGTAACAACGAGGAAGGACACAGAGCTACGCCGTTCAAGCAGCAAAAGCCTTTTCAAAATAGTAACGCATCAGTTACTTTCCCTGATAACTAATTACATTTATGAAGGAGGAATTCCGTTCGTAATTTAATTACTTTTTTGGGATAGTAACTAGTAACTGTAACTAACTACTTTTTTTTAAAGTTTTTTGCCCAGCACTGATTCTGATACATCAGGGAGTGAGTTAACATGTCGGCAGTGATGTGCAGTAGCATCTCTACAGACACTCTCATTCGTCGATTAATCATATTTTTCTGTAGCGCTGTCTTTTTCTGAGTCAAATAGCTTTTCAGTTGCACAGTAATAGTATTGATCCAGTACTGCGGTAGCATCTCAGAGTGCTCTAAACACACTTTAGCAAAAAACGTGAGAGTACACAATGTGTCTCTGTATTTTTAATGGCAACATTTAAAACTCCTGTGCTTTTCTCTTTGAAAGTTTTAAAGAGGAGAATCGTATAAACTAAACTTCATTCATATAGCACCAAATCCTAACAAACATGGTCTCAAGACACTTTCCAAAAGAGTAGGTTAATACCATACTCTTCATTCTACTTTTTTAATTTTATTTTACTTTATATCTTTTTTAATTCCATACCCAAGATGAATGAGTACAACACATTACCACCAGACTAATGTTAAACAGCCATCAACCAAAGCTGTGATGGGGATGTGAGTGGGCAAAGAAAAGAGGCAGGCAGAAGACAAAGGGACTAAAATAAGAATTCATGATAGCGATAACTTAATGGATACACCGACTATAAATTTGTCCTTATCTATTTTTCTATACTGGATTGAAATTTATTAGAAATTTGTCCCCTGTTACGCAGAAGCTCATTTTCAAGAAGGTCTTCTTCTCTATATGGTTGTGTATTTAGTTACATTTAGTCTTTATGATGGTATGATCAATAACAACCATGGACAGAGGGATCATTCTGATATTAACATTAATATCTATAGTGATTATGAAGTTGAGCAGACTGGTGTTGCTTAATTGAGAATTTAGCTGAAATGCAAATAAATTAGGTTTATTGGACTTGAAAATAAGAGTTTATGATGTCATTTCTGTTGATAGTTGATGTAGGATTAGCACTTGGAGTCAAGATAGTCCACAGCAGCTCATCCATGTTAGTAGTCATGGCTACAGCAATACAGGTGTGATATTTGCAGAAACTGGCATGAATTTTATTTTCAGCTCATTCTGAGGTTGATATTAGGAACTGTAATGACAGTTTGGGCTAAAAGAAAGACTAAATATTTTAATTGTAGTAGTTGAAGCTGTGTAGGTTCACAGCAGGCTGTCCACACTAACAATCAGGAGCAGCCTACAGGACAACAACCAGAGACAACGGGAGCAACAGAAGACAGGGACAAAAAAGAGTGAGAGAGTTGAAGCAGAAATAGTGTTGGAGCGATAGAGAGGGGGAGGCAGGAGCTCAGTGTGCCAAAGTCTCCAACAGTCTAAACCAAGGGTGTCCAAACTATGGCCCGGAGGCCAAATGCGGCCTGCTGCTAATTTTGAATTGGCCCCTGAAACAGTTGAATGAATAAATACATTTTGATTACAGCAGCCCATACCATCAATCATGCACATCTTCTGCCATATTTACTTTGTCAAAAGGTCTCATTTACAAAGTATATTGCAATATTCATCTTCAAGCACAAACATTCTTTGCAGTTTACTCTTGTTTTGTGTCAGACAGTGAAGATAATCAGTGTCTCCCATCTCTGCTGCTCAAAATGTCATTCTCTCCCTGACTAGGTGTGAATCCAGTGTTAGCCTGAGGTTATAAGGGCCCCTTGACAGGTGATAACCCACCCCTTAAACCTAAAACTTTAACTTAAATACACTAAAAGTGAGGTGCAGCAAGTGGCTCAGTCGTCCGTGTATTCCTCTTTATGCGTGCCTCAATGTAAAAAGTTTGGACACCCCTGGTCTAAACCTATTGCATCTACTTCTAGAGACTGATGGTACCATGAGCAGGCCAGCATTTTGGGAGCGTAACCTTCTATAGAGGTTGTGAGAACGACAAGCTCTTTAAGATGTGTTGGTGCCTGACCATTTAGAGCTTTGAGAAGCAGAATCTTGATTTCTATTCTAGATTTAAGGGAAGCCAGAAAAGCTAATACAGGAGTAACTGGATGTCTTCTTGTTGTTATCGTCAGTACACATACTGCAGCAATATCCAAAGCTACATTGATAAGTTCTGATAAACAGAGAGGTACCAGACTGAGAAACAAAGAAAGTTATAAGCAGCATGTTGCAACAAAGCCTACATTGATTTACCGAAAGAAAATCTCACCTCGAAGTAATAGCCAATTACAGTTTAGGGGTTTGGATCGCCCCCCATCCCCCACCCCAACAGGGATAATGCTCAATCGATCATTCTGTTGATTTTAAACAGTCAACAGAACCATAAACTCACCAAGAAACTCCTGTGAAGTTAAAAAGCACAGACACAACCTGACTCTGACTCAGCGGCAGTTAGTCAACACTGAGTGTCTCTGGTTTTCCATCTTGTGAGCTAGTTAACTGCTCTTTCTGGCCTGCCAGGTGTGAATGACTCCCTGATGGCTGTGTTGCTTCGAGATGACTAGAAAGCAAGCCATTGAGCAGAGAAAGAGCCCGAGTTTGAGCTGAGATGTCCATCAGAGTAGTACTTTAAAAAAGCACCTCCCTCCTCCTCTCTCTTGCTCCTCTCAGAATGGCTTGTCACATGCACTTTGCTCTGATGGCTGACGGATCGGGCCAAGACACTCGTCTCAGGGCACTTCTCTATATATCGTTAATTTAATGCATGATGACGTGGCCAATTACAGCGGCCCTGCACGCTCAAATAGCATGTCAAAACCTGTGTATCAATCTATTAGGTCCCGTCTCCTTGCACATTACAAGGCACCTCGATGCCCATCCCTGTTGCTGGAGGAAAGTGCTGACCTCATGGGAAACAGGCCTCTGATCCTCTCTCTGGCCTTTTAAAGTCTATAAAACACATAAGACGGCTTAAACTGGCATGGAGGTGAGATCAGGGGTAGGAGTAAGAAATATATGGCTCTATATCTGCATGGATATTTATGCATATATTCCCAGAGCAGCGTTACTGTCACGCAGAAGGCTTTTTACCTCTTAGTGTTTGAAGACCACTAAGTTGGCGTGGTCTGTGGTGATGGTAAAGGGTTGTTTGATGCAGAGAAATGATTGACTGAGCTGAGATGCCTCCCTGAAAACTTCTCCCTTGTCTCTCTCGCTCTCTCTCTCTCTCTCCTTGCCTCCCTCCCGCCCCGTGGGATCTTCTCGCTGACAGGAGGGGCTGTGAAGTTTGACTGGCTCAGCTCAGGCTTTGATGCTGTCACTTTCCATCCACTCAGAGAGTTCAAGGCCATCAAACTCTTGCAAA
The DNA here is from genome assembly GCA_037902135.1 of Cetoscarus ocellatus. NCBI lineage: Eukaryota > Metazoa > Chordata > Actinopteri > Labriformes > Labridae > Cetoscarus > Cetoscarus ocellatus. The sequence goes on along the minus strand of JBAMNC010000377.1, from coordinate 37,256 downwards.
TGAGCAGACACCGGTGCAGGGAGATGTACCGAGTGGTGAGGCCAGGGGCACCTTCCTTCCGTCCCCATGCCCAGCACTGCACTCTCACAACCACAGGACGAGGGTGTGCTGCAACCAGTCGTGAGCTTTCTCGGTATAAGCACAGAGTGGGAAGTTCTTTATGTAACAAATAACAATATTACAAAATCACAAACTTTCCAGAGTAAGCCTTATACTTCTTATATATTAAAGAGCTTGGAAGTTCCTGGAAGATCCAAAGTTGCTTCACATGTTAGCAGCAGGATTAAGGACTAAGACTGAGACTTGGACATTGCTCTAACAACTCTAACAAAAGATGTCTGATCAAAAATACACTCACTGGCCTCTACAAACGGTACAGGACACCCATTCAACTGCTGATTGATGAGAATGCCTAATCAACCAATCAAATTGCAGCAACTCAGTTCATTTAAGTTTATAGACATGGTCAAGACAACCTGCTAAAGCTCGAATCGAGCATCAGAATGAGGAAAAAAGGTGACTTGATAGAACATGGGTCTGTGCAGTTCTGAAACTACTGATGTACTGGGATGTCAAGAGTTTACAGAAGATGGTCTGAGTGAGATAAAATATTCAGTATGTGGCAGTTCTCGAAGCAAATATGTCTTATTGATACCAGTAGTGTGAGATGATTGAAAGGCAACAGTTACTCATCACTCGTTACAATCAAAGTAGAAGGACCATTTCTGTATGTATAACACTTTTAAATGGGCTGCAGAGGCATAACACAGCATCAGGGGCTATTCCTGTCTGCTTATAACAGAAAAATGAGGCTACAATGTGCAATAGAAAATTTAAAATATGTTGCCAGGTAGGATGAGTCTCCATTTCTCCTCCAGCAATTAGATGGTAAGGTCAGATTTTGGCATAAATAATAAATAAGGATGGCTCCGTCCTGTATTGTATAAACAGTTTAGGCTGGTGGTGATGGTGTGATGTGTAGAAAATGGCCACTTTGCACTCCTCAGTAACTAAGCAATGTATAAATTCCACAGCCTTACTTAAGCATTGTTTCCGAACATGTCCATCCCTTTATAACCTTTGTCTGACAGTTACTTTCAGCAGAATAATCCATCTATCTATTTACATACATATTTAATTATCCAAAAGTACATACAAATATATACATTAGATAAAATTAGATGAGACATAATCCCTCTGGGAAACTCCCTCAGAGAAATTAGGATTCCAGTAGCAGTTTGAAAAATAGGCAAAAAGATATATAAAAAGGATAGATGTACACAAAAAAAATAAATAAACATAGAATAAATATAAATATCAATAAAAATAAAAATAAAAATATGGCTATCGGCTAGCTACTGCTCCTTCCCATCCTCTGTCTTCCCCCCCAGTGAGGAGTTGTACAGTCTGATGGCCCGAGGGACAAAGGAGTTTTTCAGTCTGTTGGTGCTGAACTTGTGAAGGAGCTGAACAGGCACCTCTGGTTGCTGATAACAGTGTGCAGAGGGTGACTGGCAAAGTCCAGCAGTTTTTAATTTTGATATTTATATGTATATATATATATGTATATATATATATATATATATATATATATATATATATTCTCTGTTTGACCACAGTCAAGTCAAATGTTCAGGAGCAAGCAGCAGTGCTCCCAGGATAAATCATTACAAATGGACAAAAAGATATAAATGTTAAAAAATGAATCTTTCTGTGGAAACAAAAGCAAAGAATAAAAGGCTTAAATTTCTTCCTCTTGATACCATCGCCTTAACCCGTCGTCAAAGTCCAGATCCTCTGTTTTTTTTGTTTTTTTTGAAGCAGGTTTTTAGTTTGTTTATTGGTATCTCCTAAGAATAAAATGGACTGTACTTTACTTCCGATAATAATATTGGACAATATTTGCACAAAAATGTCACTAGAGTGCTGTCCTATGGCATGACAATGTCAGGAGAGCTCCTCTACACTTAGTCCTAAACCAATGCACACAAGCTGCAGGACAAGAAAGCAGTGCGTGTTTGAGCGTGCATGTGTGTATACATGACTCTGCAGTTTGTTCTGGTGTTATGTAAAAGATACAGCGGGCTTTGGAGACTGTGCAGTACCTTGTTGTTCGCTCCACAGCTGACAGATACAGTGATATGAGGAGAAAGTGTGTGTGTGTGAGGGTGTGTGAATTCAAAACTTCTTCATACCCTTGCACTTTATGAGCATGTAAATGAGAGCTTAAAGAGTAGGTGCAAATCTCATTTGTGCCACAGGATGTGCCCTGAATGAAAGCATTGCAGTGTGTGTGTGTCTTTGTGTGTGTGAGCAGCAGTGACGGGCGCTGATCTCTGGAGTGACAGGGCTAATCTCTCCAGTTACTGTCCCGCTCTCCTCGTCCTGTCGTGCTCCAAGTGGCTCTCTGATCAGCTCGTATTAAAGCTAAACACTTTGACTGATTTGGAGGAAAATCAAAATCAATTTGCACCAGGGCCCTCTATTTGGAGCCGTCCCCTCGGGCCCCCAGCTTGTCACATCCCCTCGGTGTAAAATTGACGTTTTGACACGCAAAGTTAGATTAAAAAAGAGGGTGAGAGTGAGTGAGGGAGAGAAAATAAAAGAGAAAGAGAGAGAGAGAGAATGACGCTGAGTTTCCCTCCCGCCTGCTTCCATTATTTCCCAAACCAGATCAAGGTAGCCTGGGAGGTGTCGCCGCTGAACAGGTTCATTGGATGTCAGTCTGAAGCGGGGCATCCTGTTATGTAAGTGTTAGCGTATGGTTGTTTTCAAGTAGGTCCCATGATACCAAGAGGAAACCGGAGGAAGGACTCACAAACTGACAAACAAATTAAATTGGCAGTTGACGGACAGGGAGAGCAAACTCCAGCTCGGGGACAAGCTGACTGACAGGCTTGATTGACGGCGGGGCCACTGAGGAGTGACAGGCTGACTGACAGATGGAGTGTGACAGGCTAAAACTGGTATGTGACACAGAACACCGTCAGACACGAGGCAACGGCGACGCAACAATTGTGGCGTTTTGACGTGCAGAAGGTTGTCACAGTGGGTAAAAGTGGCAAAGGGTGATTGGCACATTGGGTCTTATCTCAAAGGTTTGGAAGTGTTAGCATTCACTTACATGTGTGTGAGAGAGAGAGGAGCAGGAGTGTGTAGCTGGAAGGAAGGAGGGAATATTGAATTACGAAAAACATGGTAGTAGGATGAAAGAGAGAGACAGGAGAAAGAGATATCAGGTCATGTGGAGGTGAGGGGTCTTATCACACACACACACACTCACACACACGGAGGATGTGGTCCATTTGCACTGACACTCGCAGTGATATCTCAGCCCGCATCGGAGAGGAGACGAGCTGTTTGTGGGCCTTGACAGTTTTGGGCGGGCTCGGTGCATCACACCAGCTCCTCCACTGTGAACTCTGCCGAACAAACGTCAATCTCCTGCTGTCTTTGGGGGATTTCAAACTTGAGGCAGGAGGAGGAGGGGGCAGGGATAGAAATGAGGAAATGACGGGATGTAAAATATGTCTTGAACTGATATGAACCTACAGCCATGTTTACTTCCTCCTCACCCTTATCCAGTATTAGGGACAATGTTGTCATTACTTGGTTATATTTATCTTTAACACAGTGAGTTAACTACTGTATGTAATACATAATGTAATGCAGAGGCCCCTAACTACCAGCGGAAAAAAAACCACAAAACATGACTTTAATTACCCCTTTACCAATTACTGAGACCAAACAGTGTTTTATTTTGAAAGGATGACTGCATCCTTGCATATCTGCCTCTGCAGCTTGACTTTGCAGACTGAACACACAGACTCTCTGTCTCTGTTCATCAACCTGAGATAAACTCACTGCTATACCTTGTGATCATGCACTGGATGTTAAAATATATTATATATATTATATTATATTATATTATATTATATTATATTATATTATATTATATTATATTATATTATATTATATTATATTATATTATATTATATTATATTATATTATATTATATATGACTCTACATGATGTGTGTTACTGAAGGTTAGCCGAGGTACAGTGCACTCAATGTCTTGATGTGGAAGGATTCAAGTTAGAGGTAAAAATTTATAAAATACTCATCAATCATCTGTAAAAGATCAGATCAGCTCAAACTGATGACTAATGGTTGAATTGCTCATCATCAGCACCTTAACAACCTGTTTTGACAGCATGTTTCGCTAAACTCAGGAGGTGTAGCCATCATCATGATGAGCTATCATGTCTGATGGTGACTTTCAGCTTGGATGTTCCTATATGTCAAAGTTAATCAGCTGATAAAAACAGAGTAAATACTCATGCATGTCTCTTTATTCTGTTTTTTTTATTTGGTTTCTCTACAGCTTGTTAAAAAGCCAAATTCTGATCATACCACCTTAAAGCTACAGCAGAAATCTAGACTCATCAGACCAGGCAACACTTTCCCAATCTTCTATTGTCCAATTTTGCCCAACAGATCGAACAAACTACAAGACTTGAACCGACTTAACAGGTTTTAATTGTAAATGAAGTGACCCCACATGACTGGTAGTGTCATGGAGTATTATTATAGCTGTAATTTTTTATAATTTATAACTTTATAGCATGGCTGTGACAAACAATCATGGATGACCTGCTGCATGGACCTACTCGACTCCATGTCCTCTATCCTGCATCGACCATCAACAGAAATGTCATCATTAAACATAAATTCATACTTTTAGATCAGTTAAACTCAATTTAATGGCAGTTCAGCCAGATCCTAATATATACAAATAAACATCATTCCTCTCCAGATTATAATCATCAGAGATATTAATTTTAATATCAGATTCATCTCTCTATCCATGGTTGTATTGATTATAGGTCCATAGTAACCATAGTATTTTTACAGCCATATAGACACAAGGACCCTCTTGAAGATGAGATGCCAGATCTCAAGGGGCTTACTTTAGTAACATTATATTCCACAAAGATAAATATGGTGCTATACAAAAAAAGATTGATTGACTGAGTCTAAATTCAGCAGACACAAATATGATTTCAGTCTCTTTGTCTCTGCCTGGATGGATACATCTCTGGATGTATGTATGCGTATAAACAAATATATTTATTATATGTATTTGTGTATATGCATGTATGTGTATCTATAAAATGAATAGTATGGCTTCAGCCTGCTCAACTGTAAAGTGCCTTGAGATAACACTTGTTATGAACTAGAAAGATAGATAGATTGATTGATAACTAACTTTCATAAATTGATGTTGGTGTAACTGGTTACTTTCAGCAGTTTGTCATTAAGTAATGCACTTTAGTGCATTCTTCTAATGAGTAACTACCCCAACCTCACCACAGAACCTTCTAAGAAGGCTTCATTTAGGTCCCTGATCCTTGTATCCTCCTTAATCTCATGCACTTGTAATGGATTGAGATAGTGTTGTGACTTGTTTGTAAAACAAGCTGTTTTATGTGTTTGTGTGTAAACACATGGATCAACTTCACTTGATTTTCAGGCTTCATCGGTTCCTGATAACTGCAGGGTTCCAGACCACCCCCCTTTAATTAGCCTGATTATATTGTTAGGTTTTTTACATGCTGACATAACTGTAGTCGCTCTTTTAATTAGAATTAATTGCGTTCTAAGTGGAGGTCTTTCAATGAACATTAATATAAATTGTTAACTAATTAATCATCCTGTAGCTGACTCTCCTCTCATTTTTTAAATCATGTCCTGACCTCACTGTGTCTCTGCTTCCTGCCGAGGGGAGAACATTTTCACCAGTGATTTCAAAACTGAATATTTCACACAAGACCATGTGCCATTCAAGGTATCACACCCCATTGGTATTCAGGGAGGTCCCTCCTCCGTGACCTCTGGGCTAATATGATATCATGGTCAGCGTGTAAGAGAGTGAATCAGGCGTGTCACGGCGCTGACATTACAGGCAAGTCACGCTCACTAATGGGCAACAGCTCTGACGTCCAGTGCCGTCACGTGGTCAGATCCAGCCATGTCACAGCGCTGACAGGCCTATTAGCTGTGGTAGATGGGGTGAAGGGGGGGCTGACAGAGATAGCCTCTGACTGAGGGCGATGTTACAGACAGGAGGCTCTGATGACACAGATACCCTGTGAAAGGAACAGGGGGGTAAGGGATATAATATATGAAACACACAGTAAGTGTTGGTCATCTACCTGTTAACTGTTATGTTTATTCACCATGTTGGGTTTGCTTTGTGTCTGTCAAGGGTCTTTAAACGTGACTGCACCATCCGACTGTGTGCTGTTCAGCCTACTCATCATGCACAATATAAATCTGCTGACAAACAACAATTCTTTTATCATGTTTGGTGAACTAGAAAACCATTTTTAAAAGCCCAAAAAACATTATTAATTGTATAGGAATATTACCATATTTTGCACAAACATGGGCATCTAAAGTTTGCAAGTGGGACACATGCATATTACCCATGATCCAACTGCAACAAATCCAGCTCAGTATTAGATTCGCAGCCTTCTGTTTCTCATCTACTTCCAAAAGTCTGTCAAATATGAAATGTAATCCAGACTTGATTGTTTACACCTCCTGTCTTCTCAGCTTCATCTGTCATAATTATCTCCCAATCCCCTAACCCCAGGCATTTTATCATATAGCACAGGGCTTCTTCTCAGTTAAAGGCCGGTTTCTTAAACATTTTCTTTAGCTGAAACTCACTGCTTGTATGAAAAAGAAGAGCCAAAATTGCCAAAGTTACAAATAAAACTGGTAAATTACAGTAAACATTAGGCAACAGGAGCCCTTTGTGGATTTACAATACATTTTAATAGTTATAGTGGTAGATTCAGCAAACTCTTGTAGGAGAACAGTACAGTTATACCCTCTCTCCTATCTTCTTCTACACTTTCTTTCACACTACAAGACCTTTGTATTAATTTTTCTTTAATTTTATTTATTTATTTGGATCAACATTAGCAGCTACCAAAGCAGCAGCTACTCTTCCTGGGGTCAATACATTAAAACACAATCCACACAATGCATCAGTGACATTCAAAGTGTTCTGAAAAATGAAACACAAACTAAAAGGCAAATAAAACAGCAACCACCTGACAGACATAGAGATAGTCTCTTAGATGCCCAGACATCAGGGTATTTGGACATAAATTAATAAATTATAATTTGAAGCAATTTTATAAATGAATGATTCCCCCTAATAAAGTGCATTTGGACAGAACTACAGTTTAAATGTTTCTAAAAGAAAATTACAGGACTGAATGTCACAGCATCACTTTAAGTTACACAATAAACAGAATGTTAAGATAATCTTGATGACATTAGATATTTCTTCAAACGCTCTTTAAAAACAATTTTACTGGTTAAATTTGTGGTGTCTGTGATGTATGTGGGTAGTGTTAGCCTGCCTCTGCCTACAGTCATCAGATAAACTCTTCAGCAACTCTAAACAGTCCTGTGTGCTTGTTCTGACTCATTTGTTTTACAGTGTTATGTTACATTATCTTCTACTGTTATCATAGAGTCAGTCTTAAATTTCAGGCAGTTCGCATTTAGGAATGACTCGCAGACAAACGGCTCAATCACAACTGCAAATTGGTTCTCATCATTCGCTTAAAAGAGCTGTTGAAAAGACTAGACTCGTTCAAGAACGTGTCCTCTGTAGCGCAAACCACCAGTGGCTGTAGGTAGGTCAACAAAACAAAGGCTCTGTTTATCAGTAGAAGACGGCAATACGACGATAGTAGAAGATAACTTAACGTGATTAAAAAAAAAAAAGTCAGAACAAGCACACAGAACTGTGAGTTGCTGAAGAGTTTATCTGATGTCTTTAGGCAGAGGCAGGCTAACAATACCCATTGATTCCCAGTGTTTCAGCTAAGCTAATTAGCAGTGGACAAGCTCTGGCCTTCTCTTTCTTGTTAGTCAAAAGAATGGTGTCCATCTGCTTGTCATGGACTCGGGAGTGAGTCCATGACAAGAGTCCATGACATGTTGGCCTATCCCTTACAGCTATGCAGTACATCTATGCTCATACACTTCTGAGTCAAAGCCTGGTGTAAATACCTTAAAAGCATGTGCAGAATGCCTACAGCTCAGTTTGGGTCTGTCTTAGTGTCAACATGTGAGGGTGAATTCATCTTCTACTGATTTTTGAGGTAGATGGTAAATGGACTTGTGACTTGTGTAGCCCTCTTCCAAACTATTTAACTACTCAAAGCACTTTTACTCTACAGGTCCCACCAACCCATTCACAGCCATTCATACACTGACTGATGGCGAAAGTTTCTATATTAGTCATCCATTAACATCAACTAATCATATTTAATCTCTTTTATAACCAACTCTTCAATGACGCAGCAGTAAGAGTGATTTGATATGAAAATCTTCCAGTGTTACCAGTTCCAAGAAGCCTGACACCAATGGTCTCAGGAGGAGATGGATGAAACAGAATGTTCTTGAAAACATTAGCTTTCAGTCAAGAAAAGAAAGGGAAAGAGAAATGAAAAAGACTATTTTTGTCCAGATAGCAAAGTCAAATCTGTGGAATAAGACACTCAGAGCTGCAGGCTCAGCCTGTCGACACTGCCTCAATCATGCTCCACAGACACAAACACTGATGTTCCCCAGCTGGCCCAGCAAGACAGTGAGGTAAGACAACACACATCAGCACACAAGCACAGAGATGGTGGTCATAACACACTCGCAGCCCCCTCCTCAGCTCTTTCAGGGGGACCGACTGCACTGCAGGTTATGTTGAAAGTAAGCAGGACTAAGAAGTGAAGCGGCTAAATGACACACCTCATCTCTGCTGATCATTAAAACATGGATCTGCTCCACTACATCTTTGTCTTAGCACATAATGATAGTTCTCAAGCAGTGCCTTTTGTCTACTATCGCCTGTTCTTGTTCTGTGAGAGCTTTAGGGTTTAGGTCGGGTTGAGAATAGTTTTAACTTTTCTGTGTTGTTCCTGCTAAGATGACTTAAGACGGCTTTGACAAATTCTAGTCTTTTTGAAACAACAATGGTGTCTCTTAAGTCACTTTGGAGTGAGCATATTGTTAATGAATGACACAATAATGATGAAATTCAATCACTTTAATGAACTTAACATGTGTAAGTATGTTTATCAAGTACTTTGCCTTTGCTTTTTTAACAGGGTTGACATTAAAATCCATAAATAACAAATTGCGTGACAGACACCCAAGTACATGGTGAGCAGTGTTGGGAAGTTATCGTTAAATAGTAGTGTTTGCTCATTACTTGTTACTTCTTAAAAAGTAATCAGTTACTTTACTTAGTTACCCTATTTGGAAAGTAACTTTTACGTTAATTGTTACTTTTAGGTTACTTTCATGTTGCTTGACTTTGAGCAGCAGCCCATATCTGTTCCTAAATGTGTACATAAAGTTCTTCTACAGAGGACATAACAGGTATTTCTTTTGTGCTCTTTGACAGACAAAATCATGTCGCATACTGTGTGGAATGAGAGCTCCTGTCCAGTGTTGCCAGATTTTTCTTCTGAAATAAGCAACCAGGTCAATAAAATCAAGCCCAAAACAAGCAACTTCCAGCTATTTCTGTTTGTAATGTGATGTATTACTTTTTTTTTTTTTTTTTCAAAGAGAAATCTACAAAAGTGTGTTTTAATTTTCGTCTACATTACATTTCAAATTCACAGTGCCAAGCAACTATTCAAAAAAAGAGGCCCATCGTCACTTATAATAAGCAGACCTGGCAACTATTGCTCTCATGAGTGTGTTTGGGGGCTGGCGCAATAACCAGGAGACAAGGAAGTGGAAAAGACAAACTACCTACTGCACTCGTGTTTTACTTTATTGTGGGGAGATAAATAATAAAGGGGGATTCACACAGATAGAAAAGCCCCAATAAACAACTGCACGAGAAGAAACAAGCCCAAAAAAAACACAACCCGCGGCCGCGACTCATGAGATTTGCAAGAGACTTTAGAGAAACACAGGCCCAAAGAGGCTTATAATGAGCAGACTTGGCAACACTGCTCGTGTCTAATGCGGGCAGCTGAGAAGGCAGCATCGGTGTCAGATCTGTCTGTGGGAAAAGTAACACTGCGCCGCATTAAAAAAAGGAACTACGCTTTATTATCACATTTCAGTAGTAGTGAGCTTACACTACTTTTTACCCGAAAAAGTAGTTTCATTACTGTAATGATACACACAACACTGATGGTGAGTAACCTTCCAAAGGGTGAGTACGGGTGAAAAGCAAATGAATTTGCAGGTACAGACAAACAGGAAATTATCAAAACATGGAAGAAAATGAGAGAAAATAAATCACTCATGAAATGATTCACAATAGTTTCAACAGGATTGGGGTCGTGGAGTTGCAGGAATCCCTCCTCCCTGCCACACTGACAATGTCTTTTGATGCTGTTATAAGACCAAGGGCGACTGCTTTTACTTACAATGTAAAAAGATGCCAGTAAGTTACTGTAAATGTCTCAACAGTAGCATTACTCTATTTTAATTTACAGCATTATTACTGTATTTTTTTATAAGTATACTTCTGCATTTTTATTCTAGATATCATTACAGTTTCAATTTACAGAAGTGTTTGAGAAAGATATTTTACTTCACTGTTTCACTGAAATATTGCATTTTATGAATTAATTTATTTTATATTTGTTTCTCAGCATTTCTCTTGTCTGTTAAGTGACTGTTTTGTTATTGGTCCAAAGTTGGCAGCCTGTTTTTCAGTCTTAATGTTAAGCTAGGTTGGCCATAACATTTTACTAATTATTTACATTACTGAAGTAGATGGGGACATTTCTACAGTGTTTTGGATGAGAATAAATAGCCCTTGTTGATGCTTTTGTGAGGTAACTAGAAGATTTTTTTGTTCAGGTTCCACAAAATTTCAGAAAATCAGTTATTATTGAAGAATAGCATAGATATCTTTATTTTAAAAAACAAAATGAAACCACTCCACCCAGCTGAATTAATCCTACTCACCTGAGGGGGGCACTGCAATGTGAAAATTTTACAATAAAAGATCAGTTTTTATTTGTTTGTTGGCAGCATGGTGGTGCAGTAGGTAGAGCAAGTGCCTTACATTAAGAAGGTTGCTGGTTCAATACTCATGTCAGGCATGGCCTTTTTGTATGTTCTCCCCGTGCATGTGTGGGCTCTCTTCAGGTACTCCAGCTTCCTCATTTGTTCAAGCGGGGACTCTAAATTACCCTTTGGCATGAGTGTGAGCATCAATGGTTGTCTGTCTCTCCATGTGGCCCTGTGATTGGAGGCTGACAAGTTAGGGTGTACCCCATCTCTCACCCAGTGTCAGCTGGGATAGGCTAACACTGGGTGACACAGTCATTATTGATACTGCTTATCCCTAAATGGGATAAGCAGTATCAATAATGACTGTTTTTTTTGTTTGTTTGTTTTAGTTATTTTCTTGCCTTTCATCATAAACAATACACGTCCTCTGGTGCATGCAAACATGATCAAGTACAGTGTGTTGTAGGTATGTTTGACCATTATCTCTACATTTGGAATCTCAGTGAGTGTTTGTGTACCTTCCATCACACCACCCCTCCTCGATCCCCTTTCTCTGTGTCTGTTTTTCTCTGCTGCAGCCACCCATCGTCAGTTTCTCCCCTCGATGCTGGGAGCACACACACAGACTCCCTCCACTCACCAGGGTGTAATCTCTCTTTGTTTACACTGCCAAGGGGTTATTTGGCTGTCTGTTAGAGTGTGACACAGACAGCGCTACACTGTCAAAGACAGCCTGAGCACACTGCAGACAAGCCGATTCTGTATTCACTGTATAACACGTCAGCCTGCACTGACAGTATATGTGATGGCCCACAATCACACAATATGCTCTGAAAGACAGGAGCCATCCATATGACTGGGAAAAAAAAGATGGAGGACAGCCATTTGCTGTGGTTATGCTTATCCTTTTAGCCCAAGTTTTAAGACTTGATGTTTGTGACATCTTTTTTTTTTACTTTTAGGACTCCATGGCTGCATATCCCCACATGATTAATAAAAAGTGAAAGAAAGTCTGAGTTCTCTGAGTATTTAAGTAAAGGTACTGTGCTCCTTTAACTCTAAAGATGAAGAGAGAATTTTTCACTGGGTCATAATCAAGATCTGACCTTTGCATAGATTTCAGAGCAATGTGAAAATTTATACTTGATTTATTGACACCTTAACTTTAAGCACTGTTGCCATATTGGCGATATAGACTAAGCTGAAAGCAAATGTTCTAATAAGACTTGGAAGCAGCCATTGCTATGTTCCTCAAGTACATTCTTTGCCTCTGTAAATTATTAAATTATTAAAATCATTTTTTTGAGATGCCAACAACACTCCTGTTCCTGTTTCCATGTCTACAGCCTAATGCGGCTCAGAGGATGAGCCTGGACGTAGAAGTTTTGAGATAGAATATGTTAAAGACTGGCTCAGCAGTTTTACTCACTGACCCTTCAGTAGATCACAGTTTGTTCACAGCTCCTACATGCTGTGCCAGGGACCAAACCTTATTCAGCAGCTGGATCTGCCTGATGCAGTGTCTCTTATCAGGCAGATCCACCTTGCCAAGCTCCAATCTACAACAATTGTGTGTGACACAAAGAGGCTCAATCAGCATCATTTAGAGCAAGAAGAGGAATGAGCTAGCGAGACGACAGCAGGAAGTGACTGCACTTATAGATTAGCATATATGCTAACAGCTTCAGTAGCAGTTTTTAATGCATTTCTTTATTAAAAAAACAAAAAACACTACAAATTTATCTCATTTGCAACTAATAAAAGCACTAAATGGTCTAATGCTAGGGCTGCCATTTGCAGGTATAACCCTTTAAATTGTGACTTTCAACCTAACTGCCAAATGTCTTTTTATCAAATGTCCACTCAAAGGACACCAAATTAATACCCATGTAAAATATCCTTAAAAAAAACTATCTATTTTATCAGTCTGTACATATCTGTAAGTATCTACTGATACATATTTAAATGTGAAAAACAGCCATTTTACTCATTTAAGATTTATTTACAGACCTTTTTGTTATGAAACATTTTTTAATTCATAAATCCAGCTACACAGATTTATCTTTATTGTGGGCATCCAATACTCACAATGTAAAAAGGTTGTTATAAATTTTATAGGCTCTTACAGGCAACAAGATGCCAGTAAGTTACTGTAAAAGTCTCAACAGTAGCATTACTTTATTTTAATTTACAGCATTATAGCTGTATTTTTTTTATAATAGTTTTACTTCTGTATTTTTTTATAGGTATCATTACTGTTTCAATTTACAGAATAATTACTGTATTTTCAAGAACAGCATAATTACTGTTTTTCATATACAGTATCATTACCATGTTTTATTTTACAACTTTTTAAATGCATTTCAAGTTGCAGTGAACTTGCTGTAATTTATTTGATATTTTTTCAGTATTTTCCTGGTTATTTATTAGTAAGATTTCTTTTTGTAAAAAATAATAATAATTGCATAAAATACATTTAATCAAACATTGTTTCACCCAAACATGTGAAACATTTATTCAAGAGTTCTTGCCTGCTCTTGGTCAGTTGGCCTCGGCAAAATGGAATTTTCTCTTGATCCATCAACTTTTTCAGTCATTTACTCTATGGACATTTTACAGTAGGTAACTGTAGATTTGATGGTAAAACACTGTTAATTTTACAAGGATCAGTATTTTCTCAAAATCCATTGAAATTCACAGTAATTTACTGTATAGATTTTAACAGTAAGTTTCTGTAGATGTCATGGTAAAATACTGATTACTTCATAAAAATCCAGTTACAGTGATATATCCTCTTAACATTCGAACTACCAAGGCAGTCATTTTGACTGCTGTCAAAAATTTGCAACGTCATAACTTCGATTAAATAAAGCCTATGTACCCATTGGACCATGGCTTTTCCTAAATGTGTGTATATTTTATTATAAAATTGTTCAAAACACAAAAGAGATCTGAGTATTACTACCTCGAATGACCATCGCTGTCAGATTGACTGCATGTTGTTTACAAGGGGTGTCGTATTTCACTTGCTGCATTTCCCCGCTCTTTCTCCTGCTCTATTGTTTGTTTGTTTGTTTGTTTGATACTCTTTGAAGCTGCGGAGTGGCTTTCCTCCCGCAGAATGCTCAGTGAAGCTAATCTAGCTAGCAAGAGAGGCAAAAATGACAAATTGAAGGCGAATGACAGATACAGAGGCTTTAGCCTTGCTTCAGAGCGTTGATAAGGAAGAATCTGATGGAGGAGCAGGTTCAGACAGTGATGTCTCTTGGTGTTTAGAAGAAGGTTCATCTAGCTCTGAGAGTGACTCAGGAAGTATTTCAGAGATGCCCCCTAGCAAAAAAAAGATGACTGGAAACATCGAATTTCACATTTGCTGACATCTCATCTGCTAATTTTCAAGGTATGAGGCCTACAGAAGGAATCCCTATTCTCATTATTATTATTAGGCTATTGTTTGCTATAATGAATACTACTGTAATGCAAGCCTGTGCTAGTTTTACGTGTTCTTGAGAGCTTCTTCGCCTATATATAGACCAGTGATTCCCAACCCCTGGTCCAGGGCCCACTGGTGGTCTGCGAAGGTATTACATGTGGGCTGCCAAATAATTTACATAATAGTATGGTTTTCTTATCGACGGCTCTTTGGTCTGTCAAGTGTGCCATGAATAGGAAAAGGCCTAATGAGAGGAATATTCTGTGAAATAAAACTAATTAGGCTATACTGTTTTGGTGACAGGGCAACATCCTGAAACTTCAGCGGCACCTACTGTGTCAACCACAAGAGCACTCAGCCTGCCATTGGATGAAGAAAGTGTCCCACAACCGTCAGCACAGAGGCATGAAACAGCAAAAGATGTTGCAGTGTGCCCCACAGCACATGCCAAACGCAACACTGAGGACGCCCTCACCTCTCTTCTGTGTTTGGTTGATGATTTCATGCTGAAACACATCAGGGCCTTCACCGTTGCTGAGGCACACAGAGTCAAAGAGGAAAGATCATGGGATATGACTGTCAATGAGCTAAAGGCCTTCATTGCTCTAATCTACATGTGTGGTGCACAAGGTGGAAAAGGCATGGACTTGGTGAGCTTTTGATCAGCTGACTGGGGTTGTGCAATTTTCAAGGAGACCATGTCACGAAATAGATTTCAGGAAATGTTACAATTCCTGCGTTTTGACAAAAAGGAAACCATTTGCACACATCTGCAGGAGAACAAGTTTGCCCTGGCATCTGAAGTTTGGGAGAGATTTGTGCAGAACTGCAGCACTTTCGACAAACCAGGAGCTGATATAACTGTTGATGAGCAGCTCTTCCCAACAAAAGCAAGGTGCAGCCTGATCCAGTATACAGTATAGCTAGCAAAACTGATAAATTTGGTATCAAGTACTAGATCGCTGCTGATGTTGAAACCAAATACATGCTGAATGCTGGGCAAAGATGGAGGGTAAGGACAGATAAGGACAGCGACTGGGAGTGATATTGAAATTGGCTGAGCCTTTTCTGGGAAAAGGGAGAAACATCACCACTGATAACTTCTTTACTTCCCTTGAACTTGCCAAGGCACTCAAGGCCAAGAAAACTAGCCTGGTTGGCACAGTAAATAAGACCAGGGGAGAGCTTCCTCCATCTGTAAAGGAGCAAAGGGCACTGCACTCCACACAGGTGCTGAAATGTAAAAGTGCAACCCTAACAGTAGTATACCAATGCAAACCGAAGAAAAATGTCTGCATTCTAAGCACTGTCCACACAGCCATCGCCATCTCAAGTGGCCACAAGGCTGAACCGGAGACTGTTACATGCTACAACAGAACCAAGGTTGGAGTAGATGTGCTTGATCATCCTCTTCAAAAAGTGGACCAATGAGATGATCTCACGGAGGGACTTCATAATGCAACTCGCAAATGAGCTTAGCTTAGGGACATTAAGCTTCCGGTTTTTGATACAGGAGGAAGACAGTGATTGTAGAAACATCCAGCATAGTTGATCATGGATCGAGAAGGTGAACATAGATTGTTGTGACTGGGAGACAGACCCTCCCCCTTCTCATGTCCCCCTTTGGGCCTGAGGGGTGAAAGTTCGCCTCAATATTTGGTCAAAATTTAGTCACGCAACAAATTTTTTTTTTCGTATTTGAGTGAACACAGCTTGAGACACTGGATGTGTTTACTCTGCATGTGTGCTGTGTGTTTGTTGTGTTACAGCTGATTTGCTCTTCATTAAGGATTCTGGTACATGGTCTGTATGTTCGTTCTTCATACGAAGGTGTGCAGCAGCTAATCAGACAGGAAACACCAGGTGTGTGTGTGTCCTAAAAAGCTCAGAGACAGATTTCATCCATTACGTCAATTATGAATTAGCACCTCTCTGCCATCTCTCAGCTCTCTCTCCCTGTCCACTGCTGTCTTAATTAGCCAAACACTGGGAATCAACTCATTCTTCCTTCTAATGCACACACACACAATGGACACACACTTGTACCCATTCAGACACATGCACACACATAGAGACAACACTGTAAAATTCATGCAAGCACACTAACGCATGTGCCGGATGCAAATGGACAGGGGCAAACATACAAACAATGCACTCAGTCATCAGACACCGTGAGCAGAGGCTTGTGTTTTAAATGGAGTTTGGGGACACATAATGAGACAGTCCTTCATGTTGTTTCAGGTGTGACTATCTGTTACCACTCTCCCGTCGGGCCTGTTTCAAGTGTAATATGAATCAGGGCCCTTAGCATATAGTGCCATCTGTCACTTTTTAAAATGTCGACTGCTGAAAAAGAAGTGCAGTTGAGACTTTGTTGTTTGAGATGTAAAAGGTTGAATATATCAGACAGACCAAACAGCCACAAATTGGTAGTAAATTAAGGTTTTAAGATAAAAAATTAAAAAGACTTAAACTACGAAATTTCCCTCAAAAAAAAAAAAAAATGAGTTCTGGGTTTTTGCTTTATTCTACAGCTCCAAAGTAAGAGCTGTTGAATAAACAAAAGGAGATGTTTGATCATCAGGCTGAATTTTGTGTCACTACAGTTAACAACAGCACAGTTATTGCAGTTATTATGGTCATTATCTATTATTATCAGCATTTAATATAAAAAAAAACAAAAAACTGAGAAATTAAATTAAAACCTATGTCTCTAAAGTAAGGGCTGTAGTATAAAGTGGAGGAGATAAACATTCATATTTTGCGATCATTTTGTCTGTAGACCTCATATATTTGATGGCATTGGCTTTATTTCAATGAAAAAGTCCTGTAAAATATTTTATTAATATTTTTTCAAACTCTGACATGTAGTATGAATAACATAAGGTCATTTATTTGTACTGTGTTTTTGAAGACGTTACATCTCTTCATGGTGATGTTACTGAATTTTCTTTCACTGCAGTCCTTCGCTTTGGTAATTTGCCAACGGTCCCTATGCTGTTGAGCCATCACCGGCAGTATTTTGAGACAGATTGAAGTTGTCTGACTTGGAGGAAGTTTCGTTTTGAGGAAAACTTGGTGGAAATCACTACTGGCAGACCAGGTTTGGCTGCTTTCATTTCTAACTTGAAGCAGGTTTCCGCTCTTGAAGATGTTTCCCTCTTATTGAACTGCATCGAGCCGTTGAGGGCCATTTGCCCTTGTTGCCAACTGTTATACGGAGAGAGCAACACTGCTGCCCAATGAATGGAGGGACAGGGTTCTCCACACGTGAATATACCCAACTTGTGTGTGTGAATCTCTTCAAAACTGCGTTACATTTGTCTCAAAAAATAAATGCGCGCGCCAGTTGATCCACAAATTCACTTTCAACAGTTCACAAGAACTGAAGATTTACAAATGATAAGTGGTGACAAATGCACAGCCTATTCAAATCAACACTGTTGTAAAAAGCTCCTTATTCACAAAGGCCAGAGCTGTATGCCACTAACAGTAAAAGTGGTGCAATTTAACGCCACTAAGATCTGTGAATTACATTGGTGCAAAACCTCTTTCTCCCCTTTAACACCCTGCACCTGCCCTGCGCTGCGCCAACGGGGTGTGTCCAGGGCATTTTGCAAGTTTCGTGCACGGCGCAGGCAGGCGCACCCACGCCTCCGTCCTTCCCTCCGGCGCAAGTAGCAGAGAGGGAGGAGAGGAGGCGTGAATCGGTTTAAGACAGCCAAGTGTAATCTTCACCAATCAAATGAACGCCTCTCCTCGCCTTTAAATGCGCCGTGGGCGAGGTGCAGTGACAATTTCATCTCTGTGGCGAAGAAGGTCAGAGCCGCTATCAGTTTTACAGCAACTTGGAGAGCGCAGTGGCCACCGGGCTGCACATCGGTGGCCACGATGCGCGTCACCGTGTGGACCACCTTGCGGGACAGATGTAATCTGTTCCTGTGTCATAATAGGAGTACAAAATTAAGTGATAATTACATTTAAACACAGCAGCAAGCTAATCCATTCATCATGCTTGTGATCCACCTGCATTCCTGGTCTGTCATCGCCAAATAGCAGAACCTTAGGTGGAATATTCCCCCCGATATCTCCTCCTCATCCTCCTTGCATTAATGTTCTCCATCTTCTTAGATCACGTTACGAATAAAGATTAAAACAGAGAAATAAGGGCAATCACAGGTAAATCCTTAAGACACCGAGTGACTTACATTTATTCAGCGAGCGTCTCTTTCTTTTTTCTTTTCTTTTGAATTTCATGAGATAAGAGAAGCCGGATACTCAGATGATGTGGCTGTTTGTGGTTGGCTTGAGAGAGTTTGTGAGTTTGTGTCACTCTTCCAGCTGCCGTCAGGTTGAGTTTCCATTATGACAAACGTCTGATCTGACATCAGATGTGACGGGACAATTAATATAGATACAAATGTATGTGCTGGTTCAGATGGTTACATTAAATAGTGGTTGCTGTGATTGTTTATTGCATTGAAATGTGCCTGTGCGGTGACGTGTGCGCACTGTGCACCTGTCAGCCAAATTACCACTGCACGGGGTGCGCCTCGCCTGCGCCAAGAATAGACCAGGTTGGATCTGGTGAGCTTTCAGCGCACCTTCTGTGCGTTTTTTGGTACGAAATTGTCACTGCGCCAAGCTGAATCTTTCGACACTTCCCCCTGGTGCGCCGTCACACCCATCTCGGTGCAGCCGGTCTGCCAAATTGGCTGCGCAAGGTGGTGCGCCGGGCAAAATTACCACTGCATGGAGTGCACCAGGCTGCGCCACCCTGAGTTGCGCCAGGAAATTAGAGCCCAATTAGTCAATTATCACTCAGTTGACCTGTAAGTCAAAAAGTCGGCTGTAGAGTGTAGTGTCTTAACAGGCTGATGCTGTCTGATATATCCAGCTCTGTGTTTTACACACACGCACATAAACGTCCGAGCATACCAGACCTCTCAATTGAATTAATCAATAAAATGTTAAGACTGTTAATGCAATTAAAAGTTGTTATTTCAGGGCAAAATCTTTCAGAGGCATAAACTGAGGAACATGATCATGGCAAAGTAGAACTTTTCAAATAAGAAACACACTTCAATCTGGGATTCTTGAGCTTTCTGATGACAAAATTATTATTATTATTAGATTGTTTTTTATTATTAAAAATAGTGTAAAGTTGATATCTGAATATTGTTATATTTTCTGTAAAACATACATTTTTTCAGATTTTTTACTCCTCTGTTTTTTAAAGGACATTCACAACCAACATCTAACCCACTTTACATCAGGATATGTATCTCCTGCACTGACTTGGTGTATTTGATTGACAAATAGACCAGCCCTTGGAAAGTTCAGGCTAACCAGAGGTTGTAAAGGGGCCTCTGCCTCCAGCTCCACCGTATGGTGTGTGTTGAGGAGGAGGCAGTCTGACAGGCAGGCGGGTGAGCTACAGAGCAGAAGGCTAAGTGAGTTAGCACGAGGCTTCTGGCTCTGTAATAAAGCGTTTAATGGACACACAGCTTCTCCCTGCCTTTCTGGGGCTAACACTAAATCCCTCTTTACTGTCGCTTGAGCAGATGTTGGTGACTTTTTCATTTCTCCCATCAGTCTGGAGGCTGGAGCAACAACCGTGGGCTGAAATAACCATAAGAAGATGTTTTAAGTCAGCCTTGTTTCCTCTGCTGCACACTTAGAACCACAAATATGCTAAAGCCTGTGCTTCATGTGTCTTGCCATGAATGTTTCATTTTTATTTTGTTTCTGTTTATGTGTCTATAAAGTTATATCTCTCGTAATTAGAAGGTCTTTAACCAAAATGATTTTTTTAATGCTAAATTATAATTATACTTGTCAGCCATGAATTTTAAAATTTATTGTTTAACAAAAAAGCCCCCCCCAAAAAAAGTACAGTACTTTAATGTTTCATGACTAACATTTCATATTATAGTTATTTACTTGCATTCCTGCACAGAACAATCAGATTTAGTGCTTGAATGTTCTGCTGGATTGATTTCGAACTGCTCAAAGAAGTCCAGTTAGCAGCTCAAATTTGGGTATAAAACCATGAATTCAATTTGAATTTCCTGCTTAATATGTATTTCCAATAACAATTACATTTTCAGTTTTAAACAAGCTTTTGAAAGATGGTTTCTCAGTCTGTATCTGGAAGTCCCACAGGATCTTAGCTTGTTCATTTTCCACCACCTTGGGAGGTGTCTCCCATTTCAAACCAGGAATTTCCAGTCTATACTCAGCACTCTTTCCAGTATGCCAGCCACTTGATTATGGAGTTCCTTGTATACCTTGCCTGTATGCATCTTAAGACATGGTGTTATGTGCTTGATTGTTTCAGTGGCATCTTTGTACTGCCTGCATCTTTGCTCTTGCCAAGTGTGGTAGACCTTATCCTCAATTGCTCTTGTGCTAAGGGCCTGTTCCTGTGTCACCATGCAGTGCTTGCCTCCCTCCCTTTGTGTGTATATATATATATATATATATATATATACATATATATCTATATATCTATCTATCTATCTATATATATATATATATATATAAATATATATATATATATATATATATATATATATATATATATATAGATATATATATTATAACTTTTAAGGCCCTATCGTATGCCCATTGCAAAGCATTTTTGCATGCAGAACAGGCATCTTCCCTTATTCCCACCTGACTTTTGTCTAAATATGAGGATTGGTTAGGCAAAAGCTGGCATGTTCCTACCATAAGGACGAAGAGAATAACTGAATCTTAGACCGCCTAACACCTGGTCTATAGACAGTAGGCCTTGGCGCAGTGTTTTATGCCATTTTGTGGACAAATCAGGGAGATTGACTCATATCTGCAAGAACAAAACACACACTCACTGAGCTTTTTTTCACTCAAACCAGATGCCCAACAGCACACACGCTCCACAGTTTTACATCGGAACATTGTTGAAAAATTCAATTACAGTTTCTTATGGGAGAGAAAGCTGAGCGACAGCATGGCCTTCCTAAAGTACTCCTCAGTGCACTGTTTGTCTGTGTGCTCTGTTGCTTGTAATACTCTCAGAAACTAGAAGAACACATACACAATTAAAAGATTCTTATGCAACACTTGGCTATAGTTGTAATATTTCAATATTTAATGCCACTGATAAATATGCTCACAGGTATTGATATTAGCTGTCCACTGTGTTCTACATCTGCAATAGAGAAACAAGGCAAAGATTCTAGGTGATAAATCAGAAGGTAAAATGTTCAAAGTCAACAGTTAGTCGATGTGCAGTAATCAGGTCTATCATAAACTTAAACCTGTCACTCATCTTTCGATTGTTTTAATATTCTCTGGAATCCTTTAGTGAAAAAATTGAAAACTTTTTCTCTGAGCATTAACATATTTCACACACAGCATCCTTAAAGGCCCATTTATGCTCAACGTTAAATACGGATCCAGATATGGACGGAGCCTTCTGTCCGTGCTCTGCTTTCATTTCGTCCGTATTTCTGGATGTTTCCATAAAGCTTATGGGTACGGGCCAAACGGAGCAGTACCACTGGAAACCATGGTGGAAACCGTGAGACACGTAGAAGAAATAATAGTAGCGAAACTTTTAGAAAAGAAACTCTGCAAGTTAACGACCTCACTGACCACCGCCTCCTACAATGCTGCCTCCATTTTGATCTTTTATGTAATAAGTACATTATCAATACCTCCTCCACAGTCGCCATGTTTGTTTCTAAATTTGTTGTTGTCATAAACTTTTTCTCTGGCCTGCCCCCCGGTGGATGTATTGGTTAACAGCAATGCCAACGGAAAGGACGTATGGAAGTATGTGAGCAGTGACAGTAACATCATTTGAAAAGGACATATACATTTTCGTACTCAAAGGGAGTATAAATGGGCCTTTAGGGTGTTCTGTGTGTTTAGTGGCACAACCCAAGGAGATGATTAAAAATATCCAGTCAAACTTTAGACCAAACAATGAACTCAGCTGTGTAAATATCAAAATGCCTGCACGTTCTAATTTAATAGGAATGAGAGCTGACACTCTGATTTGATTCATGGCACTATTTATGATATGCCAAAAATACACCTATAATGAAGGACATAATCCATCTTCTTAGCCCCCTGATCCTGGCTTTGCAGCAAGAATCTGCTTCGTCAAAATAGCAAAATATAAACTGACACACCCCAATCCATGGTGCACCATGTGCTTTTAGACAACGCATTTCATTCCAGCAAAACAGGACCCTTACCCTGGTTTACCACAAAGTCTGAAACACAAGATCATATAGATCACAAAAGAACCACAACTTCACGAGGCAAGTGTGGGTTTACGAGATAAGAGGAAGAGGAACATGTAAACAAAAGGTTATATTCCCTGCCTGTTGTTGATTTGCTGAAGGCATCAACATTATTTCCAATATTTCATTGTATCTTGAAATGACCTGGAAGCTCTGAGTGCTTGTTTTCCTGTGTTGGGTCAATCGACTTGGCCAGGCTCCTGCTAGAAATAGACTTGTGGCGTATTTCCAGCGATCCGGCCTCGGAGGTGAGACACAGATGGAGCAAGGTTCAAACTATGGAAACAGACTGATTGAAAAGACTGGGAGTGATTTGCCGTGGATTGTGCATAACGTACAGATAGCTGCGCAGATGGGATATGTTGATATTGTGATTTAGTCTTATCAAGGTGTCTGACAGTTTTCACCCTTGGTCAACTAATGCCCATAAGCTATGAGCAGAAGGTGTCAGCACTTTTTCATGGCCTTGTACAAAGAGTCCTCCAGAGGGCTCTAGGTTGGAACAAACTAAATTTTGATATAGTGCTACCTTGAAGCTAACTCCTGCCAGGTATATATGCAGCTTATGCACCAACCCTGAATAGATGAGGACTGATCTCTAGTGGAAAGAAAGGAGGCCTGGTTGAGTAAACACAGATAAAATAAAAGCTTATGATAAACTTTGTTTTCAGATGTACTGAAAATGATTTGAGCAGAAACAGATCTCAAAGTGTTGGCTTCAGGGAAGACAGGATCTCTAGGGCACTGTATATTTTTACACCCTTTCTCCCTCTGTCTTCATTCCCTCTTTTTTTTCAGTGGGTCTTTATTTCCTCCCACACCGGTACAGTGTTTGTCTGGACAGCTCTGATGAGTCGGGGCGTCTCTGGTATTAAACATGTAAGCAGGACAAAGAGACCGAGAGAATGAGGCAGGGCGGGAGGGAGAAATAGTGAGACCGAGTCGGCATTCAGCAAAATGCAGACGCGTCAAATCTGGAAGCGTGACAAAAATGTGTCCAGCCTAATGATGTCAATAGTGTTCTCACCGCCCCTCTGCAGTGTGTATGTGTCTGTGAGTGAGTGTTTATGTGTGTGCAGCTCGTCAATTTCAGCTTTTTGTGCGTTTCCTCTCTGCTGTCTGACAATCTGGTTGTCAGGGAGAGGCTGAACTGCCGTAGGGATGAGACGTAAATCCCCTTCACCACACACAGAAACACACACTCAAGAAAACTGGTGGTACAACTGAGATGTCTTTTGTTTAAAGGTTAAGGTTAACAAAACTCTTCATTTGAACACATTTTATCTTAAGGATAAATCATGCTGGTTGCCAGAGGTGGTCAGTAAAAGCTGCAGGATTGTTTCTGCGTCTTTAAGGCTAACTAGGTGCTAAGGGGTGGAAGTTGGTGAGGAGGCTCTGGAAAAAGGTCATGCAGAGTTCAGAGCCTGCTGGGGGATGACTGATGGCCGTGGAGAGGGGGCTCTGTTGCCGGGCCTTGTTCTTTTCTGTGCTGCCTGTCGGCCCCCACAGTGCTAGACTGAACCTTGATGGATTGGCAGCTAGTGAAAGGAAACGTAAACCCCCCCTTCACCCCAGCCACCACCTCCACCAGTCCCCCCTCCCCGTTCCTTCCAGTCCAGACTGTCTCTAAACCCTGCTGGTGCTCAGAGTGAAAGACACATGACAAGAAGGAAATCATGGTTTTAATTACTATTAGAAATTTGGAAGGAGTTCCTTGAAAAATAAAGTTGCCAACTGGTCAAGTGCCAGCTTGAAAACAAAAGTTGTAACAGGAGGGAAAACAGAGACAATTACACATTAACATAGATAAAAGAAAAATAAGAGTGTTCACATGGACTTAAGGATCCAGGGTCTGAAGGTCTTCTGTTTTTATATGGCACAAATGTTTCATTGACCACCCTTTCCTATCCTCTACTGGTCTGCTTTCACAAAAAAATACAGATCCATAACTGAGCACACTTCCACATACACCCACTGGACACAGTCAGCACCAAGTTGGACCCTCTTTTGCCCTCAGGACTGCCGTAATTATGATGGCAGAGATTCACCAAGGTGCTGGAAACATTCCTCAGAGATTTTGGTCCATTTTGACCAAATCATGCTCACCCTTTACACCAAGGTCCCGTTCTACCATATTATATGTGCTCTGTTGGATAAGGATTAGAAATATGCCCCCCAACCACTCCACCAGCCTGAGCTGGTGGTGCAAGGCAAGATGGATCTTTATATTTCTCACAATTTATTGTCCTGTGGCTGAGATGGATACTCCGTATCGGTGATCCAGTGTTGTCAGTTAGTAGCGTTGAACCTGCAGGAAGCCACACTGATCACATTTCTTTCCCATTTTAATGTTTCTTGGGCTTGCATTTTAAAGATTTAACATGTCAAATGGAATATTCTCTGTATTCATTAAAGCCAAATCCTGATCAGAAATGGTATTATAACTGAAATCCATGTACATGTTCGAAAAGTTAGGGTCCCAAAAGACATATAGAGGTGTTCAGATTGCTCTGTCTCCTTTGTGTAAACTCAGGGTGAAGGTCAGAATGTGTGTGTGAAGATCATGAAGTGCTGAGAGGTGACTGTGAGACAGAGAAGATGAGGAGAGAGGAGCATTTTGCTCAAAAGGGAGCAGACAGGACATCCCCTTGACCCTGGGTCAAGCACAGAAGAAGCCCCAGGCGGCTTGTTTTTGAGAAGGGGGGTTGGCTGTTATACCTGGACGGACACAAAAGACGGTCAAGCTGTGGGGGGACGTCCTGCTAAAATAAACACCAAAGCCTGCTGGCCGTGTCCCGCTTATGTTGACTGGAAATTGCAAACTCTGCCTCAGGGCAGGGACGAGGTGAGAGGGGAGAGAGAATCAGAGGCAGAGGGAAATGAAATATGCTGCTCCACCATACCAAAACTTCAAACCTTTTTGTTTGCTCTTGAAATAAATCATTTGGTTTTTGTAACCTCACAATGAACTCATGACAGGCTGGTTTGACTTTTCCTGCTGGTGTTGTTTTATACACAACCATCTCTAATGTTTACAGAAAGCTTTGAAAAAGAGAAACTATCACGCGAGTAGTAACTGTCTGTAGTTGATACCATGATAGAGATACAGCAGCAACTCAAAGAACCACTGAATCTGGACAATAGAAGATTTAAAGAATGATGATGGTAGGGTCAGAAATTGACAAAAACACAAGGGCATGGATGCACCTTGAATTGCATTAATAATCCAAGCAGGTGGTAGAGGTCAAAACACCACAGTTCACCTGAGTATTGTTACTGACCAAGTCCGTCCCCTTATGCCCACAGTGCACCCATCTTCTGATGGTGCAGAATAACGCTCCATGTCATAAAACTAAAATCATCTCGAACTGGTTTCTTGAACATGACAGTTCACCGTGCTCCAGTGGCCTCTCAACCAGATCTCAATCCAATAAAAGACCTTGGATGTGGAGAAAAAGGAGATTAGTGTAACAGATGTGCTGCCGACAAATCTGCGGCAACTACTTGATGCTATCAGAGTTCATTTTGACAGCACTTTTTAATTTAGTTTTATAGTCTTTTGCCTAAAATTTGTTGTACTTTTAGTCATAGTTTAGTCATCTAAATTGTTTTCATTTTAGTCGATTGAATTTCACATTTTAGCCGATGATATCTACTGTAAATTTAGTCGACTAAATATGAAGTGTGAAGTGCAAGACATTTTTTATTACTTTTTATGTTTCCTTGAATTTCTGAAGTCATGTTTTACACTTGGATAAAATCAAACATCTAATAACCCTTTACTGAATGCTACTAAAGTTTGAATGTATAAATGAACAGAAACAAATTGAACTTTTGTGTGAAATGCAGTCACCTTTATTTAGGCTACCTGGCAGAGCATCTCAGTTACAATACCAGAACTGACAACAAACAGTGAACCTGCTCTACATGAATATATCAATTCATAAAGAGAGCAGCTCTGATTGGATCGCTCCACAACTTATCCCACCACCACCAAGCTAAGGCAGCTGTGATTGGATGTCTCTCTTAACTCATCCAACCTTTCCACACAACCAAAGTATCTGTGATTGGATATATTCCTAACTAGTCCCTACTTTCTAAATGACAAAATTAGGTCTGATTGGATTAAGTCTCTGTCAAACATTTTAGTCTAGTTTTTATTTGTTGATGAAAATGTCAGTTAATTTAGTTTGAGTTTTTGTCCATGTGCACTTGTTTTTATTAATTACTGTCTAGT
The DNA here is from genome assembly GCA_037902135.1 of Cetoscarus ocellatus. Classification (NCBI taxonomy): domain Eukaryota; kingdom Metazoa; phylum Chordata; class Actinopteri; order Labriformes; family Labridae; genus Cetoscarus; species Cetoscarus ocellatus. The sequence goes on along the minus strand of JBAMNC010000377.1, from coordinate 10,218 downwards.
TTTCGTCAGAGGAAAAAAGCTTGTTGATGAAAACTTTAACCAAAATAAGTAGTGGACAAAATTAACACTGAATGCTAACATGTCAATCATAGCCAATGTCCCTGAGGACTGTTTCTCGCATCTCCTTGAATCTATGGCTCAGAAAAATAAGGGGCAGTCCACACAGAGACAAATTCAGGTGTATGTGATCAAGTTTTTAATCTTGTAGGAGTTTCATCCACATGGATACAGCATTTTGGGAGCCAGAAAAACACACTTTTTTGAAAACAGGGGGGATATATCTGAAAATGTTGAACCTGCATTTCCATGAGTACAGTGAGCATGGATAGCTTCAGAAACAATGATTTCATAGCCCAATATCTTGCTTGATCTGCATGTGCAAACCCTGAAAACAACAGAAACAATGGCGGAATACAGTGTTGCACTGAGCTACTTTTGGCTTTTACAGCAAATTCTCCTGCTCCTTTATGACCACTAAGCAACAAGAGGACAGAGAACTGCAGACGGCAATGTTTGTTGACATTTCTCGTGATGTATGTTCATGCTCCATGTCTTCTTCTCTGGTTTTGTAGTATGTCTGCAGCACCGTTACAGCACCACTTACAGGCCTGGCATATGTACTACAGCGTTTTCAGTGTTTTCATGTGGATTTGCACGTTTCTTGAAACAATGCCGTCTTTATAGAGAACATTTTTATTATGCTTTAATATCGCCTCTGTGTGAACAGGGCCTAAGATACTGTCAAAGGCATCAGGGCATCCAACCCAGTACTTGCAAGGTGTGCCTAATAAAGTGGCTGTGAGTGTGTACATTATATGGCAATGGTCACATGCCAACTACTGGCCTGGAATGAATATTACGTAGATTTTTGTGATGAATTCATGTACAAAGGTTGTTATCAAATGTGCAATGCTGAACTTAAAAAAAAACAGGGAAGGATCCAGTATCCAAAACAGAACCAAAGTTTTCTTGCTGACAAACAAACAAACAAACTTAATATGAGAGTTTCTGACTCTAATGGATGATAATTGTTTTTGTCAGCTGGACTCATTCAGACAATCTAACTCTGGCATGACTGCTGCTCAAATCAAAGTGCCGAATGACTTGACTTCCATAGCGACGCGTGCATGGGTGTGTGTGTCTGTGTGTGTGTGTGTGTGTGTGTATCTGTGCGTGAACCAAGGATGGATGAGCTGCCATGTGAGTAGTGTATTTATGTGTGTATGTGTGAAGCCGGGCTGGGTGGGAGTAGTGAGGGGGATGATTATGCCCATCTGTGGCAGATGCCAGGTGTGCAACAACCCATCCCCCATCCCCTACTTCCCTATGATCCCCCCATTACCCAATATGTCTGTCTCTTTTTGTCACACACACACTTGCATACAATAAACACACCCTTGCTTGCATATAATCATGCTTCATCAGCAGCCCTCAGCTGGCTAGAAAGGCAGCATCCCAATGCAACATGATTTTCAGCCCCAGTTTCAGCTCAGATCCCTGCTTCTGACCAAAGTCAGCAAAGTCCAGATTATCTGGAGGTCCTAAATATTATCTTACCTGATCATCCGCTAGTGTGAGGCTTGTTAGGACTCATTTTATCCTTTTGGAAGAGGATCAGGGTTACTTCGACCTGATATTGTAAATATTTTATGTGTTCAGTATTAACGGTCAGATATCCTAATTTGTTTAGACTGATCCAAGGGCATATCCTCTGTGTTTAATCACATGGACTAGAGCAAAGTCAATCAGGGAGCAAGCTGGCTGCAGCAAACGTAGCCATGGAAATGAGTAAAGGTGAAAAACACAGTTAGAAGGATATTGGTAAGGAAGGGCCGACTTGTTTATAAGTAGCAAAAGTACAACTGTCTAAACATCACAATCTGTAAATAATATATTACAGGCTGATAAAGAAAGGAGCTGGAAGTAAGTCACAAACACAAAGGTATGTCACAGGGGCTAACATCATACCCCATGCAGCTTAGCAGTTCCTTCTGATATTGTCTGCTATGCTGCTCGTTCTCTTTTAAAAGGGAAATGTATATTTTTTAGATGCTACTGCATTACTTAAAAGCACAGTATGTAAAATTCTGCCACTTCTCAGCTTAACAAAGCAACTTGTAAACATGTATTTATGGGCTCAGGGACAGCATTACAGGAGGAAGTTTGAGTGACAGCAGGCAGAGAATAATGGTGGCCCATCACAGGTAAACAGTACTGAATATGAAAGAAAACAATATAGCAGCTTTCTTTCAAGAATTGCTACATGTTCTCATGGAAACCATAAATAAAATGTGTCCATCATGATGGTGGTTGCCATGACACGGCCAGTTAGGAGAATAAAGAAAATAGATTTCCAATTCACTGGTAAAGGGTAAGTGGGTTTGAGCCAATATAGTGCTTTTCTAGTACTTAAATCAGCCTTACACTGCAGGTCACATCTACCCATTCATACACATTTGCTTTCTACGCCAGTTGTCCATCAGTATCAACTAACACATTCAGGCCTTTCCATACCCGTTTACATGCCACTGATGCAGCAGTGGGGGCAACTTGACGTTAACAGTCTTGCCACCATGTGACAGCTGTAGCTGGGCACAAACCTTCAATCACTTCAAACCTTCCGATTCCTGACCAAGCGCAGTATCATACTGTGCCACTGATACCCCCACTGTTTAATCAATGAAACAATTTATCCTTCGAAAAGAAATCAATGCAACCACAACGCTACTGGATAATATAGTTTATCTTTAGCTATTTGCAGTAGCACTACTGTCCATTACTGACAATATCAATAGTTTAATGGTAAAAGTTGTTCAGATTCTTGAGTAGATATCAGGTATATATTTTACACATATTTGTCAAAGAAGAAATAACCATTCATTGAGTAATTATGAGCAAGGAATGAAATAAAATGTGTTACTTTCATTCCTGAGGTCCATTGTTCTCTGAGAGAGCAGACGTCCAACACTTGTCTCAATATATTTATGTGAAAAAGGTTTTCATCTTCACTGCTTAACCTAAATTACCTCAATGTAATATATCCAGCTCTGTAATTGAATTATAAAGCGTCAGCTAAGCCCCTCAGATAAGGGAGGCAGCTAACCAAATGGAAAAGGATTTGCTCAGGTTTGCTGTGAATTATGATATGCAGATTTTCTTTGGTGGACAGTACACCTAAGACTCCAGAGACAGACTGCGAGAGATGTTTTCTCACTTGACTGCTTGGGGAGAACTCAGAGGGAGATCCATGGTGTATTGGTAAAAAAGTGAGTCTATTTAACCTGATGTTAACCTTATTTTCCATTGCACCAAAGTAAGCACGTAAAAATCTATCTATTTACCTACTTAAATATGAATCCATCAATCTTTATCTCGCTCTGTCTTTATATCTTTTGGACACACAAGCACAATCACGCACACAGACTGACAGGCAGACGCACAAACACACACATGATGTGAGCGCAGGAGCAGAGAAGCTGCAGCTCGTAAAGCAAGCGGTGACGGGCTGATTGATCCCCTGGTGAAAATGGGCGATATTCCCCCAACATCGATATCAATAAAGCCTCTTAGGCTCGAGGCTTCTCAGGGCCTGCTTTTGTTTCTCTTCCGAGGAGAGCCAAGAAAAATCTATAGACAATTGATGGTGTCTGGGAGAAAGGCTCTATTGGAGTATATCAAATCAACGTATCGGAGAAGGGAAAGTTTGCCCTGTGAATTAGACTGTTTTTACTCCAAGTTGAGAGTGAGTGAGGAGGATGGACGTGGACGTGTCTGAAACCATGGACAGAGGTGGACGATGGTCAAAGAATAGAACAAGTGTTGTCTGTGCAGAGTTTGATCGATGGATATGATTCTGAGGATTTAAGAGAAATCTATCATTATTTGATCACAGCCATTTGTAGTGCAGTTGTTTGGGTTTAAAAAAGTGTGAGCATGCTGTTCTGCTTGTGTGATGGAGTGAGATATAGATGTGGATGTGGCTTCAAGTAGTTTTGACAAGGTGTGGGAAAATTGAGAATTTTTTTTTTCTTTCTGCTTTTAATTGAGCTGAAATCAAGTATTTTAACTGTATAATGGCAGTTTGATGAGGACAACCCCTCTCAGAAAGAACGTTAACAAAAAAATAAAATGATTAAACAAAATGCTCCCTATGATCTCTATTAACCTTGATTGTAGCCAGGTTTTCACCAACAAAGCTAAGACAATGCTACTTCTGCATAATGACGTGCAGGAGCACGTTGTGCAGTTTATGTGGAGTCTTCTGTGCTGCCTGATTGCTTTTGAACCATTATCTGATATCAACATGAAGTCAAAGCTCTAGGTTATCGTCTCACTTGTGGACCCTGTTTTAATAATGATACTTGGACCTTGAAACTAAACAGCTAAGGGCCACAAAAACACCAGATACCCATAGATACACACTGAAACCAAGCAGGAGCCACATGCAAGCCAAAAGTATGGTGAGGCTTCATGAGAGTGAGGTGAAGGAGGCCCTTCTTGGGGAAAAAGGGTAGAATGATGCCCCTGTATGTGTTTAGAGAATATTTATACATATTTAGTGGCCAACTGTTTGTTAGCACAACTAGCTTATCAGCCACAAGCCAGCAACTCAATGCACATAGGCATGCAGACATGTTGGAGATTTTTCCGTGAATGGTCACAAAAAGAGGAAATATCCCATGGGAGGCATCTTCCTGGTTAAAAATGCCCTGTTAATGGCAGAGGAGAATGGCCAGATGGGGTTCAGATGAAAGAAAGGTGAGGGTAACTCAGACAATCACTTGTAATTGCTAAGGTATGCAGATGAACATTTATGAACATAAAATACATCAAACCTTGACACAGCTAGGCTAAAGAGAGAACAGGAAACTGAGGCTACAATTTCCACGGGCTCACCAAAAATTGGACAATTGGAGATTAGAAAAATCTTGTCTTGTCTGTTAAGTCTCAGGTGGTTTTCACACCTACAGCTTAGTTGCTGCATTCTGTTTTAGTTGGAAAATAATGCAACTAGTTTCCCTTGGGTTGATTCATGTTCAACATTTTGAAAAGGGCCAAGTCCGGGTTGCACCTATGCAGTTTATTGTGGGAAGAAAGCCAGAAGGTTACCCACAAAACAATGATATCTAAAATGAACAAAAAAAGCAGAGATTTAATGTCTCATGTATGCAGATGAGCATACATGATGTGGGGCACACCTTGTGATTTAAGCATAAACAAACTCTTTGGAGGAAGAAGAGAGGCTTTTTAAACCCATCAGTCAGGGTCCCCATGTGTCCTGGAAATCCTGGAAGATGGTTGACCAATTTTCCAGTCAAGGAAAACATGTGGAAAATGAGGAAAAAGAGTAAAATGTCGTGGAAAAGCTTCAATTGTCCTGGAAAATTATTTATCCCCCTTCTGCTTCTCTCTACCTTGTTACGGAACACAAATGGGGTAAAAACTTTGGGCAAAGCCGACATGTATGTATGTAGTATGTATATTACATGGACTATAAAAGATATGAAAAAGCTAAAGGTAAGAAGTTGGTTATGTGACACTGGAATCTGTGGGTGTGATTGCGCTATTTGATGATAAATTGGTCATAATTTCTAAGAATGTCAGAGATTATTTCATAGATTTGTTAAAGCCATAGACTGCACATCTTGTAAATCAGACCTCTGGGGCAGAAGAGGCATAAACATAGCAATCTGGGGAAATGTACAAAATGTAAGGTACAACTGTAAAAAAAGGACACTGCAAAGTGTGTGTGTGAGTGTGTGTGGGTGAGGGGGGAGGTCCTAGAAAAGCCCTGGAAAATAATTTCTAGAAAAGAGTATCATCAGTGTCTACAGTGGACTATGAGGACACCAGATAGCATGGTACCGTATTACAATGTAACACCGGAAGTGGTGTCTGCACAGAAAGAAAATAGAGAGCAGCTTCAAAAAGGATCAATTCTCCTGCCTAAATGAGCTGGACTAAATTCTTGGCATAAAAGCTTTTACATGAGTCGATGCTGTTGAATACTGTCACGATCTGCTGTAAAGATGTGAGAAATGTTGATCTGTTGATATTTTCATAGTTTGTAACTCTGTGGGACCATAAACATTATTATTAAGCAGTACTTTGTCATCTGCCCTGTAATGCAATTATTATTAGTACTACTGCTGCTTATTCTACCACAGCGGTGTGTAGGGATGTCATGATATGAAATTTTCGTAACGATATGATACGATATGATATTGCAATTTATATCATGATTTCACAATACGATATTAATCCCAGAAATCCCACAATTCTTCTAATAAAATGTATAAATGCTGATTGAAAAAAAACATATAAACAAGTATTTTAAAGAAAATACTTCAATGAAACAAAACCCAAATAATATTTTACCATTCTCTTTAAATCCTTTAATTGGGATTTTTAAAACTCACCGTATTCACTATTAATTTAAAGTTCAATGTTTTTGTAGCCTCCTCACTCCTCCCTCTGTCTCTCCCTCTCTCATACTCTCACATGTATGCAGCAACACGTCAAGTTCAGTGCCTGGGGAAATTATACATACAGTACAGAAAAAAGGCAACAAAGCGGACCATAGCCAGCCTATATTTCAATAAACTGTCTAAATAGCTTCTCACATACATATTATTCTCTTCAATATGATTCATTTGATAAAATATTTTGCATTAGTGATTTAGAAATGTATTGATGTCATTTATGTGACCCCGCGTTCAAATTGGAATTTATGACCCAATTGTGAACACATCTCATGCTCTACAGGTGTTGCAGACACCACTAGTAGCGACTACAGACCGGGCTATCTATATTTACACATTTGCTCTGTTTCGTCTCGTGAACAATAATTTCCCACTTAATATAACTTTGAAGCTCTGGTACGCTAATTCACATTCACAATAAAACTTCCAGTGACTTCACTTTACCCGAAGGTTACTTTTTACTCTGCGCTGCTGAGTATAGATTTTTGTTACAAACATACAGTGTAGTCTGCCACACACAAATACATCCACACACAAAGCCTGCCTCCATAACATCATGTGACTATCGTGGCATGATAGAACTTGGAAAAGCTTACGAACGATAATCGTGGCCGTTTCTCTATCGCGAAATATCGTGTTACGATATGTCGTGACATCCCTAGCGATGTGACGAGTTAACTCATCACCCTGTTTGTGTTGGGTTGCTAAGTTGACGGTGTCCTCACTGCCCCGGGGACCATTTGGAACCGAGCTGCGAACAGCTTTTTCAAGTGATCTCGGCAGTGTTGTTTGTGCGAACATGGCGATCAATTGCTGTGTTTACATGTATTTAAACATACCATGCCGAGCACAAAACCCCCACTTGTATCAGAACAACTTCCATATGAACGAGGTGTGCAATCAACATCAGTTTTTGTTGCTGCATGTGACATAAAGAACATAGAAGTACGAATCCATTCGTACCGATGATTCAGGCTGATGGAGACCAGCAACTGTGTAACACTACAATCTATGGAGGCTGTTTCCAGCACCATGTTAAATCTATGCCAGGAAAAACTGAGGCATTTCTGACTGCAGAGGGGGGTCCATCCAGGTACTAGGTGTTTTACATGTGGCCATGATGTTTCAGTATTGATGGAAAATTAATACAGTTGAAAAATATAACTTTTTGAATCCAACTTTGACCCTAACACTGACCCTGAAGACCCACCACTGAAGATGATTTTATTCTTCAAAATAGATAAAGGCCTTAAAGATCAAGTGGGAGTTGCTTTGAAAGGTGATAATCAAACATATTCTGTATTTATAATGCTCAAATACTACCACATAACCAAGCTAACCAAACACAAATATAAAATATTAAAAAAAGGCAAACAAAGCCTCTGGTTCTAGACCAGCGAGGACTTTGTTATGTCAAGCAGAGCCATAACCAGCCATAACAAGCTGTGTAACAATGCCTCTTTTAAATTGATAATTATGTTCAGTTATAGTCCTGCTGGTCAAAACAATATACTTTTTTGTTTCTATTTTTTATTTTCATCATTGCCCCTATTCCTTCCCCCCATTTTCACAGGGGGCTGAGTGCTGGGAGAGGCCCTAAGCAGGCCAGCTTCTGGATAATTATTCTTTTCCAATCACTGTGACTGTCTAATTGCAGTCCTAGCTGCTAATTTATGCACGCCTTTGTTTTCTTCAAGGAACACATTTCAAAAAAACACATCAAACGATTTCTGATATGTAAAGAATATAGCAGAGAAACGCAGGCTGTGCACGCTTAAAAATAAATTCCTTATTATTTTCATATGATAATAAGTCAAAGAAAATGAGGAAATCAAAAGAGAAGTCATATAATGATGTATGGGCACAAATATGGCACTTATTGTAGTTATTCTTTTTCCTCTGCTGGAATACATTAGCATATTTTCAGTGTTTTTATTTGCCTTAAGCTGCAGTTATGTAGGACAGCTTGCTGACCATCATTCACAAGCTGTCGGCATTTCTGCACACATTCTGTCAAGCGCAGATCTCGCGCACATAACTGGCATTGTTTTTAATGTAAATGATGTGGCTGTGATGAGCAGCCATTAAAAACATGCACATAAACATAAATACACATTGAAGCACAGTTATCCAGCCTAAACACATCCTCATAAACACCCCCACATACACACTCCCTGACACCAGTGCACATGGGAGAGGCAGTATTTACTTTATGCATGAGGACAGGTAAAAAACACACAAATCCACAGTGGACATGGACGGTAATTGAATGTGACTCCCTCTGTATACTATCCATAGCTCGGGGATCCTGGCAGCTAATTGGAATATACAGCTCCCTAAACCGCCAGTGAACTCCACGGAGACTCCGTGTTGTCAGACGCCGATGGCCCGCTGTGGGTGTAGCTGTGTTAAGGTGGCGTGGGACTCTCAAACCGCTAACATTGAAGATGAGGGCTGGAATGAGAGGCAAATTGGAAACTCCAATGCAGAATGACAAGATGTGTACCTGTGTGTGTTTGTGTGGATGTTTGTGCATGGACAGGTGTGTTTACTTCAATAGGTTCATGGTTACCAATGTCACTGTAGCTCTCTTGCTGTCTATTATGATTTCTGTCAAAGATTGAATGTGTATCAGAGTTTGTTCAGGCTCTAGATAATGTTTATCTCAGTGTTTAGTCATTGTTATGGTGAGGCAGTTTTCTACACTATTTATAGAGCACTGTTCATACATAATGCACATCGGTGTACTTCACAGGGTTAAAAACTGAACATTTATGAAATCAGTATGACAAAAACTACAGCAGAGATTACCCCTGTCTATTACTGATGTTCTCTGTGCTTTGAGAAAATTAAACACAAGTAAGGCAGCTGGGGCCTCATTTCTAAAACATTGCATAGGATCCATACTAAAGGTGAATGTGCACCCAAAAGCTGAAAAAGACGTGCGCCAAATAAAAATCTGATTTATAAAACATTGCGTGCGCACACTTGAAAGCACTTTTCCTTTTATAAATCACAGTCCACTTGGAAAGTTGCGCAGGTGGTTGTACCTCACATCCTCTACACACCCACATGTTACCATGAATGGTCAACCCAAAGTACCTCATGAATGTTTTTGCATCGCCAGCCTGCAGTCTTTTCCTAACACGGATGTGCGTCAGAGGGGGCAGCAACATGCCTCGGATGGGTATAGTCTTCTGAAACCAAAGAAGACGGAGAAGCTGTGTGTCAGGATGAATGAGTCATGTGTTGACCCAGGCCACCGGGACACTACATTTGTCAAAACCATGTTTGAGGGACAAATAATTTCTACACTGATTGTAGGCACATTTTTTTTTTCATTTTCACTCGGGGCTCTTATAGCAACGTCAGTGCAGACTGTCATTTGTGTCGATCACATTTGGGAAACAGGACATTGCTGCAGAGCCTTTTAATGTTGCCTGTTCACCCACAGTGTAAGAAACCCTGATGTATCGACTGCTCATGTTTATAACGCCATCCAACACGGCTGGCATTGTGCTGAGGGATGGCTGCAGTATCCCAGACCTAAGAACATAATTTAACTGTATTATGTCATACCCAAAAGGGGCTTTAGATCGAAAATGTAAAATTATATATTTAGTCATATCAAACACATACCTGTCGGCTTATTCCCGCTGAAAGGAGCCGGTTGCCAGAAACCCCTGAGTTTGTGAGCACCAATACGCACCCGACCGGTGGTTTTGTTTAACACTGG
>JBAMNC010000376.1:0-194496 GCA_037902135.1 Cetoscarus ocellatus | reverse complement strand
CACTGGGACCGGTTCAGCACATAGATCCAAGAGCACTGCTCTGTGGTTTTGAAATCAGTTTATTATCCAGTCATCATTATGGTCCAGGAAATCTTAAAAACTCTCTCCATCCTGATCCACAGTCTGTGTGATCTTCCAGCAGTGCCAGTGCATCCATCGTGCAGCATTATGCACGAGTGTCACTGCACTATTTATATACTTACTCAGCAATTAGACTGTTTGTTTCACACCTTGTAACAGCTAACTAATCAGTCAGTGCTATCCACTGTTGTATATTATTTGAAGATCAAGAATGATATATGAACATTGCATACAGTAGTAAGTGAACATGTCTGTAACACTGCAGACTCGGGTGTTTATGATTACGGGGGTCTATAATCTGATATGTGATGACATTACATGTATGAGATGAATCTGGCTTCACTTCACCCCCCCACCATCCGTGCCGCCAGTTTCCCACATCTCCAAAATGTTCGTACGCCAGCATCAAAGTTGACGTACCGGTGCGCACATTGTCCTGCCAAGTTTATTTTTATAAATCACAACCTTTGCGTGGGAAGTGACTTACGCCACTTTCAAGCTCCGTTTTGTTCGTAAGCAAGCTTTATAAATGAGGCCCCTGGTCCTGATAATGCAGACTAGGGTGACCATACATGTCCTCCTTTTTGGTCGTAAAATTATGTCATGCTATGGATTTTATAAAATTCCCTAAAATGTCCAGGTTTAGCTCAGCTTGTTCAGCAGACCAAGCTGTCGCCGGCAACAGAAAAAGATAAGATAAGACAAGATAAGATATCCTTTATTAGTCCCACAGGGGGAAATTCCAAAATATACAGCAGCTGCAGGATACAGGAGAAGTACTGAAAGATAAGGTAATTACAAGGCGCAATTCAAACTACCGTAACTCCTCGAGTATCCTGGCTATCCAAATAATTCCACAGGATTCTGAAGAAGTGGAGCTTTCCATTGATATATGGTCATTTATCAGTGGTTTACTGGTATTTTCTGGGAAAATTATGTCAAACATATTGTGAATAATGACATTATTATCATTCTGCAGTCTTTTCTAGTTTGTCTTTTTTGTCATTGTCTTTTTCATCATACTTTGTGTTTTATGGATTTCACAAATAGTTAAATTATATAATACTATAAATAATATAATATAATAATACAAATAAATATTAAAATACAAATAATAAATTATAATAATAAGTAATATAATAAATGATATAAAATAGGTTGAGTTTCGGTTTTGTCTTCTCTAAAGTGTTGTACATAATTTAGAATTGTTTATAAACTATTGTCTTGTAATTACACACTGTTTTAAGCATTTACAACTTAATAATGACAAATACTTGCTAAAATGTTTTATTTTTACCTGAAAAAAAGGTGAAAGATAATTTACTCAAAGGCCATTTTCTGACACATCAATTGACAAAAAGTAAAAGGGTAAATATTTATAATACAGCACTGCACTGGACCACTGGCATTATTACAATGTACCTACCTGTCAAGAAATTGAGCATGCGTGCCACATGCGTCATGATGCAAAACATGCAGCTGAGGGTCCTCTTCTTGTGTTTTCAGAGTATGGTCACCCTAATCTAGACCCCTTTTTATCAAATTGACTGCTGACTATATTGCATAGCCACTGTCCTACATTTTCAATTTGAGTCTGAATAAATTTCCCAAAGTCTGGAAATCCGCCTTTCTGCTCCCATTCACTCTCACATTCACTTAAGGTTGAGTTACCCATCATCAAGCTACTCGCAGATCCAAGAGCTTTAATACCTATTTTTTACACCACTGATGGAGCAGTGGGAGCAATTTGGGGTTCAGTGTTTGCCCATGGACACATCAACATGTGACAGCTGGAGATCAGCTTGTGCCCCCTGTTATTTTTTGTTTGTTTGTTTTATAGTGAATCAAATTACCAGACTAAGCCTCAATGTTCCAGCAGGTGACAGTATCTACCACACAACTCAAGTGTCTCCCTGAGTATTTAGTCTCACAGTTTCCTCAGTCAGACACACCCCTGAACTGCCCCCAAAAATCTCTTCAAAGATGCTAAGCTGCAAAAATGTCTTACAGTCCAACAGACCAAGCATTGAGATCGTGGTAACACTTTCTATGAAGTCCCTCTTTAGAATGCATACAGTTTTTTGGTGTTAAGTGTGCTACATGAGCTCTAAACCAGGCTGCTATGGACTTTGAATGATGACATGGTTGTTCAGAAACAGATGAAACAGTCTTTCCAGATTTATAAAAGACTGTATTGTCTGAATACATCCCAACACCTGCTCATACACATGCCTGCGGCAAATTTTTTATGTATAAACTAAACAGAAGTGGTCCAAGAACTCAACCCTGTGGATCTCCTGTTCTAGTTTTCAAAAATGTATTTCTCATTATAACTGTGACCCACGGCAGAGCAATGTCAGAGATTTTCAACGCTGATACCTTGAATAATTGTGCGGAAGGATGAGAATGAAAAGGAATTTTCTGATTCAAAGTATCAAAGACCTTTTTAGATCAAGAAAAACAGCCCCAAATGTTTCACGTTTATCCAGAGAGGATTTAAGCTAATCAGTGAAAGTGTTTAATGTTAATAACCCGCACACCAGATGGACTGTCCAATATAATTCACCAGTCCATCTGGGAAAGAGCCCATAGAAAGTGTTTGGGATGTGACAAACTTTACAGAAGCATATCTGGCTGGCTGGGATGATGGTTTTGTCAATCAGATAATATTGTAGGAGGGCACTACTGCACTACAGAACATGAGCCACTTCTTAAAACAAACTATTCTCAGAACATGTCAGAAGTGGAGCTAAAATATCCTTACTATAGCAAAGTTTGTAGTGTTTGTATTTGTTTTTGTGTCACGATCTGATAAAACTGCTACTGAAGCTGCTAGCATCTATGCTAATCCCTGTAGGTGCAGTTACTTCCTGCAGTCATCTTGCTTGTAGCTCCCACCTCTTCCTGCCCTCAAAGACTGATTGGACCATACTGCTTTGGGCCGCTCACGATCATTGTAGAATCAGGCTGGTCCAGCTGCTGTGCAAGGATAGAATGATGCTGCCTGAAACCAAACTGTAGTGGCTAAATATTCTCCTTTAAATCTTAAAATCCACAACTTTCTCCAGAACTGTAAAAAATACTAATAAAAAACTAATTGTTCTACAGTTCCCTGCCTGGCCAACTTCTCCTGATATGGAAACTGGCAGTATTCTTGCTTTCTTCCATTTGCAAGAGAAAATGTGATTAGTAATTGACAGGTTGGTAAGATGAATGAGGGGATTTCCTAAAATGGTTTTGATTCTTTAAAGGAAAGAGACATCAAGGTAGTAAAGGTCTTCAGAGTGACTGTAAGAGAGCTTATCTGTTATTTTAGGGACTTTATTTGGATTTACAATGTAAGACTGGCAGCACGTGCTTTTTGGCAGAGGAGGGTCTGAACTTCAACATTATTGGCCACCTATAAGACAGATTCAGCAACGAAATCATTTAACTTATGCAAAAGTTATTTGTAGCATGGAATGGATTGATCCCAGATTTGAAGTAAACCTGTCATGGTTTGGTTACCCAGGGGTTTGTCAAAACATTAAATTGCTTCCACAAATTTCCTCAATATCAAATCATTTTCAATTTGTAATGACACATGAAGCATTAAGGATTATCACTTGGCATCTGGATGTCCAAAGCAGAAGGTAATGCATGGTATAAACACGGCCTGAGTGAATTTTTGACAAGAAACCCCAAAAATGTTTTCTAGAGACCAGTGTAAACTTGTTAAAAAGGAGCGCAATACCTATATTACATTAAAAAAATGTTTTTCCAAAAGCATGTCTGACAAGAAAAAGTAAAATAAATATATAAAAACTAGAGGAATTTAAGAAAGTAGCATTTTTGAAAAATACAATATACTATTTGTTAAAAAAGTAAGAAAAAAAAAGATCGAGAGGATTTATGGTTTCCCAGTAAGCATTTCCTTATCATGTATGAATCAGACACACACGGGTTTTATTCATTTGATTATCTTTTATATTAAAATCTCTCTAACGTTTCTCCTCCAAGCATCATGCCTTTTTCCTACCTCTGTTTCTCTGCCTCTGTTTTCAGCCAGCAGCCAGCAGTCTTGTATCTATCCCACGTAAATAATGAAACACATAATTATCATATCATAATTGCAGTAAAGATGGCTTTGACAGAAATCATTTCCCGTATCTAATACAGCGCTAATCGAATCTGTTCCCCCACTCACTAACACGACCTCTGGTGATTGAGTTTTGGACATTTGTTTGTGTGTACGTGTGTGTGTGTGGAGACTGAAGGTGTGTGTGAGTGTGTGGGGGTGTGTGTGTGTTTTGTTTTTTGCCCGACATCTCTGTTTTTTTGTGAAAAGTTCAAATGTTCTTTTTTTGTGATTTTGTTTTACCGAATAAAATCGCTCATACTGCCATTTATGTGTTTTTATGGACAGGGCAAGGCAGCAGAACCAAATGATACAGATTAAGACATTTTTTTTATCAGCACTGGACTCAAAGATAGGGAAAAAATACTATGAAAAAAGGGGGAATGCCGTCCTTAGACACAGACAGAGTTTTTATACACTTACCAAAATCCCAGTCCTGACAACTACGTAGTGTTTCAGACCAAAAGCTGAAAAATGTTCTGTTTTCTTCAGCGATTTTGCCAATTTATCTGCACAAGCCATTAGCTGGGGCGTTTACATAAACTGTTGGTCATTCTCAAAACTGTATTTTAACTAAAAGGATCCTTTTCATGTTCGTAAAATTGTGATGTGGATAGAGGGACTCACCAGGAGCTATCCAAACACATTAGCCAGTGCTGGCTAGCAAGTTGTTTTAGCTTGTTCTAGACAATTAAGAAATATAACAGGGGTAGTGAGGGGTAGGAGGGAGAAAAGTGTGGAAATGAAACAGAGAGCCTACCCTAACCACGAAGAGTCAATAGGAGTTGTGCAGATACCACAAATGGAGGAGCCCCAGTGCTTAGGCTCCTGCACGGCCTACGCTGTCTGCTAAACTGCAGTGCTAGTGGATATTTTGCCTTCAGCTGTTGCTGTGACATTACAGTGCCATGGGTATGTTTTTAAATTCCTTATTTCCCTGAAAACTTTGCAAGGTTTCAAAGACTTTGACTATTTTCTTGTCATAAAAAACTAAGACTTAAGCATTATCTTCTTTAAAAAAAAAAAAAGCTCATGCACGACCCTAAACTTTTAATATGGCATGGATGTGATTTAAACTTTATCCTTTTAAAATAAATTGTTTTAATGTTATGTCCAGGATGAACATCTTTTACTTTTTTAGATACTATGTTTTCTTGCTGGTCTTCAAACTGTCTCTGCACAGATAATCACCTCCTGCATGAATACATATAAGGTTTAACATTAAAGTATATTACAGTCATACATATGGATGGATCCTCTCAGTGTCTGTCATGATTGCTCAGAGTCTTTTGTTCTTGGATGTGATTGATTGACAGCTCGTCAGAGGCAGCAGAGCTGGCCTGGTCAGCAGATGGCTGAGGAGACAGCTGACAGCAGAGTGTGTAAATGAGCCTGGATCAAGTTAAGTGATGTAAATTCCTTTAAACATACAGACAGACAGGAGCAATGACATCACAGGAGGTAAAAAAAGTGTGTGTGAAGCAGAGAGAGAGGGAGAGAGACGGTGTAAAAATAGTCTGAAAGGGCAGATTGGGATGGGCCTGAGGATAGAAAGGTAACAATGAGTGATTACTGCACTAACAAGGCTGGCGGCTGGAGGGGAGGCGTATAATGTGATTGGTGCTGGCCGCTATTTATCTCGACCAATAGACAACTGACCTGGCCATGTCCCCCTCACAGGTCAACCAGAGTTCACCAGGCTGAGGACCAATGTTAGACACACGCATGAAACTTAGAAACTAGAGGAAAACAATATAGAGCCGTAAAGCTCCAAATAAAATGGTCTGCAAATCCATACATTCTGAGCACTGAACTTTAGAATTCATGCATGCAAACTGTTTCATTCTGTGAAAAACACATTTAAAACAAATTCAAACCCAATAATCAAACTACTGAAAAGACCGGTTAGAATGATCAATAAAGTTGGATATCTAAAATCCACCAATAAGTTTCATTGGATCTTCTATGTTAAAATTTTAAGACATTGTTTATTCAAAACAGTGGAGATAATTTTTTGTGCAGTAAAAAACACTCTTCCTGCTTGTATTCAAACATTTTTTAAAGTATGAGAAGGAAAATATAATTTAAGGGGTGTGCTTATATTTGAAACAAGAAAGTTTGAATAAATATTAAATACAGATGTGTTTCAGATTTGGGGATACATTTTGGAATGAGCTTAGTGATGACTTAAAATGTTGTAAAACTCTATTAAGCTTCAGAAAAACCTTTAAGCATAATTATTGCTTATCAGGAACAGTGATTTTACAGTATTATGATATAAAGAAGGATGTGCTCTATGTTTTTTCCTTTTATGTCAAATTTATCAAATTTATCTGGAATTGTACAGGAAAGGCAAAAATAAGCCACAAGCTTCAACCGTTACCTTTTTGGGTTATTGTTAAGTTTGTGTTAAATGATTGTATTCTTTGTTTGTGCTTAACATTTATGCAAATAAATGAATAAATAAAAATATTCATTCATTCATTCATTCACTTTTGGGCTGCAGGTCCCGTCTTCTGAGGACCACACATGTAGGCAAACTCGGTCGTCATTATTTTGTCTTGGTTGACATTTATTTTGGCTAAAAAACAAAAACTGTAAAACCCAACATATTGTGGTGCTGCTGCTGCACTAAAAATGCTTGGGAATGTAAAACGATATTACACTACGTTTTTTTCTCAGTTGGAACTTCAAAGGAAAACAAAAACAAAAATGCTCTTTGCTTGAACGAACCGTAGAAAAGGCTGCACATAATGGGGGGTAAAGGGTAAAGGTTTCTTGGGCCCTGAGGCAAGGAGATTCACAAAAGGATTAGCATTGACATGGTCCATCCTGAATTTCAGCAATTTTTGTTATGAAATGTATTTTTTTTATATGATTTATTTTCATCAACTCTCTCTTTGTTAGCTTCAAATGTATGATTCTTGAAATTATTGCCTGATCAAAATTTAAACCCCTCTTATTGAAGTGCCATGATGAGTCTTGATTTTTATAATATTAATGAAGTGGACTTATTAAAGATCATTTTCAGCTAAGTAATTCATTGTGTACATTGAGACCTGCAACAAACTTGTCCAGTAAGGTCCACTCTAATCAGAACCAGGGTGCAAATAAGCACTAATGCTACTGGTCTGAAATTCCCATTGACATCAAATTATCAACCTCTGTGCACATCCTTTCATTTAAAGTACATTTCCATCAGTGTCCCAGCACAATGCTGTTTTCTTCATGCAGTCTCTCTCTCTCCTTTCTCTGCACATACTGAGCAGGGGTAGTGCTGTTCCCGGTACGTCAGCTGTGTCTTACAGACTTCCATATAAATAAAATAAATAAATACATTTCATCATTAATGATTTTTTTGTCTGGTTTACTTTAAGACTGTAATTAGCTAGTTTGAACATTGCACAAGCTGTATATCTGAAACTATTTTTTTGTGTTAAATCATGTCATCCAGCCTCTCAGTGCACTGCAGGCAGAAGTAGATCCTGAAACAACCCCCTTTTAAGACAAATAGGGAATGTTTTTGGAATTGTGCATCAGTTTATAGATGGTAGTTCCTGTTAACGGCACACATACATTAGTATCACCATGACAAACAATCATGAATGACCTGCTGCTGTGGACCTGCTCCACTCCATGTGCTCTATCCTGAATCAACCATCAACATAAATGACGTTATTTAACATAAATTCAGATTTTTAAACCAGTTAAACCCATTTTAATTGCAGTTCATCTAGGTGCTGCTATATTAATCAACATCAGTCCTCTCCAGATTATATTCATTGTAGATGTTAATGTTAATATTAGACTGATCTCTCTATCCATGGTTGTTATTGATTATACTGTAGCGTTGTCACCTAAGTGATTAAAGGAAAAGAAAGGGGAAAAACAAACAATTAAACAAGTGAAGACAGTGCATACAATAATACGTGGAAAACTGAAGGAAAACATTTCTGGTCTTTGTAGGTGATGATATTCCCTCTAATATTATTGTATTAGGTAGGTGGGTCAAAATATTATTTTTAAAGGTCAGAAACAAAGTTCATATAAGGAGGATGTGGCGTAGAGGAAAAGGGGGAGACACGGCATGATCAGGAGAAACACTGGATGGCTACTTCAGAAGAAAAGGGTCATTTCTTTAGTTGAAAATTGGATGATCTATGGATTATAATATTCTGCTGTGAATGAGAAAAGTATGAAAATAGTAAGATAAATTCTGATCGGACTGGACATGTAAAGGATTATCCCCACGACTGACCACATCTTGGCGTGGATGCAGTCCCAGTCCCAGAGACAAAGGATCTTTCCATAAAGGATGACCTCCAGGATTCAAATGAGATGCACCCTTTGTGAAATATATTCTTTTTTCTGGTATACCACTGCTTTTGGCAATCAGTTGCTCTTTTTTTGTTTGTTTGTTTTTTTTTTTGCTGTATTTTACATTTTTGAGCTGGATTACATGTTTTTTTGTTGAACAAACAGAAGGAATAAATGCCCCCGAAATGAGGAGTTTCCAGGGAATAAAGAATTTAAAAGACTATTTAGGGAGAACTAACTGAGCAAACAAAATACATTTTTCTAGGTTAAGACTTTAAGTTAATTTAGAAAGTACAAATGTTTGATTTCAACCTGTACTGTTCACATTTTTTTTTTTTTTTTTGGGGGGGGGGGGGGGGGGATTTGTATCGTCAGGGCACAGTGGGGCACAAAAGTAAAGAAAGTTTTCAAAACTTTAAAAGAAACTCTGATTTTGTCTATGTCCTACATTGACTGTTAATCTTAGGAATTTACCAGTTGTTTTTTTTTGTGTTTTTTTTTCCATTTCTGAGGAGAACCCCTTGATTAAGTGAGGCCTACTTCAGTGTTACAATACCTCCATAATAAATACCTTTCCAACCATATAGACATGAGGACCCTCTTGAAAACAAGATTCAACATTTCCAGGGGCTAACCTTGAATAAATATATATTCAGCAGAGCTGAATGTGATGAGGACAGATTTATGAACTGGGCTTACTTGGGTTTGTCTCTATCATAAATTCTTATTTTTAATCCCTTTGTCTCTGCCTGGATGGATTTATATATATGTATAAACGTGCATGTATGCATATATGTGTATCTAAAAATGAAGAGCTTGTCTTTAGCCGGCACTCTTGTAAAGTGCCTTGAGATAACACTTGTTATAAGTTGGCACTATCATATAAACTTTGATGGACTGAGTTTATAACAAAAAAATGATTTTGTATAGAATCACGACCCTCAGACTTGGAATCAAATTTAATTGTAACCTGACAGATGAATCACATCCTCTCATAAAATAAATATTGTATCATATCCTGCTGTATTATGTTCTATGGCAAAACATTCAGCATGCCATGCTTCGCAGTGACCAGCTGTTAATAGACTTCATTGCAGTAATTTTTTGGGGTTGCTGCTCTTGGCTGTTTCTTGTCCTTCAAACAAACTGCTGTGGGACGTTAGGAATAAGAAACAGGAGTAAAAGGCAAATAAAGTGAAAGTGAGATAGGAAAAGGTGATGAAAATGAAAGAGACTTGCGTGAAGTGAGGGAGGACGAGACGTGTTGAGTAATGAGCGCTGGTGCTCCCAGAACAATCACGGCCTCCATTTTGCCGTGTGTTCCTACCTGATGTATAGGGCGAGCTGTGGGAGCTGCTGTAATAAGACCATTTGGGCCTCTCATTGGTGAGCATTAGCAGCAAATATCTTCCACAGGCCAAAAGACAGCCTGCGGGGCTAAAGAAGCAGCCATGTTAGCTGAGCAGCTTGTTTGGTCTGAGATGATGTGAGTTGTCGTTTCATAAAGAAACATCAGGGAAACATATTTTTTTAACCATAAAAACTCCACTTTTTCCTACAACTTCACTTTTGTAGACACAAATAAATGGACCCTAAAACAAAAAGATAGGCTCACTTTACTTTTTTTGAATGTTTCTACAATAAATTTGAGACTCTAGAAACACTGATTCTTGACATGACACAGATATTTCATCCTTCTAAATTTCTCAGGTAACACAGGGGTTATTACATGGTTGTTTTGTGGTTCTAGGGAGGGTTTTCTGTTTGGTTTGTTCTCTGACTGAATGCAGAAACAAGGTGAGTAACTGAGTGTTAGTCAATCAAGAGCACTGTTTTTTTTTTTTGTGCCAAATTGACATGGACCCACAACCACAGGTAACAAAACGAACAAAAAACATATACTTAAGTCATTTGGGTCATATGAACTGTTTTTTTCCTGTTTTCTTTTAATATTTTGCAGATGCAGGTACCCTCAACTCGTCTATCAAGCTTGTTTTGGTGTCTTGCCTCACTCCAGGGTCCAAGACAAGCAGGTAGACACCATTCTTTCGACTGTTCGTGCAGTAACAAGATAGAACGATGGGCAGAGCTCGCCCACTGCTAATTAGCTTAGCTCAAACACTGGGTAGCGTTTGCCTGCCTCTGCCTACAGTCATCAGATAAACTCCTCAGCAACTTTAAATGGAGTTTAGAGAGACTACTATTAGGATTTTTTATGTAATTTTCTAAAGAAATACATGCAAAACTAAACCCTGCAGAAATCATCCTCGTCCTTTCTTACAAAGTCAGCCATAGTTCTTAGTAGGGGAGACCGGGGACAACTTTAACATTTTTGACAGTGTGTTCAAACTGCTTTACAAACTAGCTTCAAGTGTCTATTAATTAAAGGTCTAGAAAATGCCTGTGCAACAGAAACAGAAAATGCATGGCTTGATCTCAAATAAAAGGAGTGAAATTTTACAATTGACCCCATAGTTCGGGTCAGTTGTAACATACTTTTGGGAGAAATGTAACACTATGAAATAAGGACCATGACAATTACTAAAGATACTGAAAGCTTTTATTCAAAACCTTGAAATGAAGTTAATGTGATTCTGTAGAGTACAGCACTTGAACTACACTAACATCTTAACATTTCTAATTGTAAAACTGTTCAAAAGGTTTAACTGTGCACTAGCTTTAACCATCAAACATTAGCGTCTGTCTGTCTAACAAAATATGATAACATACACTGGCTTCAACAACTGAACATAGGTGTGTGTTGGGGGGGCTTCATGGGCCCACAGATGACATATCATGCACTTAACCCAGGCTTCTTCTGGCTTTGAGTTATTGAAGTGTTCAATGCAGATGATACAGAAATTCATCATCAGAGACTCATCATCAGAGGACTCTGTCTCCTGTGGCTCACTGTATTTGTATTGTATGTAATGTACTCTTGCATTCAGTCAAATTTAGCTTGGGGTAAGTTGTAACATTTTTTTAAATGTTACAACTTACCCCAAGCAAGTTTGGTACAACTGTCCCTAAGTGCATAAGCAATGAGCCAGCTTGGCTTGCAGCTGACAGCTAAAACATTACCACAAACAATGTGAATGAAAGATAGCTAAAAAGACGCAGGCTATGCAATCACAAAAATAATTTGAGCAAAAAAAATTACTTTCTTACCTCAAAATGATGTTTTCCCTCACAAATTTTTCTGTATCTGCTTCAGGGCACTACTTCTTCACATGTGGACTAAAGACTAAACTGAGCATGTGCAGAGTGAACCAGGTGATTCCTAACTTGTTCCTGGTTGGAGCAATTGCAACTGTTACAACTGACCCATTTTACAACTGTCCCCGGTCTGCCCTACTATTCTTCTTCTACTCGTAAACAGGCTTTGTTTTGTTGATCTACTTACAAGCACATCCACGGCGGTTTGCGCATGCACCTTCGTTTCACATGTATTTCTTTCGAAAATTAAATAAAGTGCTAATCTTAGTCTATAGTTTAGAGTTGCTGAAGAGTTTATCTGATGACTGTAGGCAGAGGCAGGCTAAAGCTACTCATGAAACCCAATGTTTGAGCTAAGCTAATTAGCAGTGGGCAAGCTCTGCCTCCTTGTTCCTGCATGCATAGTCGAAAGAATGGTGTCCATCTGCATGTTATGGACTTGGGAGTGAGACGAGACACGAAGAGAAAAAAAAGTTGGCTCATCCTTTTAAAGTGTAAAAGATTTATGATCAGAATGACCCCTTTTATGTGATTCTTCATCAGAGGAAAACCTCCAAATGCTGTATTAGGTAGCTGGGTGTAATTTTGGATTCAAGGATTGAAGATTGACTCTATTTTTCCACAAAGTGAGAAACTTGCCTAAGGATCTTTCCCATGCCACATTCAAAAAAAAAAAAAAAAAAAACATTTAACATCTTTCTCATGAAACACACTCCAAAAAATGTCATTCATGAAAACTGAACCATTAAGAGGAGTGCTGCATGTGCTCAGAGTATTTGAATAAGGTAACATGGGCTTGTTCAGTTCAATTAATTTTTCTCTACTTTGAGAGCTGGACATGATTTGCAAATGTAAAGATGTCAGATGAAGCACTAAAAGCCAGTCAGTGGATTTAGGTGAAGAGGAATTTTCCTTCTATTAGTGCAATCTAACGCAAAAGAGCCCAATCCTCCACCAAGGTAGCTCAAATATTGACTTTCCTCTGTCTTTCTATGGTGTCATCTCTTTTGTTTGTTTGTTTGTTTGTGAGGGTAGTATCAGCAGCGTCAGTACCTAGAGGTAGGAGCGTGGGGCTGCTGAAGGTGGTGATGCTGCTTTGGCCATGGTGGTCATGTAGTAGGTTAGGTATCACAAAAACAGGAGTTTGTGTCGGCATGGCAGGCCTCGAGAGTTCAAATATAGAGATAATTTGCACATTTAATTCAAGAGACAGGTATGTAAGATAAAAAGGGTTTATTTAAACATAAATACAGACTCTTGCACACTATCTAACTTGAAAGAAATTCTTTATTTGCAAAGTTTCAGTCTCAGACCTTTATCAAATAGGACATGGCTACACACCTGTGGCCGATCATCATGACGTCATATCTGCACCAACAAATTAACAGACAACAAACATCAGCTTCCAGACTGAGAGAGTTAAAATGGTGAAAATGTGTTTACAGCCTGAAAAGGCAATTACAAAAGAAATCAACAGTTTAAAATGGTTAACTCTAGGGGACACTTAAGGTCTATAAGAGAAGCGTTATAATAAACCTCAATGCAATCCATTATTCATTACATTCATTGAAATACCCACAAGCCTACAAATACATCAGCCTAAAATGCAATTACAGATACACATATATAAAATACACACCTACACATTTACATTTATCCAGAGATGTATCCATCCAAGCTGAGACAAAGGGACTAAAACTAAGAATTTATGATAGAGACAAACCTATGGATGCCCAGAACATAAATCTGTCCTCATATTTGTCTTGAATGAAATAAATTTATTTGAGGTTATCCCCTTGAGACGTGGCATCTTGTTTTCAAGAGGGATCCTCATGTCTATATGGTTGTAAAGGTATTTTTTATGGAGGTAAAATCTGTAACAACCATGGATAGAGATAGATAAACATCTATAATGAGTATAATCTGGAGAAGAATGATGTTAATTAATATAGCAGCATCTAGTTGAACTGCCATTAAATTTGGTCTAACTGGTCTAAAGTATTAATTTATGTTAAATGGTGTCATTTCTGTTGATGGTTGATGCAGAATAGAGCTGGTGGATTGGAGCAGGTCCACAGCAGCAGGTCATCCATGATTGTTTGTCAAGGTCACACTAATATATGTGTGCTATTTGAAGGAACTACCACGTATTTAATTTTGTTGGCCTCTCTGAAGTTAATATTAGGAACTGTAATGATAACGAAATGGGCTAAAGGAAAGGCAAATATTTATAATTGCAGTTACTGAAGCTTTGAAGGTCCACAGCGGCAGGTCGTCCACACCAAGGATGCCAGGCAGCCTACAGGACAGGAACCAGACACGAGTTCAGGAGCAAACAAAATAGGACAAAGAGATATAGTGAGAGGACGAAGAGAGAGTGTAAGAGAGACAGAGAGGGAGAAGCTCAGTGTGCCAAATCCCCCGGCAGTCTAAGCCTAGCCTAGCCTAGCCTAGCCTAGCCTAGCCTAGCCTAGCCTGCCTCCTAAACTGTGGTTGGTAAGTTATTCAGAAGAAGAGGAGCCTGATAACTGAAATCTCTACCTCCCTGACAACTTTTAGAGACCGATAGTACCATGAGCTGGCCAGCATTTTGGGAGCGTAACGCTCTAGAGGGGTTGTACGGCACTACAAGCTCTTTGAGATAAACTGGTGCCTGTCCACTGAGAGCTTTATAAGTGAGAAGAAGAATCTTGAATTATTTTCAATGGTATAAAAATGACAGTTTGACATTGAGGTTTAGCTGTATTTTGATCTATAAAAAGAAGATGTTGCATTGAAGCTGCAACAGGTTAAAAAGGCTTATGGACCTTAACAAGTATGAAGCAATCCTGTAAGTGGGGCTAAGGCTACTTGTGCTAGCAATGCTAATAACAACCATACACTTTAAACTTATCCGATGTTACTTACAGACACTAAAATCCCAAGTCTACCTGACTAATTTCAACCTTAAAGTCACAGATTCTAGGCTCACTTCCTTTTTTCTGGACCTTGTCTGGTTTGGACCCATCTTTAGATTCAAAGAATTATGTCCTTTGATTCACACCAGAGTCACTTTGAGCTCCCTCATCAATGCAGAACAAAGTAAGAGCCACATGTCATACCGACATTCTTATACATTTGCATGTCCTAAAATGTCAAAGGGCATTTTTGTTTCAGATATTAAAATAGAAACTGTAAAAAATTGTGACTTTCAACCCACGATTTTCCACCCTGAAGGTAAACTACATCAGAAATCCCTGCTGTACGACAGCCATTACTGTATCTATCTTTTTGATGCAAATGAGGGGCAGCGTGCTTTGTACTGGGTGTGTTTCATAATACATCACCTGTCAGAAAACCAACCAAAGCAAAAGAAGACAGACAGCGATATGTGAGATTTCCCCCAAAATGACCAAATTGAATTCCAAAGAAAACACACATTTCCATTCCATTTGCAAACCAATCAAACAGATATATTTGAATACATTTGGAAACATGGGGCATACTTGACTCATGTGACAAGTGATGAGCCTTTATTGGAGGCTATTTTATGTGCCAGGACAAATAATTCAACTTCAAATATTTTGAGAGCACATTAAATACACACCAAACTCTGGACAGACTGAGGGGGACAATCAGCATCTCAAAGCTCACTAGATTGTACAGCATGCAAATACAGTGAGATAGCGAGCTGACACTGAAGTGGGAAATGAATGAATGGAAGATATTTCTGGATTGTTAAAAAAAAAAGGAGAGAGACGAATGGAAGGGGACGATGAGGAACTTTACAAGGTGCAAAAAAACGACAGCTATTTGAAAAAGGGTATGAATTACCATTTATTAACCTTTGTAATGGTAAACATTGTCATTTATTAGGAACATTAATGATTAAAATAAATAGTTATCCTGAGAATTAATATGGATTAAACACAATGACTGCCAAGTAGGACACTCCGCTCTAAAGTACAGGTCACAAGAAGAGTCATCTACAAGTTAGTAGTCAACAAGTAATATATATATCAGAACTAAATGTCTACCCTCAGTAATGATCAGCTGAAAGTTACTAATTACCTCACAAAATCTGACAGGTGGTAACTAGCCATCAACCATTGACTAAATATAAACAACAGATTAGG
Organism: Cetoscarus ocellatus; assembly: GCA_037902135.1. Taxonomy (NCBI): domain Eukaryota; kingdom Metazoa; phylum Chordata; class Actinopteri; order Labriformes; family Labridae; genus Cetoscarus; species Cetoscarus ocellatus. The sequence continues at coordinate 178,650 of JBAMNC010000376.1, read as the reverse complement.
TCTTCCTTTGTTCCACAGTGCTTTGGTGCCTCATCAATCATCATGAACATAAAGTTATCATTATATCTGATGAATTTAATGAGTAGCTACTAGCAGTTATCATGTTCATCATTTAAGTTTGAGCATTAAGTTATTTGAGTTTTTTCACACAAGTTTTGTCCTTGGTCTATATCTCAAGTTAACACTATACTTCATCCTTTGTCTATCTACTTATTTATTCCCTGGCTAACTATCAGGTAGTTACTTATTTGATGCCTGGATATGCTTTTTTTGTGCTTGTCAACCAGCAGCGAGTTACTCAGTTTTCACTTGTTAAACTTGCAGTCAGCCCCTCATTCATTCCCTGGTTTAGTTCACTGAGTAAGCACTTAGGTTTTGTTCAGGGTTACTAGCTGTTAGGAGCTGACTTTTTTTTATTTATTTAATAACTAAGCTAATTTGTACTCATACTGCCTCATACTCTCAAGTTGATTAGCTCGAAGTTAATCAATTGTCACCAAGTAGCAATGCCAACTTTAGTACAGATAAGCTGTTTGTTACTAAAACAGTTCTGCTTGAACTTACACAATAATTGTCCCGTGCTTACTTGAATAATATGCCGGTCTTTGTATAGTAGCCTTTAGTCAGCTACTTACATTGTAGAGATGTATGGAAGGCTATTCTTGGCCGATATCAATCATGATTACCTGTTTGTGAGGTAGGCTGGTATCAATAACGATCATGTTTCAGGTTTTTTTTTGTTTGTTTTTTTAACATTTGGTCCAAAGCTTTGTTCAACAGAGAAAACAAAAAAGATCTCAAGGAGAAATGTAACAAGTAGCCTTCAGTAAGGACATCTGAGTTACACAATTAAAAGACTCTTCTTCTCGTTTCCATTGAAAAAAATTGACAGACCTTCTAAAACTTTAAATTCAATCCAACAGGAAAAACAGGGCAAATGGGTAAATAACTAAAAGGCTGCAAACTTATAAAATTTAACTCAGTGACATTATGTCCACCCATCCATCCGTTATCTATACCACTTATCTCCTTTGGAGTCACGGGGGCTGGATCCTATCCGAGTTGACATTGCAAAGGGCTGAGGTATACCCTGATCCGGGCACCAGCCAATCGCAGGGCCACATAGAGGGACAGACAACCAGTCACGCTCACACTCCACCAAGGGGCAATTTGGAGTCACCAGTCAACCAGCAACTTTCTTGCTGTGAGGCACTTGCACTACCTGCTGCACCACTGTGCCGCCCATCACATAATTCAATTGATGTAATTACTTCATAATGCTCAATACACAAATTTCATCTCCACTCAACATCATTTCTTCAAGTTTCAGCAAAAATCTAAGTCTCCAGTTCTGTAAATTACATAAATGAGCTGTAAACACATCATGCTCTAAGTCTCGTTGCAATCATTTTACCAAGTCAACCTGAAGGCAAAAAATGTTTTTGACTGGACGTCAAACGCAGAAGTAAAGACGACGATGCTCGTTTTTCTTGCCTGAATAGCTTCTATCCTGTTGGTCTCAGTGTGAACTTCAGGAAAGACGTAGACACTGGATTAATATTTTGGATGGATTATAGAAGAGGCATCTCATTTTCAATAGGGTCCTCATGTCTATATGGTTGTAAAGGTATTAATTATGGAGGTATAATCAATAACAACCATGGATAGAGACATCAATCTAATACTAACATTAACATCTATAATGATTATAAACTGGAGAGGAATGATGTTGATTAATATAGCATCATCTAGCTGAACTGCTAAATTAAGTTGAACTGCTATTAAGTATGAATTTATGTTAAATGATGTCATTTCTGTTGATGGTTGATGCAGCACATGGAGTTGAGCAGGTCCACAGCAGCAGGTCATGATTGTTTGTCAAGGTCACACTAATACATGTGTGCTGTTTGCAGGAACTACCATGTATTTAATTTTGTTGATCTCTCTAAAGGTAATATCAGGAACTGTAATGATATTGGAATGGGACTAAAGAAAAGGCCAAATATTTGTACTTGTAGTTACTGAAGCTTTGTAGGTCCACAGCAGCAGCCTACAAGACAGGGACAAGCAGCTAGTAGCAGTCACTCCCTCATTTGTTACTTTTATCAATGTCAGTATTTGTGGACCATGATGTCAAGTGTTAGCACTTAACTGTGTGGCTTTTATCAGCCTCAGAAGCCTCATAAATTCATGCACATATGCTGCTAAATCGGCTTTCTATCTGAGTGATTCAACAGTACTTCTATTGTCTGAATATTTTCTTCCAGCGAGCCCTGAATGAATGTACAGTAATGCGTATGCGTGTGTGTTTTCTGCCTCTGTGTATTGTGAGTGTGAGGAGAGGAAGGGAGGGGTTTTGCTGCAGAGAGTGAGTGGAAGGCGATAAAGACTCTGTGAGTGGCAAGTGTACATGGATAGCTTCACGTCAACTGCCAATATGTTGTGAGGCGGCGGTAACAGGCGAGGGTCTCGGGGGAGGGCTGCGGCAGAGCAGGCCAACAGCAGACGGAGAGGAAAACAATTTCTGGTGCCAATAACCCCGAGCGGCACAGATGAAAAATGTTTTAATATTTGCAGCTGCTTTATGGCAGTCGGGGTGACAGTGATGGAGTCAATGTCAGCTTTTTCCTTTTAAATGTCATGCTCTGTCTCAGCCTGTCAGAGCGCCCGTGTGTGTGTGTGTGTGCAGAATTGATCTTTTCCTCTTGTAAGTGCCCAAATGTGTGAGAGCCCCACCCCTATTCCCTTCACCATTTTACCCCTAAACCACCCCTTTGTGCCTCTGTTTCTCCTCCTCCTCCTCCTCCCTCTATCCTCTGGATGTCCATAAAGACAGTGCGCTCAGCTGTCAGATGAAACTCTCCAAACCTGGCAGCCATCATTTAGATAATCACTTCCTCCTCTTTGCATTTTATGTGGATTTGATTATTTTTCATCTGCAGCTAGATGGAAATCATAAATTACAATGTGTCCCTCATGCCTCGGTTCAAATCAAACATGGAGCCAGGATCAGAGAATCAGCACATGGGGGGAAATGTTATAATATCCTTTGTTTTGGGAGACGGCATGCAGGGGGAAGACCAGGAAGATAAAGCAGCCAACAAAGCAAACAATGTACCAAAAGTTAAGATTTTTATTAATGGATCATGGCACAACTGTAATCAAAATGGGTGGTTTTGACAGTGGTGAGCAGCGGATCATTTACATTTTTTTTTTTTTTTAAGTTTGTTTAATAACTTAATAAAAGCCAGATTCTCTCAAACATATGATTTGCAGACATACAAACTAAGAATTTGCACCTTAAATAAATAACAATTAAAAAAACAATGAAATGAATAGAGAGAAGGATCAAGTCAAAAGATTCTTGAGATAATGTTTTTTAGATAACATTATGCAACATATATATATATATATATATATATATATATATATATATATGTATATATATATATATATATATACCTGTGTTTATTTTAATGGAATGAAGAAAAATCAATCTGAATCAAGTGCCTGATCTTGAGGTCAAATATCAGATTGCATCACTCCCTGAAAAATGCATTGGTAGAAATCTAGCACAATATTTAATATTATCATTTTATTTTATTTCTGCTCTCACTGTGACACGTCTCAAAGCCCACAAGATCCTGGTCCACATTTTACCATCACACAGGGTTCATGCCAGCTGTGTGAAGCTCGATAGGTGCCAGATATTTATCAGCGCTACACAGAATATGCTCATCTTTCCAGGGAACGGCAGTAACGTCACTTCAAAAAGCCACGTTAGTAGCTTAATTATATTGTTCACTAGCTTTGTGGTAGCCTTGTTGTTTTCTGGGTAAAATAGCTTCTAAGTAGCTCAGCTATTTTATTGATCACGCAGTGCGGTAGCATCTAAACAAGGTCTGTGTTATTATTGGGCAACTTTATGAGCTTGTTTTTTGTTTGACAGTGAACAGACTGTTTACCCCTGAAACATGATTTAGACTATTAGAAAATTATTTCAGAGGGACTTTATTAAGTGACAAGCATATTAAATCCATATAATTTAGGGCAATTGAGCAGTTGAATAACCACCATCATAAGATTGATTTTTGTATTGGATTGAATTCTTTTTTTTTTTTTTTTTTTTTTTTTTTTTTCAAAATGGATGTATATAATCAGATAAGTAAATAAGGTGTATTAATACAGAACCTCACAGGTGAAAAGTTGCAAAATGAAAAATATTTAAAAGGCAAATTACACAGATGGGACAAAACAAATATAGCAGAAAACATATACGATATTACGAGATTTCACGTAATTAGAAGAGATCTTTTCTCTTCAGGGATACAAATTCATGCATTTGAAATGTATCCAGTCGGGCTTGGTAGTGACTCAGAGAACTGTACATCACCTCTTAAAAATCCTTATCCTGAAGCATGCAGCTGAGGCAACGGCCATGTCAGCTTTTCTGTTGCCACAGTAACAAAGTCACTTAGCAAAATGTAACAAAGCCACTGTCGTTAATACAAAGTTACGCGTACAAAGTAAAACAAAGTTTTAATTTACTCATAGACATATTTATGAATTTACCTCTTCGTTGTTATGCAATTAGTGATTCTGTATGAAACAGTGGCCAATGTGGCACCTGTCCTCATCTTGTAATTACGAGAAAAGATCTCATAATTATGAGATCTTTTCTCGTAATAACGAGAAGGTGATTTTTTTTTTTTTTTTTATCCAGTAAATGCAATGCGTCTCTGTTTGTTTTGAACTGGTAGTATACGAATAAAGACTGACTGATTGATTGATTGACATACAAGGGAAGAAGTAGCAATGAGATTACAGCTTCTGTGTTTCCGACAAACAGCTCATAATCCAGCAAACTGGGTCTTCTCTCGCCTTGTCCAGCCTGTTGTCAGTTTGATTTGTTATTTTAAGTTTTGAATAGACCTGCACAAGTACTGCAATAATGATTTTTATCATTAACAGACTTTCATTTATTTCCATGAATCAGCAAACTTGTATTTTACACATCAAGAATTTATCTGCCAGTCTGCAGTAATCATAATTAATAAAGTTCTATCTAGTCTAATCGGCTGTTCAGAACATGAACTCACATCAGTGTGTCTTTTGTTATGAGACGCTCATGCTGTCATTCTTGACCTGCTGTGGATCCTCTGACCCAGACATGCTCCCACTTAAAGGGTCAAAGGTTACACCAGCTGCAAGTCCCCTTGCACCCCTTCATTTATATCTGTGCAGGGTCAGTGACATCTTTTATATGGCAAACAAGAGTATTAGTATAATAGTGTGAGGACGCTGACAAATTGACTAGTTGATGTATTAAAGCTGAGATTTTTTAACTTATTTTACCTAAAAACTTCACATTTTATAAACAAAAGGACAGAAACTTTGAGTGCTTGTATGATTACATACCTGTACTTAGGATTTACAAATTAAACTTAAATAACAAAAAAAGGATGCTCTGTTAAATAATTTACTTTATATGACGGTGTTTATCAGAGCCACTCACAGTAATATTTAGGTTTGAAGCTCTGCAGGCACAGTAAATAGCATGTTGTGTGTAGGGTGTGTTTTCCTGCACGAAAAGCACTGTTTCAATTAAAGGTGTTTGATCCAGCAGTGCAGCGGCACAGACCTGCACACAGGTTAGCTGGAGGGAGGCCATGCTGCTTTTTTGCCCCCCTGCTAGGCGTCTTGGTGGGGGACTGATGTGTAATCCTGTGCTAGGCTTGTGGGCCCACTCAGGATATCTCACTTATAATAGCAGTCGGCTCCCTCAGGCCGATCCCCCTGCTGGAGGTGTGAGAGGGCCTGCAGCCAGCCAATCAAGAACTCTGGATGCCATCTTTGCCTTGACATAAAACTCTTCAAGTCCTTTTTTTCTCTGCATGGATTATTGGAATTGTGTGTCCTGAAATGTGGTTAAGCTCTGTGGACTGAAATTTGAACATATAATAAACAGATGCATTTCTTATTCATAGTGACACCAATCCCTCCCCTCACCTTCCCATCATAAGGGGACAAACATCATCAGTATAAACAGAGGATAATGTCACTGTGCTCTCAGCAGCACGCATTGAGAGTGCAGCATTTGTGTGTTTCAGTGATTCGTGCGTTCCAGCTGTACGCAAATGTTGGAATTTCCAACTCCAATTTAGAATTTGAATCAGAAACCTCTGTGAAGTCGGATGTCCAACTTGGAAAGTCGGATTAATCTCACCAACCCGACCTGAAATTCATGCTATCTGCTACTTACGTAAACAGTTGCTACATGTTTGGTCGTACATCTGTCAGGTTGGGAAGCGCTGGGAGCACTCAACTTTGGGGTTATTTGATCAGAGCTTAAAGTTACAACTTCCCCTTGAACCGGCAAACTTGGACAAACTTTAACTCCCAGACAGTAAATGTGTTGGCTCCACTAGAGAATTCCTAATGGTCACTGAAAATGTGAATTTCATGCACAGTATAAATACTTTATCTTTATTTATGTGAATATGTTGCTGTTCTTCTGAGTTCATACAGAAATGTTTAAATAAAACTTATTTTGCATAAGGCATGGAGTTTTGGTGGGTGATTGGCATTCCGGACAAATAACAGTTTCATCAGGGTTTCAGGTCGGCCTTGTTTAATAATGTTCATTGTTGTTTATCCATGATTTAAATAAGAGTTCTCCAGCGACTTTTTAGTGCAAACCATTGACCCATGGGCTATTACAAAAGAAACTTTGTGTGCTAGTTAAAGTTAATTCAATGACAAAAGCGAAATGCATACAGTGAGAAAATTTGCATATGAGGTCTGTAATGTATGTTATGTAATGGCAGTTAAAATAATTAAAGGAATTAAAATATATTACCATTAATGTGTTAGAGCGGCACGGAGGCGCAGCAGGTAGAGCACATGCCTCACAGCAAGAAGGTCACCTGTTTGATCCCCAGGTCGGGCACGGCCTTTCTGTGTGAAGTTTGCATGTTCTTCCTGTGCATGTGTAGGTTCTCTCCGGGCACTCTGGCTTCCTCCCTCAGACAAAAAACATGCTCATTAGGTTGACTGGTGACTCTAAATTGCCCTTAGGTATGAGTATGAGTGTGAATGGTTGTCTGTCTCTCTATGTGGCCCTGCAGTCGACTGGTGACCAGTTCAGGGTGTACGCTGCCTCTCGCCCAATGACAGCTGGGATAGGCTCCTGCCCCCGTGGCCCCGAAAGGAAAAAGCGGTATAGATAATGTTATAATGTTTTAACTATGTAAAGCATATGTATGTGTGTATATATATATATATATATATATATATATATATATATATATATATATATATATATATATATACAGATATATATATATATATATATATATGTATGTATATATATATATATATATATATATATATATATATATATATATATATATATATATATATACATATATATGAATATGTAATTTTTTTGTATTTTTTTAATAAAACCCAATTTAACAGAATGTAGAGTGGTGTGTTCTTTACTGCACTCATGCATTGGGAAAATATAGAATGAAGAATTTCTTTGACAAAAAAAACACTAAGAATTTTTAGAAAGCAAGTAAAAACTTTTACTTAAGTAGTTATTTGTCCGAGCATCTTAATCTGTTCTGTTTGGCTTGTTAGTAGTGCAGTCTGATGGTGGGCTTGGTCAGTGATAAGTTTGAAGGTTTAAGCTCTGGCTGTCACTTAGTGATGTGTCCTTGGGCAAGAGACTCACCCCCAAGTTGCTCCCACAGCTGCATCAGTGGTGTGAATGTGTTAGGGATGGACAACTGACATAGATACTCCAACCAACAGTGAGTGAATGTGAGCGTAAATGGGTGTGAATGATAGGGAATGTGACCTGCAGTGTAAAGATACTTTAAGTAGCCAAAGAAACTAGAAAAGTGTCATATGAACTCAAGTCCGTTTACCATTATTACCATATTGGAGTTACACTCGGCTAGGAGGATCTATAGTCATTGGTGTGGCCTGTACTAAGTTCACTGGATCACTGGATGACTGAAACACATAAGTCATTGCGTTAATTTATGTTGTAATCCAGGTATTAGATGGATTTAGAACATGTGAAACCTGATATTTCATGTTGGATAAGTGCATGAAATTGTAGTAATTCGAGGACCTTTACCTAAAGCATGTACGGCTGTTTGTTAAGCATGTAACAACACCAAAGTACTGAAGAAGCAGTACCTCATCCACATGTCAATCTATGTTTATCAGAAAACAGATTCATATTTCAGGGTAAGTAAGACAGATAATGCAATATTTTCTTGTTTTGTTGTCTTAATATCACATCTCTGTTTAGTTTTTTTGTCGTACTTTCACTTGAAACTCATGGCAGGGTCCTCAGTTCGTCTCCAGTGCGTGGCCTAATTAAACTGCTTAATCAGTTAACGACTCCGGCGAACACAGTTAAAGGGGAATTAAGCGCAAAGAGATTGAGGAGAGGAGCCGTGGAAATGCTGAGGAGACGCTTCGCCCGTCTCCTGTGTGAAATAAAAGCTGGGATGGAGCTGAAGAGAGGAGGCCATTAAAAAGTGAGCGGAGGGTGCTGAACTGTTTGCTGCCATGCTGCTGAGGGCGAGCGAGCCAATCAAGGTGCTTGTTTAAATGGGAGAGGGGACGTCTTCACAAAGAGGCACATTAAAAGCACTTTGCTCTGTTAAGCAGAGGGGAGACGGGGGAAAACAAAGAGGGAAAAACAACAGAAGTGAAATGCATCTTGGAGGAACTTCACTCCTTTGCTGCATCTTTATGGTTCTCAGGTGATTTCTGATCAGTTGCACTTAATTGACTCCTGTGGTAAATTTATGACGATGCTATTTTGGCATAAAGGCAATAAAACCCAGCTGTAATGTATCATAATGTGTTTACTGGAATTTTAATGGTTTTATCTCTTTATGAAGGAGCTGTTTTCAACAAAAAAAGAACTGAGAGACAATAAAATTACCCCCCCTCCCCTTATTATCATTCATCTCTTCCCCTTCACCCCCCTATCAATCAAAAACTCTAACATTGAAAACTTTGCTTTCTTTCTCACCGGCTCACCTTAGTTTTGTTTCTCAGATCTCACTCCTCCCCTCCCATCCTCTACTTTTTTTGGAAATGTGGGGAAAATAAAACAAACTACAAAAGTTTGACCAGAGTGAAGACATGCTCATTATTATTATTATTATTATGATTATTTTTTAAATGATTCTGTTGAACCACAATTCAAAAGCAATGTCTGACTTGCATTAGTTAATTTTCAGTCACTTTTTATGTATTATTACTTTTGTCAGTTTCAAGTTATTTCATTGACCATTGGGGGGTTTTCTTTATTTAACGGAAGGGTACCAACAATTTTGTCCACATGTGTATATTAGTATGACCTTAACAAACAATCATGCATGACCTGCTGCTGTAGACCTGCTCAACTCCATGTGCTCTATCCTGCATCAACCATCAACAGAAATGACATCATTTAACATAAATTCATATTTTCAGACCAGTTAAACCCAATTTGATGGTAGTTTAACTAGATGCTGCTATATTAATCGACATCATTCCCTTCCAGATTATAACTTGTGACAGACCATAAAGTTTCTATTTATCTATCTATCTATCTATCTATGTATCATTATAGATGTTAATATTAGAATGACCTCTCTGTCTATGGTTGTTAATGATTATACCTCCATAATAAGTACCTTTACAAACATATAGACATGAGGACCCTCTTGAAAATGAGATGTCACATCTCAAGGGGCTAACCTCAAATACATTGACATATTCAGCACAGACAAATGTGATGAGGACAAATTTATGATCTGGGCATCCATGGGTTTGTCTCTATCATAAATTCTTATTTTAAGTCCCTTTGTCTCTGCCTGGATGGATACATGTCTGGATGTATGAATATGTATATATGTGTATATTGCTCTATCGTAAAGTATCTTGAGATAACACCTGCTTTGAACTGGCACTACACAAAAAAAGACTGATTAATGAACACAAATAAAAATAAAAATTATTTATTAAGTGATGGGTCAGTATTTCATATTGGGGTGAGATAATTATGTCAATTTAAGGTAAACCAAGCAATAAACAATGTCATGGTAAGTGTATGCCTTGTTAAAAATGTACAGTTACTAGTGATGGGCAGTAATATCTCTATAGATAAGTGTTGTTAGAAGTTTAACTGTGGTAGCATTGTTGTTTTCTGAGTCAAATATCTTTTCAGAAACTTTGTTTTTAATTGATCAAGTAGTGTGGTAGCATCTGAAAAATCTACATTCCCCTCAAGACATAATGAGAGAACCGGTGCACAGAGTAGCAGCAGCAGAGTCCAGAAACACAATTTAAAGGACAAGGAAAAGGCACACGCTGACACGCACATCTGTGGTGAAAGAGTGTTTTTCCTCATGACACTAGCACCACTGTACAACCACTGATACCATCAGCTATTCTGGGAAGAGCAGAAAGTAACTCAACTTGTTCTACTTTAAGCAAATGACTAATCAGTCAATCAAATGATAGCAACTTAATGCATAGGATCATGTAGACACAGTCAAGATGATGTGCTGAAGTCCAAACTTCAAACTGCTGTGCTTATGTACTTGGATTTAGACACAAAAACATTTTTAAATATGGAGCTAAATCCAGGCCCAAAGTGGTGTAATTAAAAAAAATGAAATGAAAAAAAAAAAAAAACCGAAACTGAAATTTCAATGTTTTGGGATTTTTTAATTTTTTATTTTATTTTATTTTATTTTTACAAAAAACAAGAACATTAAATTAAATTGAAAAACAATTGTAAGATTTTTTTTTTAGTTTAAATATACTTTGATTGAGCTCTGTTATCATTTTAATATAATATTTTATTTTCATTTCTTACTCTGAAATATATTTTAACATGTGGTGTGTCATTTTTTTCCGTTGTAGGATTAATATTTTGAATCAAAAGTATATTTAAACTGAAAAAAATCTCTCACACTTAATTACAATTCAATTTAGCGTTTCCATCTCTTTAAAACTTCAAGGGGAAACTTTGAAATTTCAGTTTAATTTTTTTGTTTGTTTTTTTTTTTCATTTTAAAATTACAACACTATAGCCTGGATGTAGCTCCAAACTCAAAGGGTTCACAGAGACCGGTCTGAAAAAGAGAAGACATTCAGTGAGATTCAGTTCTCTCGACAAGAATGATGATGATGATGATGATGAGTGAGGTTAGAGGACAAGAGCCAGACTGATTCGAGATGATAGAAAGGTAACAGTGACTCAAATATATATATTTTTTTATAATGTGCAGAGGACCACTCCTGAATGCACAGTGAATGGAGTCTTCAGCATCAGGGGACCACAGCAGGTGCCGCTCCTGTCGGCTAAGAACAGGAAACCAAGGCTACAATTCCCACGTGCTCACAAAACAGAACCAACATGTTGTTAATTTTAATGCTGAAAAATACATGTAATCATATTTGAGCATTTTAAAATCCCATTGTTAAGTTCTTTTTATTCCCCTCAGTAGTTTCTCTTGCGTCTTGCACACGTGTTTTATTTCGATGTAAGTAAATGGACGTCCACCTGCACCTGTGTGTGGGTGTCAAGTGTTTGTGGACACTGAAGGGGACTGAGTGTTTTCTGACGCCTGTCTAGCTGCGCCTGTCTCACCGGACCATGCAAGTGTCATCTGCCGAGGCCTCAGCACACACACACACACACACCTTCACTCCCACACACACATACAACCTCACATTCTCTCTCTCACATCAGTGAAGAACAGAGACAGCCCAGGGCTCGCTGTCATCTCATCACACTGTCCAGGTTCAGCCAAATCCGTGTGCATCTCTCTGTGTGTGGGAGAGAAAAGGTGGAGGGGGAGAGTATAATATCGCCACAAAACAGTTGTTATGCTGCTTCAAACTTCAGGAAGTACTGAATACATTTTGTAGCATCAAAATATATAACATAATAAATCTATGGCAGAGAATGACTAAAACATGAACATCAATGACTTTAACTTGACATCACATTCCAACTGCTTTCAAGAAGACATTATTTTCTGTTTTTGTTTTATATCTGTTTTACATGTTAATTCCACCTACCACTTTGACGTCCTACCTCTTTTACATCAGAGTCCATGTTCATTGGTTAGGGGTGGCCAGGAAGACGGGACAAAATCTGGACAAAATCTGAGTGACATCGGTCAATAGTTATTAACCCTTTGACTGGCATTGTAACCATGTGGTTGACTTTTTCCTGCCTTACCACTGTATTTAAAATTTTGAAAGCCACCTTTGTCTGTTTTTCCTTTTTCACCTCTATGATTAGTGTTTGTAACACCACTATGTATCCACTGGCTGATGCTGCTGTACATGAATGTAATTGTTTGAAAACTAGAAAAAATCGGAAGTGAATCGTTGCCGCATAGCTCCTCAGAAATCTAACAGTAAGAGCATCCATCAGAGTAAGAAAAAAATCTTTTCACATATTTCCAGATCCTTAAACAATCATTATTTAGTTGACCAAAATAAATTTGATGACATGTATCTGATACCTCAGAAAATCAATCGCTAAATCTCTAAACTTTGCTGTCTGTGATGTTTTCATACGGAAAAACAAAAATGTTGTTGTAGAAATGGAAGAAATCCATCCATGCCCAGGATAACCCTTAACAGGCAAGCCAACCAGCAGGTTGACCATAGGAATCTGCTTCCCGATTGGCTAATCTGAAAAAAAAAAAAAAAAAGAAAAAACCTGAAATGTTGCTTAATGAAGAGGAAGGAACACAATTTTACCAACAAATAATTTGTTTCAAATGTATTTCTTAGTTTGGAAGTCAAAGGGTTAAAGCAGTCTTTTAAATCTGCTCTCTAGTGGACGTGATGTTGAAATCACAAAGTAACTCAGTAAACCCAAAATCAGACAAAGAGGTGAAGCTGAGTTAAGTCTTAAATCATCTAACAACTACATCTGGAACAGGGGTGGGCAACTGGCAACCTGGGGGGCCTCGCCCGGCCCTCCTCAGTGCAGCCCACCAGTCAATTTCAATTCTCCAAGTATTTCAAAGTATGTTAGTTTGATTTGCCTCTACGTCACCACAGGCATGCATTACAACATGTAAAATCGAAAATATATCCTTTAAATAAAAAATAATAATAATAACCACCAGTCACTAAGATTTTTATAACTACTTCCTTGGCTGGGTTACATTTGTAAAATACATTATTTTTAATTTCAGTGGGACTTTGTGGTATTCTAGAATTTGACAAAAAATGATCCAGTTAAGACAAACAATATATGAGTGCTGGTTTGTAGTACTGGTTTGCAAACTGTGCACTTAACACAGTGTTGTCTTATGCTTTTTGTCTGTGTTTGATTCCAACCAGAGGCCCAAAGTGTGTCTTTCCCTGCTTTCTACTCCTTTTCTCTATTCAAGAACACCCCACACAAAAATGACATCTTATAAAATACAAGGAATATATACGATTAAAGTTAACTGCATTGGAAAACTACATTTAATTTGTTTTCATTCCATGTTTAACTGATTAAAATTATCTTTATTGTTTGATTTATGCTTGGATATGCAGATATAAAGTCAGATTTAAAAATAGATATTTATTATTTGCTTAATTAAGTTGTTGTTTTTTTTTGTCTTTTTGTTTGTTGTTTTGGCTCTCTTAAACTGAGAACAATAAACAAAGTTACCCATCCCTGATCTACAACAGGCTGTCTTAAATCATGTTAGCATCACTTTTTATCATGCATAAGTCAAACTCCTCTTTACACCAAGTTATTAAAAAAATTACCCGTCTTTGTATATGTTGATAAAGACATATAAGGCTTGTCAAGTGAGACAGTAAATAAATAATCTTTAATTACGGGGTGTGGTTGTGACTTCCAGTGCTTCTGTATCCAGAAATTTAAAAAGGTTTTAAGGGCCCGTGACTGATAGGAGCCCCTAGACATGATCATATTTTTAGTATTTTTTACAGATCAATTTATTAACTTTTTCATTTTTTTTCAAGAGCCCCCACCGGGATATCTACAGTCTCTGCAAGGATCATCAGCAAAGTCCAGATCGGTGATCCTTACTTCGCCAACTGACACTCCACACTTTGCTGTACTTGTTACCCGCCTGATGACCCAGTCCATACAAGCACTCTGATATCTTCACATGGGGCCCAAAACTTCTGGCAGCGCCCCTGCCCTTAAGGTAAGTATATGGACATTAAAAATTTTATACTAATTGAAAGTACAGAAGGACATCTCTAATTTTGACCCATGTTGACAATCAGTACAACTCCCTATTCCAGTGTCTTAGCAAGGTTTCACTCTTCTTCATGTCCCCAAACCCTCTGGGGGTTGTTGGGTTCACCCAAACAAATTTTAAGGAATCTTAAAAGAGGGAGAGCGCAGCCAATGGCAGAGAATCATGGTCCATCAAAAGTAAGCAGCACAAAACATGAACTTGTCTTTGAATAAATGACTGTATTGAGTAATTTGGAGCAAAGAGCCTCTTAGTGCCACTACCTTTCTACTCATTACCACCAGACCAAGTGTATTCTAATAGAAAACCCAATTAGCCTGTACGCAGGAGGAATGCTAATGGGGATCACAAAATTCTTGAGTGCTTAACGGTGTGCATTTATGCAGTGGTTGGCTGCACAATTAATTTGGCAACCATCAAGGAGTAATTTGAGGAAAGGTAAGAAAGACTGCAGACTGATTAGAGAAAATGTACCTGTTTATAGGCTCTCAGTTCCTCTGACTGTGGAAACAACTCACTCTGTTCACTCTCACTGATGTGTTTGTTGCAGAGCTTTGGTTCATCTACAGATGCATTTAATCAAAACAGAAGTTTAAGATAAAAAAAATAAAACAATGGTAGCACATATTCTGCTATAAGAGGATGTACAGTGAAAACAAAATACTACATTAATTACAAAGTGTTGGAGAGGGAAAATATATAAATGTCTTTCAGCAGAATTCAAGATGGTCTTACTACTGAGCTGTTTGCAGTTAGCTGAACCTGCTTGATTCATTGTCTGAAATCACACAGATCCATCCTGCCAAGCTCCAATCTCCTACAGCTTCACTGCCAAAAGCAGGCAGCAGGACGGCCCAATCAGGGAAGAGAGGCGGAAACTGAAGACGTGACGACAGCAGGAAGTGGCTGCATGTTTAAAAACAATGGTGGCTTCTGAAGGGGTCTCCGTGGATGTGGCAATATCTAGAGTTTTATCAGAAATGAACTCAAATTTCTTCTTTAAAAGAGGAGCAAAGAACGTCACGTAAAGCTTTATTTCCGGAAATCAAGTTTTTGCTCTTCTCCCGAACAGGTCACTGCTGGAAAACTGGGAGAGATGCGGAAATCCTCCGGACGATGCTGGTTAGTCCATGGTAGTCATGGTTACTCAGTGATATCTGGTGAAATCTGCTCTCTTCAGAAGTTTATGGGGAGAACTTGGTGGGGATTGTTGTTGATGAGGTTCATGTCACATATAAGTGGTAAATGATACATTTCTGTGGTATAATTTAATTTAAGACGATAGTCTAAGGACTAAACCATAGTTTAAGCTAACGGCTAACAACAGGGTCTAGCTGCTACGTCATACTGTGGCTTGATATGATTGGTCTGTGATGAGTGTGACTGGCAGAACGATCGTCCAATCACCAGCTGCAGTTGTTTTTTAAGGTTTCGCCTCTAGTGAAATATTTCCGTGATGGATGTATGAAACTGTCCGTCTGGTGTCAGGTTATTTGTGACTCTGGATCCATAAATATAATGTATGAAAAAGACACAGCAGTTAATGGCTGGCTAAAAAGAATTCTAGAGGATACATTTGTTCTGAATCTATCCATAGATGGACAAGATAGAGAGCTTTAAAACACAGTTTCAGAGATATAGGAAAACAATATAAGTGTTATTGCATGGAGATGCCGGCGATCCCATGGAGTTGGGAGCACAAAAAAAAATGCGGGGGACAATAATACTGGGATGTTTTAAATCATTATTCCATTTCAGACTGGAGTTTTAGACCAGCAAGCTGGTCCAACTTGTCACAATATCATTCCCTCAAGTTTAATGTGGCAGGTAACATGTCAGTCATTTTTATGCCATCTTGATTGGTGTTATTCATCCGTATTACAAAGCCAGTGATTGTGAAAAAAAAATCAGGTTACAAAGACTAGCTTAAATTTTCTGCCTCATAAATTTTAGACTCTGTTGAGAAAGAGTATACTTGAATCATTCTCAGTTCCCACACATTTATCGTCAATTATTCACTTCATATTCTCTTCTTCAGATTTGTTACTGTCTCTTAGCCTGTCTCTCTGCCTTGGCCTGCAGATTTAAAGACACTGAATTATCCCAAACATATGCACCAAAAACAGTCTGACACTTCCACGTCACCCTCTCCCTGCCCCTCATTATCCTCGTCAGCTGGCATCCTCACGAATGACCCTGCTTTGGTTGCCACGGCAGCAGCTGACAGACATTTCTATTCATAACAATAAAAGAAGGGTTTGGATGGGAAAGAGGGAGAACAATAGTCTGTCTCCTGTCATCATCAGAAACTTTAACATGGAAAAGGTCAAAGAAGTGTGTGGCTGAAAAGAGACAGAGGCAACGCTGAAAAAAAGGATTTCATAATGCATTTAGTTAAAACATGTATGTGGTAATATCCTCTCTTTTACTCTGTTTAGGTGTGTTTGTTTTGTCTGTGTTCAGTCAAAGGTTTATTGTGGCACATTTGTTTTTAGTTTTCCCCGTCATGAGTGTTGCAGACATGACGCATTATGTAGGCTCAGTTGACATAAATCTCATACGGTTTATCATTCATTTTTGTAAAATACTCCTAAAAATAAGCTTCTATGGCTTTTCAATGAATCTTTCTAAAGACTAAACCCCAGGGAGAATACTGACATCCCTGCTGTGTCTCTAGCACAGGGTTGAGCAACTTTAATTGCCAAGAGGGCCACATAAAACTGTTTTTCCCAGCCTGAGGGCCAAATTTCAATAAATTTTTGAATACTCTTGATGGTGAAAATATTGTTTTGCCAAAATAAATTAGTCATAAAAGTAGTGTACCAGTATTCATATATTAAGACACGAATACAAGTTATTATGCATATGTAAATGCACTTGACATAGAATTCAAGCTAATTTAGCCACTGTGCACAGAATTAAAGTCAATTAAGGTATTTTTAAATCAATGTAACGAGTGTTTTCCAATTTTTAAAGCACAAATATTGTACTGCTGCCATTTTCTAAATACAGTATTGAGTAATACTTGACATAATGCTCTAATGCTTTATGAAAGAGATTTAGAGACACTATTAATATCAAAGTAATTTCTTCAATAACTTACAAAAACCAATGAAAGTATTAATCTAGATTATACAGAATTATTTCTTTTCAATGAAAAAATATATACAGTATATAAATATATATATAAATAATATTCTTCTTTAAATCATAATACTGTATGATAATTATACCTCATAAGCATTATAGGCTTGAAAGTTTTTCTGACCTTTAAAATTTTATCCCCTAAATCAAAACCTATCTGTATTTATTTTTTATTCTAACTTTTCTTGTTTCAAACATAATCACACCTCTTAAACTATATTTCCTTCTCTTAGTTTAAAAAAATTAATATGTAATACAAGCAGGAAGATTTTTATTTACTGCACCAAAGTGTTTTTAAATAATGTCTCTAAATTTTAACATAGAAGATCCAATGAAAAACTGATTGGTGGGTTCTAGATATCTAACGTTATTGATGATCCTTATCGCCCTTTTCTGTAGTTTGATTATTGGGTCTAAATTTGTTTTGTAGGTATTTCCCCATGTTTCGACACAGTATGATGTATATCATCTTTTGAGTGAATCAGAGTTTAACGACCTCCCCTCCACTTTAGCCATTGTACCCAGCTACTGGCACCATCATCTGATCATGAACAGGTTAAAACCGGGCTAAGCTCACGTTCTCATTTCTGTTAAGGTAAATTATCATGTGGAAAAATAATTCAACATATTTTTGTAGAAATGACGAGCATGCCCCATTCACCCTGCTTTTGTGGAGCTCCCCTAGTAATGGCAACGGTTAGGTGTACAAAACTCATGATCATACTGATTTTTGATCACATCCGTAGATTAAAACTTGTTCTAATGCCACTGGTTAATCATGATGAATCATCTGAAAATGCTAACATGATATTAAGCAACAGAGATAACATAATGATTAACAGTTTTTAACTTGCACTCTAGATTTAGATCATGTTGTTGTCTTATTATTTAATTTAACTAATTTGGTTAAAAACTATTTGTTGCAGTCTTTTCTCAGATTAAAGCACAATATATTTTTTTGTATATGTAGAGGAAAATAAAAATTACTCACATTATTCTGGAATTTATAAACAACAATCTATTCATATTTTATAACAAACAGGATCCAGAGATATCAGATTTCTTTGCATTTTTTCAAGGCGATTGTCATAAGTAGTGGCATTTTGGTTCAATCTACCCCAACGTTATTTTTTATTTTATGATTCTAAAAAAAAATGTCAAACAGGGTCTTTTTTGATCGTCATCGCATCTTGCATATTGATTGCAAAGCTCTTTAAGATTTTTAGGAACTTTTGAAGTTACTTAACTTGTATTTCCACAAAGAAATTAAAGTGTATAACTGCACTGTTAGAGTAAATTGTAAGCTAAATCACTGTCTGTTGCATAGTTATAACACATGGGGCTCTAATTTTGTAGACCAATGGGGTGTGTCCAGGGCCTTTTGCAAGTTTCGTGCACGGCGCAGTCCGGCGCAGCGAGGCGCAGCCACGCCTCCGTCCTTCCCACCGGCACAAGTAGCAGAGAGGGAGGAGAGAAGGCGTAAGTGGGTTCAACACAGCCAAGTGTAATCTTCACCAATCAAATGAATGCCTCTCCTCAACTTTAAATGCGCCGCGGGCGAGGCGCAGTGACAATTTCACCTCAGTGGCGAGGAAGGTCAAAGCCACTGTCACTTTTGCAGCACCTGGGAGAGCGCAGGGGCCGTGCATCGGACACCACAATGTGCGTCACCGTGTGGACCACCTCACCACCACAATTACATTTAAACACAGCAGCAGGCTAATCCATTCATCATGCTTGTGATCCACCTGCATTCCTGGTCTGTCATAGCCAAATAGCAGAACCTTAGGTAAATAAATATATCTCCTCCTCATCCCCCTTGCAGTAATGTACTCCATCTTTTTAGATCACATTAAGAATAAAGATTAAAACAGAGAAATATGGGCAATCACAGGTAAATCCTTAAGACACCGAGTGACTTACATTTATTCAGCGAGCGTCTCTCTCTTTTTTCTTTTCTTTTGAATTTCATGAGATGAGAGAAGCCGGATACTCCGTATGGGATAATGTGGCTGTTTGTGGTTGGCTGAGAGATGTGAACTCGTTAGTTTGCGTCACTCTTCCAGCTGCCGTCAGGTAAAGTTTCCATTATGACAAACGTCTCTGATCTGACATCAGATGTGACGGGACAATTAATATAGATACAAATGTATATGCTGGTTCAGACAGTTACATTAAATAGTGGTTGCTGTGATTGTTTATTGCACTGAAATGTGCCTGACACTCTGGATACCTGCCTGTGAGGTTCTGATGACGTGTGCGCACAGCCAAATTACCACTTCCACGGGTGTGCCCCACCTGTGCCAAGAATAGACCAGGTTGGAGCTGGTGAGCTTTCAGCGCACCTTCTGCGTGGTTTTTTGGCATGAAATTGTCACTGTGCCCAGGGGTGCGCCAGGCTGTGCCACCCTGAGTTGCGCCAGGAAATTAGGGCCCAAGGTTGTAACATTTCCCAAGGCACACCAGCGTGCCCTGCGACACTATTTGAGAACCTCTAAATTATGTAGAATCAGAATTAAGCACCTTTAAGGACTTGAATTGCCAAAACCAAAATGTACCCAACCCTGATGAACAGTGGTGGTTTATTTAGAGCAGGAGTTTCCAAAATGTTTTCACTTAGGGCCACATACAAAAAAGGAAAAGAACCAGGTCAAGGTGCTGGTGATCTAGTCAGATTTTAGTGAACCCTGGTCGGCCCAGGCTTCCATTGCATGGGCCTCTGTAGAAGATTAAAATGGCCCTGTAAAGCAGAGAGAAGGTGCTGATTGTTCATCTACAGACTCAAAACAAGAGGAAACTGCACAAAGCTGACAACTTTATTAGAGCTTGTTGTTTGAAGATGACAGCACAGTGTTTATTGTAAATCAGACATTTAACTGGAGGAGACAGCCAGCAATTAATGCCGCGAATAAATGCCAAAATCAATTTCTCTTTATTCATCACTAAGGTCCAAGATTTACATTTTAATGTGGGCTTATTCCACTGTTTCTGGAACTTGGTGGGGACCAAATAAAAGAGGACACCCCCAAGTTAGAAGATCTTTAAATTTATTGTAAAATTGCCACTTATATTTCCAACTAAATTTTTCATCACAGACACTCTTTCATTTTCTTACATCATGTATCATGATTTATTATTTACATTAGTTGATTGGCTCCCAAAAAGTAATATGTTTAGCTTTTCCAAGGTCTCAGCTTGTTTGTTGTTGTTGTTGTTGTTTTAAGTTGTATCATCTGCAAATATGCTTGTCCTTAGATTACTGAAAAACTTTACAGAAGTCATCCAGGATACAAGCTTGTGTTCATCACATACCATATTTTTAGCATCTAGCTAGAAAGCTTTCCATCTACAATCACATTTGTCTCATTCTTTCTTCTCCATTGCATCCGTCTCTACCTGAACCTGAAGCTTCCTGTCAGCTCCACAGGACATGAACAGAGAGTTTCTCCACCAGGCTGATGCCAACTACCTTGCATTGTGCTAATAACAGAGGAGCAACCAGAATGCATACATGTCATGTAGCAGACCACGCTGCTGTAAGCTCACAGACAGAGGACAAGGCTGAGCTAATTCTCCCTCTCACTCAGACACATTCAAAGACAAGTGGACGGGTAAGGTTGTCTTTGACAAACAGTGAAGATTGTCCTGAAGAGTCCAGATGAGAGGAAGTGTTAGCAGGGTGCTGTGAGTGAGGGAGGTACACCGTCGTAGATTTTAACTGCAGATCTTATATCGCTGTCTTGAGCCTTTCTTACCCATGCAACTCCCCTCCTCCTGCCTGATCAAAGCTGACTCACAAGTCAAATTGAAGGGGTACCCGTGTCTCAGGGAGTGGCTCCAAATTGCAGGGTCAGAACCCCTTAGGAAGCCACAAAATTAGGGTGACCATACGTCCTCTTTTGCTTGGACTCGTCCTTCTTCATGGTTGTAAAATTATGTCCGGGGGATTTTATAAAATTCCCTAAAATGTCCAGGTTTTGCTCAGCTTGTTCTCCAGACGAAGGTGTCGCTGGTGACAGATAAAGACATGCATGATTCAAACTATCGTAACTCCTTGAGTGTCCATGCAATCCAAAGAATTCTACCGGACTCTGAAAGCTGAGAAGCAGAGTTTTCCATTGATATACTGTACATTACGGAAAAGGCTGGATTGTCTGAGGGGGAGGGACGGAAAGTGAGCTGACTGAGCCAGAGAGCAGAGAGAGGATTCAGAGACAAAAATGTGAGTCATTTATCAGTGGTTTATTGGTAATTTCTGTGTAAATGATGTGAAAAGATTGTAAATAATGACATTAGTATCATTTTAGAGTGTTTTCTTCATCTTTTTTGTCGACTTTTTCATTATAGTTTGTGTTTTATGGATTTCACAAGCTAAATAACATAATAATATAAACACTACTAATAATAAATAATCCAAAGTAGGTTGAGTTTCTGTTTTGTCTTCTTAAAAGTGTTGTACATGCTCATTTTAGAATTGTTTATAAAGAGGAACCTGTTGGAAATTCAAATCTCTTTTTTCTTTTCTTGTAATTACAACTTAATAATGAGAAATACTTGCTAGAATGTTTTACTCTAAGGGCATTTTCTGACACATTTATTGACAAAAAAGGCAAAAAAGACCAGGCGGCAATTTATATTAGAAAAAGGGTTAATATTTATAAAAAGCACTGCACTGGACCACTGGCATTATTCCGATCTACCTATCTGTCAAGATGTTGAGCGTGCGTGCCGTAACACATGCTGTTGAGGTGTTACGGCATGCTGTCTCCTTGGGAAATATTCATGCTGAAATAAAACTTAAACTTACCAAAAACTACCCAAAACCAAAATGATGTTGTTTAGGCTGGTGGGTTTCTATGTATTGTTCGTGTGCCGGAGTTTTGAGGGGCTTAGAGGTGAGTATGCAGGGCTGAGTAAACATTACACACCTACTTTAACCAGCTTCAGGGACAGTGTTGGTCTCCAGTCTCTGGCACTCTGATAATTTGAAGCTGCAGGCTGAAAATTCTGGAAACCTGGGGAACAAGGAGACATCGTTTAAACAGCGGGAACAAAAACAGCAGAATAAACAACAGGATCTAACTTTGCCACATTCTTTGTCTTTATGTAGTCCCACCCATTCATCCATCAACAATCAATTAATCTATCCATCTATTTATTTCAGGTATCTAAGGTTGTCATGGTAACAGCAGGTGCAAGTCTTATTTATACCTTGTTGTCAAATCTAAGCCGTGTTGGGCGTTCATACTTGCTCTGCAGTGCTCTGTTAATACATTAGTCAACAGCAGCATTCTGCTTGTTTGTGCACAGAATACCAGGGTGACAGAAACAGAGTGTCTAATGCTGAAGGACAAGGCTAAAACATATTGAGCAGCAGTAGACCACACAACAAGCACTGCAACAAAAGCCCAGTTCATAGGTGTAATATATAACCATCTGTGACGTTGATAGCAATTTTTAATTTAGTTTTAGTTACAGTCTTGTGCCTAAAATATCTTTTAGTTTTAGTCATAATTTAGTCATCTAAATTGTTTTCATTTTAGTCTAGTTTTAGTTGATAAAATTTCACAGCATTTCAGTCAACGAAATCTACTGTAAATTTAGTCGACTAAAATATGAAGTGTAAAGGGTAAGGCATTTTTTATGTTTCCTTGAATTTCTGAAGTCATGTTTTACACTTGGATGCAATGAAACATATAATAACTCTTTACAGAATGCTAGTAAAGTTTGAATGTATAAATGAACAGAAACAAATTGAACTTTTGTGTGAAATGCAGTCACCTTTATTTAGGCTACCTGGCAGAGCATCTCAGTTACAATACCAGAACTGACAACAAACAGTGAACCTGCTCTACATGAATATATCAGTTCATAAAGAGAGGAGCTCTGATTGGATTGCTCCACAACTTATCCCACCACCACCAAGCTAAGGTGTCCCTCTTAACTCATCCAACCTTTCCACACAACCAAAGTAGCTGTGATTGGATAAATTCTTAACTTGTCCCTACTTTCTACATGACCACATTAGGTCTGACTGGATTAAGTCTCTGTCAAACATTTTAGTCTAGTTTTTATTTGTTGATGTCAGTTAATTTAGTTTTAGTTTTTGTCCATGTGCACTTGTTTTCATTATTTACTGTCTAGTTTTTGTCAGGGGAAAAAGGTTGTTGATGAAAACTATGCCACTGGAGGCACCCGGCTCAACAGGAGACAGGAGACAGGAGCGCTGCAAGTAAGCATCTCTGCCTTTGTGCATACTTGGGGGCATGAACCGTTTTGTGAGTATACAAACCATACTGCAGTGGGAACTGACACAGATACTGCAGCCTTGTGGAATTACTGTGATGTCTCCAGGTGTAAATATAGCTGAATGCTCTGAAAAGAGTGGAGATGGCTGTGGACTTCAGGGAGGAAGCTGTCAGCCCCGCCCCCATCACGCTCTCTGACTTTATAGATTTCACTGTAGACTGGGGACCATCATCAACCACCTCAAGTGAGAGCAAAACATCAGACACTACACTGCCATCACCAAGTCCATCCTCAACTCCTCCATCACGGTCTGGTACGCCACAGACACTACAAGGGACAAGAACAGGCTTCAGCCAATCATTACCACCAAGGAGGCTCAGTTTTTTCCACCGTATGCTTTCTTTTCGTCTGTTTGTTTGTTTGTTTGTAAGCAAGATTACACAAAAACTACTGGACAGATTTTGCTGAAACTTTCAGGAGATGTTGGTAATGACCCAACTTAAAAAATGTTTAGATTTTGGTGGTGATCCGGATAACCACCATGAGTGAATGATTGTTTTTGCTCAATAACTGTCTAACAATTAATGAAATCAACATGATTCTAAGTGCTAAGTGTGGGTTTTCAGGGTCAAGGAATCATTTTATGATGGTAACTTTATCATGGAACTATTGCTTATAGATGTAACAGCAATATGTGAGCTACCTTGGCAGAGGTTTGCGGTCTCCGAGTGCTTTCTAGTTTACTCTGCAGAGAAAGTGATTGGCGGCAACCTACCATCTCTTTACAACCTGTGCACCTCCAGGACCTGGAGGCATGCAGGTAAAATCATGGCCGATCCCTCTAACCCTGGACACGGACTTTTCGTGACCCTCCCCAGGCTGCGGTTCATCCAGACTAAAGCCTCTTGGCACCTGTCAGTACCATGAACACCCATCCCCCCTTAAAACAGACTGTCATCAGACAAATTTGTATCCACTTCACACTGTAAATATTCATTTTTATATTTTTACTATTAACCCCTTAAAGCCTGTTGTATCATATTTGATACATACTTTTATGATACTATTATCTAATCAATATGATCAGCATATTACTAAAAAAATCATCTGAGTACAATCAGATAAATGATAAAAATGTCCTCAAATGGATTATCAGTTACCGAAAACACCTAATGTATCAAATGAGATACAAAATATATATATGTTAAATTTTATGGAAATTTTGATTTTTTTTTATTTCAGTAGAAAGTGAAATAAACATTTCACCTCCAAAAAATTAGAATTTTCTTGCTATAATTTGTGTTTTCACGCTTTAAAGGGTTAAAAAATGTGCTAATCTGTAGAGCTCCTTCACTGCATCATATGTATTGTTGGGTTTTGTTTTCTGTTAACTGAGTCTATTGTGTATACTGTTTATTATGTGTACATATTTTTTAATATATCTTACAAATTCATTTGCACCCTTTTCAACCTGTTTTACATTTTATTTACTTCCTCATGTCTCTTTATTTTTATTCTAACCATATGTTGATTGTTTTTGTACCAGTTAACCAAGTCAAATTCCTTGCATCTGCAAATGTACTTGGCAATACATACAAATCCTGATTCTGATTCATAATATTAATGCTGACAGACACAGACAAATAAAAGAGATTGCATTGATCAAACATGCAAACTTTCCATTGTTAAAAATGATATATCTTTTAAAAATGAATCATTGAGCATCTAAATATGATTTGGACTTCACTAAAGTAACCTAAAATTAAACTGCCTTTAATGCACGATTGGAATGCAGGTCCCTTTTTTCAAGTCGCTTTACGTTGCTCTAGTCAGTAGGAAGTTTGTTTTTCTCATGCACTGTGACTTAATCTTCAGGCAGATATAATAAAACAGATAATGAGAGAAAATGTTGCCCAATTTGTTTGAGGAAATTTATTATAAGACTCTCCATTATGTGAGGGTTTTTTTGATCACTTTAGAGACAGGCTGCACATCATTTAGACAGACTAACTGATTTTTGTGAACTTAACCATAATTTTACCATAATTTCTACAGCTACCTACTGTAAAAATTTATAGAGTAAGCTACCACAATGGTAAACAGATTGTGGGAAAACAAAGTGATTTCTGTAAAAACAACAGCATTTTACCATAAAATCAACAGTTTTCTGCTGTAAAATGTCTATATGGGGAAGGGGAATGGATCAAGAGAAAATTCAGTTTTAGGAAGGAAAACTGACAAACAGCAGGCAAGATTTCTTTGAATAATGTTTCACATTTTTGGGTTTGAGTTTAAATGAATGTATTTTATTGGATAAAAAAAACTTATGTGTGTGATTTTTTTTTTTTACAAAATTATACCTTGCTAATAAATGATCAGTAAAGCAGTTAAAAATGTAGTAATATAAACTAAAATACAGCAAGTTCCCTGTAATTTAAAATGCATTTAATAAGTTAAAAAATGAAATATTTCAATGATACTGTGAATGACAAAAATAGTGAGGATACTGTTTTTGATAAAACAGTAATTTAGCAGTTGATTGAAAGGCAGTAATTATACCTTAAATAGAAATACAGTAGTAAAACAATTTTATCAAATACAGTAATGATATGATAAATTAAATAGAGTCATGCTACTGTAAAGACATTTACAGAGACCTTTTCTACTGGAATAGAATATACGCAGCATAGAAGTACAAGCAGGTGTCTGTCAGTTAATTTTGTCACTGAAAAGCAAATACAGTTATTGTTAAAAAAAAATACTCATTTTAATAGAGGGAAATTATATTTTACTGCAAATGAACAAAGGAATGAAATAATCAAAAGAATAATTTTGGAAAAAATGACGATATCCATAATAATGTGTCTTTCTGGTTGTATCAGTCGTTTCTTTTCTAGTTCAGGAGCAGCGTGATATAAAATAAAGTCCATGAACTGCTGCCTGATTTTCCCAGCTCATCATCGCTTGTACAAACATTGTGTGTCGATGTGTTTTCCCTCTGCTGTGGCTCTAAACGCAGCAGACCTAGATCACTCATAGGTGATTTACAACCATCTCCCTTTTCAGTCTCTTCCCTCCCTTTCCCCTATAGACCAACTTGACCCCCTGTATACACCTCCCCCACCCATGTTTCTGTCTGTCTGTCTGTCTCCAGGAAGAGGAAAGATCAGCGGGCCTGCTGATTTACGAGTGCTTAGCTCTTAAATTCTCAGCTCTGCTACACCGGGATGGTGTGTTTTTGTGTGTCCGCGGGTGGAGGAGCATGTGCTGTGCGGTGGTGATGAGTGGTTGCTGATGTACAAGGTGGGTTGTACTTCCTGGGGATAATTAATGGATGTGTGGCCTCACATTTAATGCACACGCACACCTACACATGTGTTCATACAGACCACAAGCACACAACATAAACAAAAAATGTCTGTTTAGGTCAGTGGCTCAGCAGCTTCAGTTTAACCTGCACATCTCCTACTGACATATATATATATAAAAAAAAAAAAAAAACGTACAGCTAAAACAAACTATGAAAAGACAAAAGAGTTTTTCAAGTCAAATTAAAAAAAATAAATAAATAAATAGTTTTAGAAATTATTCTTGTTGTGGAATTTTGGTGACAGATTGAGTCAAAAAAGATGAGAGCAAAACCTGTGGACTGCTGAAACAATACTGTTTGATACAATTACTCAATACTCTTTGAGTATCATACAGAAATATTCAATCAATCAATCAATCTTTATTTCAATCAATCAATCAATCAAACTTTATTTGTATAGAACTTTTCATACAAAGTTTTGTAGTACGACGTGCTTTACATAGAAATGAAGAAATAAAATAAAATAAATAAAAAGTAGAACATTAAATACAATGAAAAATACAACCCAACCTTGAAGTCCACACACAGCACACACACTCACTTACACACACATGCAAAGACATGAGGAAGAGGTTTTAACAGAAAACAGAAATAGGGGACTGAGGAAACGCCATCTTGAATTAAACATGAGGAAACACTGGAGCTAAGACTAAAATGTTAACAAAAAATCCTGATAAGAAATTAGATATAAATAAATAAGTAAATAAACTATAGGAAAATAAATAAATAAGTAAATTTTTAAAAAATCAAATAATTTTGGTAAAATGAAATAAAATGTACTGAAGTAAGAGAGTAGAAAGAAAATCGCTGAAAAGAGAATAAAATTCTGAACAATAAATCTGAGCTGTAATTGAGAAATAAAACATCTTAATAGGGTTAAATGAATACATAAATAATATTAAATAATAATAATAAATATAATCAGCTAATAGCCAGACCAATGAGGTAGGTCTTGAGCTTGCTTTTAAAATTTGTATGGTGCCAGTTCATAGCAAGTGTTATCTCAAGACACAGGCTGAAGCCGTACTCTTCATTTTATAAATACACATATATGCATATACAGTATATACTTACATACATGTGTGAAATACACACACACACACACACACACACACACACATATATATATATATATATATATATATATATATATATATATATATATATATATATATATATATATATATATATATATATATATATATATATATATACACATATATATATACAGTCATCCTAACCCAGCAATCCACCATGGGGGCAACACTGGGCCAACCTACAGTGCAGTGCATCTATAGGAGGCTCACAGTAATTAAGCTGTGTCGGGGGGTGTGGGTGAAGGAAGGGAGGTGGGCAGAGACAAAGGACTAAAGTAAGAACTGATCGTTGTGACACATCCATGGACAATCGTAACTGTTGTCATTATATTTGTCTCTGCTGAATACAAATGTATTGTGGGTTTGAGATTTGGCCATGTGTTTTCAAGAGGACCCTCATGTCTATGTGGTCGTAAAGGTATTTACTATGGAGGTATAATCAGTAACAACCATGGATGGAT
This sequence comes from Cetoscarus ocellatus, assembly GCA_037902135.1. NCBI lineage: Eukaryota > Metazoa > Chordata > Actinopteri > Labriformes > Labridae > Cetoscarus > Cetoscarus ocellatus. Next base: position 150,056 of record JBAMNC010000376.1, on the reverse strand, counting down.
ACCCATACATCGCTGATCGTTTTCAGGTTTGCGGGGGGGCTGGAGCCTATCAGAGCTGCCATTGGCTGAGGGGCGGGGTACACCCTGGACCGGTCGCCAGCCAATCCCAGGGCCACATAGAGAGACAGACAATCTTTCACATCCACACTCACACCTAAGGGCAATTTGGAGTCACCAATCAACTGAATGAGCATGTTTTTGGTCCGTGGGAGGAGGCTGGAGTGCCCAGGGAGAACTTATGCATGCACAGGAAGAACATGAAAACTCCACACAGAAAGGCCCTGACCTGCCTGTGGATCGAACTGGTGACCTTCTTGCTGTGAGGCATGTGCACGACCTGTTGCACCACCGTGCCGCCCATCATGGATATAGAGAGAGGTGAAACATCCACATTAACATCCATAATTATTATAAACTTGAAATGAATATATATATATATATATATATATACATATACATATATATATATAGATATGGAGAGAGAGAGAGAAAGAGAGAGAGAGATTGTGTTTACTTGTAGTTATAAAATATTTGTTGCTTCTTTGGAGAGTGGAGACATAAGTGATTTCTGTTTTTTTGCAGCATATCTATCTCTTTACACATCAGAGTTAATTCCTCTGGTACTGAAGTGAGATCACTGAACAGTTTTCTGATCCACACTCAGCAGTTAAACCCTTTTGTTGCTTTATCTCTCCATGAAACACTCCACAACAGCAACAATAGAGACAACAACAAAAAGCAGTTGTCAATGAACACAGTCTCTTCCATCTTTCCGTCCCTGGGAGGGAAAACTATTCACCGCTGATTTTAAACAAAAACTAGTGTTTGGTCAACGTCTCTGCTGTGATGTAGTGCTTTGAAATAAAATGCCTCTCTATAAAACAAAATGTGACACAGCACGTGAGTAAGGGCTCATTTTGTACATCTGACTGATAAATCTGTTTGGTTCAACAGAGTTACGGCCTGATTAATTGGCCGTGATTAGCATCTAGTGAGGCCTGCTGGAACTTGGGGTCCTGATGTGGGTCTCTTATTTATTTATATACTTTCACCTCTTTCTCTGAGAGCATTAAGCTGCCAGTCTTGTTGGGTTGACAGGGTCAGACTCACCGTTCATTACAAGGCCCAGAGAAAAGTAAAGACTGAATCACAGCTCAGTGGAAACCTCAGTGTGTTTACCCAGCCTCCCTGTCTGTCTCTTCATGTTTCTGTTTAATCTGAGCATTTATGGACTAAATGATGATGGAAAATATAAGACAGATGATGATGAACTGTGCTGCCCAGTGGTGCAGCAGGTAGTGCCTCACAGCTTGCTCCCCAAGTTGAGGCATTCCTTTGTAGAGGTTGCATGTTCTCCCTGTGCATGTACGGGTTTTTCTCCAAGTACTTTAGCTTCTGCAAGCAGACCAAAAGCATATTTGTTAGGTTAATTGGTTGTGAGTGTGTGCATGAATGGTTACCTGTCTCTACATGTCACCCTGTGATTGGTCAAGAGTGAACCGCACCTCTCTCCAGATGGGATAGGCTCCAGACCCCTGCCAATGGACAACTGGCACAAATAATAGATGGATGTGTGGATAGAAAATGAATTGCTAAAATGATATAGGTTTGTTTTTTTTTTTGCAAGTAATATCTTAACATTTTTACAGTAAAAATTAAATTAAATTAAAATAAAAAAGTCTACACAATGAATAACATGTTTTACATATTTAAAAAGTAGAAAAAATGAAAATCTGCTAAAGGCAGGGTTTTATATATATATATATATATATATATATATATATATATAGAGAGAGAGAGAGAGAGAGAGATAAATATATGCACATATATATATAGATATATATATAGATATAGATAGATAGATAGATATAGATATATAGATATAGATATTTATAGATATATAGATATATATAGACATAAATTCATCTTGTATAGGTTTGCATTTTCATATCAATATTATCTTTGACAGAAAAGCAACCCTTCAACAACTCTTCAGCTCAGAGGCCTCATATTCACACTGACTAAATGTCACTTTTGGTCCCGTCATGTTGATTGGAGGTCACCTCAAATTTCAGACAACAAAACTCATGTATCATTTGTTCTATTTATGGAAGTGGTGCCTTGGTTCCCAGAATTTATATTTCAGTTATAAATAATCAAGACATGCAGACAGCAGTTTTTTTGTTTGTTTTGTTTTGTTTTTTTAAGATATGATATACTTTTCTATTCAAGTATTTGTTCAGGTGCTTTTTTCTTCCATCTCACCTAAAATAATAATTATACTGATACTAATATGACTACTGCTACTAGTAATATTAATAATAATAATTATAACCATAATAATAATAATAACAATAGTACTACTAATACTTTAGCAGGAAGTACAAACAGAAGTTGATTTTTATATATGTTTTCAAGTTAACTGCTTATTTAAATTTTATATCTCAGCCTTAATTTATCCAAACTCGTCTTCAATAAACATGTTTTGATCACTGGTTGCATTCATTTAATTAATATTTGCATCAGTTCTGATTGCTCTCCTAAAATCTTGGTTTGTGTTTGATTTTGTGAAGTTCATCATAATATGTGCAAAGACTTACTTGATTGTCACCTCACTGATCAATAATGTCTGTAATCTACTTCTCTCTACTTACAGACAAATAATTTTGAATTAACATTTTTTATTTATTATATGTTTCAGTTTTTATTGTGACAAACTCAATTTAAGATTCAGAGATTTTACTCATTTTTAGGTATGAAACACACTTTTTTAAACTTATCTGTTTTGTTTCATGTAAAAAAAAGGAGTTGCAAACTTTTTTCTAATTATTTACTTCTGATTAAGTTCTTGCACTCCATACGGTGACTCAGAAGAAATTTGGCCCAAGCCAAACTTAATGGCAGACTCTTGCTATGACACACCTCAGGATTTTCAGGTCAGATGATCTGTAGGACCACTAGAATTATGAGGTATTTACTGGGTGTGTTTGAAGGGGGATCTGGGTGAAAAATCTGCACAGTCATCTTCTGTGTGTTCAGTTCTTTAGTCCTGTTCATCCACAGACACAATATCCTGTCTGCACAGAAGAGACCTGTTCATTTGTTTTACTAGTGTTGAATACTTTTTTGTATATTTATCTTAAGCCTTCTACAATAACAAATAATTCATTGTAGTCTCTCTTCCTTACACATTTATTCTGTGCACCATTAAACCTCCTGGGTTTGCAGTCATGTCTGTACTCATGTCACTTTCTCCTTCTTGATCTCCCTCCTTTCCTCACTTCTCAACGCCTCTTGGTGAAGCCTGTAGTAATGTTGTTCGGCCCTGGGTGGCGATGCAGCGTTCTCTCCCAGGACTCGAGCAGACCTGAAAATATGGCTGCCGGGAGAGGAGGTGGCAGATGGCTGACAAGGCATTTTTACCCATAACGCCCCAGTAAAACTTTAACTCCCAAGATTTAGTGCTAGCGCTCTGCACTTAGCAAGCTGCAGCCGCTGGCATATTTTTTCAAAAGTCCCAAACTGATGGTTTTGCAAGGCACGCATAAACATGCTTTATTGATCGAGCTGTTAAAGATTCAAAGGGTCAGTATCATTTAGCCAGAGACAGTTTTAGAGGACAAATAAAAGCTAAAAATTGTTCAAACATTGGGGCAGGCATCATTGATTTTAGAGGAAAACATAGAATGCTGAATTAAATTATTCATTGTGTCATAATATTGACTGATGAGGACGGGCCACAATAATTTAGAAATTTAAAGGTTCCTAGGCAACAATGGCAATTAAGGCATTTAATTCAGCCCGTTACCATCTCCAAGGGCCCAGCTGCAGTCATATCTCTTCATTTGTCCTGGACAAGAGCGCCATGAAAGTCATGCTCACTTACACACTGTCCACAGCCAAAGCTTCACGCTCATAAACTGTGTCCAGATATTATTGTGTTTACATGGGACAACATCATATGTTACACTGACCACTGAAGAAAACAGAGTCAGTTCTTCTCAGTTCTTAATCACTTTATTTGTGTCACATTTTCACTCTTTAAAAAAGAACAGTATTATTGTGTTGTCAGAACATACAACCTTATATATAAATATATATATATGTGTATATATATATATATATATATATATATATATTATATATATATATATATATATATATATATATATATATATATATATATATACACATATATATATCAGTTTCTTATTTCATTACAAACTGTTGTGTGAGGCTGTTGGGTTGTGCTCGTGTGGTTTGTATAAAGGACTGCCTTCTGGTCTTAATAACAGTGTGTTTTTTTTTATTTTGAAGGATATCTTAAAAAATAAATAAAGAAACTAAAAATGTTATATATTGTTAGTCAGCTTCCTGATACTTGTTTGCTGTCATCTCATTCATTCATGAATCAGTATTATTGCAGTTTGCTTTGTTTGGTTTGCTTTTTTGTCCTTTCTCTGAAGATCAACTCCTCATGTTTGCTCTTATAATATGTATGCATACAATAAACCAGCTTCTGTTTACATTTGAAAGTAGCTCACCCTCATGTTTCATTTATTTATATATTTATTTTTTATTGTCAAGTTTGTTTTTTGTTATTGTCAACTTCAGTTATATGCTGAGGTAATTTTTTCAGTCTTTGTCATGAAATAATGTTCATCGACTAAGATGTCATTAAATAGTAAAATGACTTTGAAAATAAAAGTTATTATTGAAATTTATATATATATATATATATATATATATATATATATATATATCTCAGACCAGAAGTTTGTGATCGGCCTTTTAAGAACAGACCACACTTATAAGTAAAAAATAATTAAGGGAAAATAATAATTCTGTGGATGCAACTATTAAGTCTTCTTAGGAAAAGCTAATAAAGATCATACTTCAGTAATTTGGAGGTTATTAAGGGACATTAATATCCTACTATCTGTATTTTATGGTCATGCAGGATTTGGCACTAGTAAGCCCTCAGTGTTGGCTAAAAAGCAGCTTGTAAACAACCAATTAGCATGCTATTAAGCGGTTAGTTAGTAATTATGAATGTGGTGAGCTTAAAATGAAGTGTTATCTTAAATTTTAACTTGCATCTTATAAGTACTTAAATACAAAACTTTAGAGGCTGTTTCATGTTTTCTTTCCTCATCACATCACTGTAAGTTTAGCCTGATTTAGTCAGTGTAATACCATTACTGACTGTTTCATGGGATGTGACAGCTTTCTTCAGAGAAATATTTGGTGAGTTTAATAAGTATTTCCTTAAAAAAAGGGAAAAAAAACAGATTGAGAAGACGATGTGCATAAAGTCTGGCAAGGACTTTTCTTCTTTATCTCAGTCTGCTGCTCTGGATTATGACTGCTGCACTGTTCAGCCTTTTTACGGGTCCCAGGAAGAGACACTGGCAGATGTGTGCAGTAAAAAATAGTGTGCAGGCACTCACTTACCAACACTCTCTGTCTCAGTCACACACACACCACATCAGGAAGGCGAGCCGTACAGATGTGTGCATGTCTCACCTGAGTCCTATAACGTCACCTCATTCAGTACCACCATACGACTCGGAGGGCCCAGCTCGGTCTTTCCCTCCCTGATTCTGGTGTCTCTTTGTCTCTCTTTCTCCCTCTCCCCCTCCTTTCCTTTCTCTCTCTCTCTGTCACTGACGCTCTTGTGCCTCTATGGCACTCTGAAGCTTCTCCAGTCATCTTGCCATCCTAACATGCACCTAGGGTCCAATTAGCCCTTCAAACACCCTGTAGTCAGCACACAATGCATAACCGCTAATGTAGTCTTCACTGTGACGCTTCCTTATATGTCAGCCTGGGGGGAGAGGGGGCTTTAGGTCCTTTTCTCTAACAAATTATGTTTATTCAATATTCTTATGGGTCCCTGCGATGGATATCTCCAATGTTTATATCTAAAAGTTGTAGTTAAGCCATGTAGGGGACATTTTGGCCTTTCATTTGAGTTATTCTTTGTTGAACTGTATCATTCACAAAAAAAGCTGGGCCCTTTTCAAAATGGCTGCCAAAAAAGACAAAAGTTGTTAATGTACCCGGCTGATTAGCAGTTGTGCCCCACAGCTGGGGGGAACCAATGATCGACTTTCCCGTTGCATCCCGGGGGGATAAATTTGCCGGCAGGAGTGTCTCTTGTTCCTTGGGTACTTCTGGAACAGGAGCAGGTAAGAGCTGTGCTGTATGTTGAGATACTGGTTGGATTTGACTTTATGTTAACGTTATTTCTAATCAAAGGACGGCGGTCTGTAGCAGTGTAGATGCAGCTGGTGCACCGACGGTGAGTGATGCCGTCGTAAGGTCGTGAACAGCTGAGGTAAAGGTACTCATTTGTAGTCTTACCTGTTTTTGTTTGAAGGAGAAACCCTCTGTTGAAGGGTCATATACTGACTAGGATACCTGTTAACATACAATGTGTCAGAGTCCCAAGGTGGCGTTGTTGGGTTGTTCTATTTTATCACCAGAAGTCCCTCACCAGTCCTGACTTGGTTACATTCAAAATAACTAACTGATGTTTGTAAAGTGAACAGCTTTAATGTGCTTGATTGAAAAATGTCCCAACAAATACAATGAAAACTTTAAAGTTTATTTGTTTAGCCTTTACATCAAACTTAAAGAAACCATAGTTCGCCTTAAGGGTTAGTTTGTGTTTTTTGAAGTGGGGTTGCTAGGGGTCCATGGCACTAGGAAATCTGAGTGCCAATAAAGGAACGTGTGAGTGTTGTCCCTGAGGGGAGATATCTGGGTGCAGACACTAGCCAGTACGTAGCCATACATGGTGCCACCAAAAGCCTCAAAATGAACTCACTTCAAGGTCCCATATTTTGCTCCTTTTCTGCAGTTTAACATGGATCCTTGATGTCTTCATGAAACATGAGTAACATGCTTTGGTCCAAAAAGCCTGTGAATAAAGCACAGCTGGCTCACGCAACCCCTCTGTTCAGACTGGCTGGTTTTGAGGGTGGTCGCCTTAATATGCTAATGAACCAGAGCAGAGCAGCGTACATACAGGATATTCACGATAGTCCTGCAGTGTAACTTGAGCGAAGTGGAGCGCTGGCACTACAGCCATGCACAGCTTACAGTCCTGAACACACATGAACCGCAAATCCATTCCGGGTACCAGATAACAGCGAATGTTCCCCCAAACATCACAGGCTAACGCACAACACGCTAACCACAGTGGAACAGCCATGACTTAGCCTACCTTCTGGGCTAACGTTAGCACAAACAGAGGGGTAATGAGGTGGGAAAAGGACGGATTATATTCAGCCAACTGTTAAACTCCTCTTGACTAATGTAGGAATGTTCATACATTGAAGCTTATCCTTCAGCAAGTAACATTAACATTGACGGACATGTGAAATTACTCCTGGTTCACTTCATCCTGCTGTTAGCATTAGCTCATAGCAATGAGCAAAATAATTACTACACAGCATTAAAATACTCAGATTTCCATCATCAGGTTTGGCGACAGATTGTTGGTACTGAATCCGGATTCAGGAAAAGTCTAGTTCCCAGTCCTGTGTTGAACTGACTGAAGTTGAAGAAGCAGTCAGACATAATGTGACTGACACACACATACAGGTTTTAGCCGACTGTAGCTGCTCATTCCCTTCAAAAATAAAGTTAATCCACTGGACCCTTTGGTCCTCCGAGGCTGGTAGCCTATATGTGAAGATATATGTGGCTGTTTACAGCCAACAACCGAGCAGTGACAGCTTCTGAGCTTGGACATGCTGAAAACCCATCTCTCGTTAATAATATAAACAACATGGCTGTACTTCAGACAGGAATATCTCCAGCAGGGGGTGGGGGGTGGGGGGGGGGGGGTACTCAGGTAGACCAATCAGGTTAGGCTTATGCAAATGAGAACATACTGTTACGTAACAGAATATCCACAGACTCAACAGCTCACCAAGTACCATGAGTTTACATTCATGCAGCCTGCTAAATACAGGTTTTGTTTTCTAATATCACATTTTGTGGGCGGGGAGGAAGGCCAAAGACCCAAAAATGTGTTCAAAAGCCTTAAAAAAGTGTTTTTTTCATAATATGATCCCTTTTAAAGGTTAAAACTAATCAACAAACTAAGTTCACTCGACAATACGCCACAGTAAGATTCTTTACAGCGTCAGAGAGCTGTAGGCAGCAGTGTGGTGAGGAAGCATTCACCGGAGCACAAACTGATTTAAATCTAACTCCCTGAACATTATTATAAATTTGACTTGTTTTAAATATGGACATCAGGACTCTGTTTGCAGTGCCCATTTGACCTATCAGGACTATCGCTCATTTTAGTTCAGTTTTGGTGAAGTTAGTGTTTGTTGTTTCTTCTGACAACCTGACCAGCAGATGGAGGCAAGATACATAACCCCTATGTCCCAACATCCTAAAGTTCTGAACACAGGGGCTTTGTCGAGGAAAAGTGAAATGCTGTAAAGAATCTTAGTGTATCATTTGTCGAGCCAACATTATTTTTTGGGTAGCTTAAACCTGTAAGTGTGTTAAGCTCAAGGCTTTCAGTGGCACCATTTACTGCAATGTACCGGCCATCTAAAACAACTCCATAACATGTGAGTTAATGTGCCCTCTCCATCCATACATCTCCAGTTCATCGGATTTTGTGTTGACTTGCTTTTGTCTGAGGAGTTTAGCAGTATTGAGTAATAGTGTAAGGGCTCATGTCCTTTCTCAAATATCTCTTTCATTTGAGAGAGAAGGCTTAGGGTGGGGGCCTGCTCTGAGAGGGACCCAAAGGTACGGAGCAACAGATGTCTAAGCAGCAAATACTTCCAGAACTGGTGCTCACACACTGATAAATAGGCTTATCTGTACAATCTTACATAGGACTTGATGTAAATCCACTGTGATGTAATAATGTAGGAGGCCTTTTGCAGGATAATGCTTGCACTCCCCTTAGCAAAAAGTAGTATACTTAAAGTTCATTTTATTAAGTATGCTTGAGTATAAGTATAGCAAGTATACTACAGACCATGTCCCTGTAGAGTATTAGAACGTATACTAATTTAATACTTCTTCAGACTAAATTGGAACATCTTTAAGGTCATAAAAATACACTTTAAGTTTACTTTATGAGGTCATTTAAGTTTACAAAAGTACACTTTCAAGTATACAACAAGTACACTTATCTATGTACTATTGGTGAACTAGGCATACACTTTTTGTCCACATTTGAGTTAACTGAAGTGTACTTTTATAAACTAAAAAAATACTGTGTTTTGCTATTTTACTAGTTTACTTGCTGGTATACTTGTAAGTTTACTTAGCATATTACTTGTAGCATACTATTTATTTGCTTGAAGTATACTTAAGTATTCTTAAATTTAACTCATACTGTATGTACACTAGACTGCAATGTATTTACAAAATCACAAGACAGAATGCTGAAAACAAGTTTGATATATTTAACATTTAAAACATAAAATACAGTGTATTTACAAATACCTGCTTGAATCATTAAAGACGTGCATTTCAAAAAACAAAGAGCCTCTATGAAATCAAGCCCTTCCTTGAAACCAGTTTTATTCTGCTAAATGACTTGACCTTATTCTGTACCTGGATCAAGGCAAAATAGTACTTGTGGCTGAAAGAAGTAAAAGTATACTAAAGTACAAGTATAAGTTTTAATATTAAAGTATAAGTGTAAGTCTTAGTAATGTACTTATTCTTAGACTTTTCTTCATACTTTTCAGTATAAACCAAGTATACTTCACTCTACTATTCTTAAGTATATAAAATATAGTATATAAAAGGTAAACTTCAAGTATAGTGCCTCCATTTTAATATAAAATTAGCCAACTCGTAGCACACTTGAATAAACTACTCCACTTTAAAACACTGATGTTTGAACATGAGCATGCAATTTTTTGTTTTTTTTACTGAATTGGAGCAAAGCAGTTGAGGTGTGAAACCACCTCTATCTGTGTGAGATGCTCTGTTAGACCTCCTGCCTCTGTAAGGCCTTCTTCTTTGAGTGGGCCTAGTCTGCTCTGATTGGTTCACTGGTCTCAGTGCCATGTTGTCAATGACTCTGTATTTATTCTACTGTTGATGCTCTGCACTGAGCTTGCCAGCCTGAGTCAATGGACTTTGTACGCCTGCAAAACAATGGAGGGGCGCAACACTGGTTTTCTTGTGAGGTGAAGGGGAGAGATCTGTTCCAGGTGGTTACTGGAGCTGTACGGGGGGGCTCCAGCTGCCACAGCCTTTTTGGCTTGTGCAGAGAAGTACTCTATCATATGGAAGAGACATGTTAAACCCACTAAAAGGCAAAGAAGACTTGGACAAGCATAACACTGACCCTTTAAACAGGCCTAGAAAGTATAGTATAGTAATTTTAATACTCAAAGCTTCATCCATGGATGAAAAACTTCCTCTCTTTGCTCTGTTTATAACTTCTTTTCAGTGATGACATTTGTTTTAATGAGAAGTTACTTAAATGAGAGTACAGATGGAGAAATTCCACTAAGTACAACAATTGAAAGCCAAAACAAATCACAAAACAAAACATATAGAGGAAAATATAAGTGGCTGCATCTGTTTACTATTCATAGGTATCCAGTGTTATGCTCATACAATATTAAAAGTCAATGCTCCATTAATTAAAATTTATTTTTTATAGTGATAGCTGACTAATAAAAGTCAATTGTAAGGTGCTACTATTTCAGTAACACTTGACATAAACTTTGCAGTCATGATTAAGACAACTGTATAAAAAAGGATTAGTTTTAGACATTAATTTGTGAATATTGTTGTGCTTTTAGCTGGCACAAATCATCATACATCACTTGGCCCATAGTGTCATATTCGACAAGTTAAGTGAGCACAGTCAAAGCTGCCTGAATGAGCTGGGCTCACTGACAAATGTCATTCACCACACTCACCTGTCAGACACATCCTCCCTGTTTAGCTGTCTATTAAAGCTGTGACATTTCCAGTCCCTCTCCATCTGCTCTGTCATTTCCAGCTCTGCGCTGCTGTATTGTTAAAGGAAACTCTCACACTTTAACATTAACGGAGCAACAGGAAAGTGTCTAAGTAATACTTTCATTGGATCAATCTGTTCTTTCTTGATGGTGTCATGATTTGGTCACGTGTCCTTGAACAGCAGAAATCAGATTATTAGTTGACAGTTTGGTGAGTCACAACTTTACCAAGCATCCTTGCAAGGGGAGGTGGTTTCTGCAGGTACCTACATATACTTGAAGGATGATTTCAACCTTTTGCATCGTGATTTTCAGTGCCATACATCTGTACAGGAGGTTCATAGGGAGGAGAAAGCTAGGACAGCTCTGAAGGCCCATGACTGACAGAAAAAGGAGAAAGAAAACATTAAAGTAGAGGTATTATTCCACAAAAATTATTATCCTTTTTCATCATTTCCAATGTAAAACAACTTAAGTAACATCACTAAATCTGAGATTAAATTCATTAAATTATACAGTCACAAGTGCTTCATGAGCTCCTCCCTCTCCCTCTCTATCTCTCTAACACTCTCTCTCCATCCTCCCTCTCTAAATCTCTTCGCCCCTTTTTGTTTGCACCTGTACTCGTCTCTGGTTCTTGTCTTGTAGGCTGCCTGGGATTGTTGGTGCTGCTATGAACTTAAAAATCTTTAATAACTATTATTACAAATAGCTGGCTTTTCCTTTAGCTCCATTCCATTATCATTACAACTCCTGACATTACCCTCAGAGAGATAAACAAAATTAAATACATGGTAGTATATTAGTATGACCTTGACTAACAATCTTGGATGACCTGCTGCTGTGGATCTGCTCGACTCCAAGTGTATCAAATGTATATCTATAAAATGAAGGATTTGGCTTCAGCCTGCTCTATTGTGAAGCGTCTTTAGATAACACTTGTCATGATCTGGTGCTATACAAATAAAGATTGATTGATTGTTTGATTCATTTGACACACCTTGCTAGTACTGGGTTTGACCATTTTTTGCCCTCAGAACTGCCTTAATTCTTGTGGAATCAGCTGCACACCCATGATGTGAGTCATGGCAACCCAGCACAACCCTTGTACATGTTTCTGCCAGCCTGGGTTCAAATCTAGCCTGTGGCCAGTTTGCAGAGTGTCCTTGGGAGTGAGGCAAGACACGAGAAAAAAAAAAAAAATTTTTGGCGTATTACTTCCTTTGTGGCTTAATGCAGCTGTATTGTGGCGTTTGCAATTGTTGTGACCTTTCTTGGCTACCATAGAAATGCCATATTCATGTGGACGAAACACCTATACAAATAAAAACCTGTGCCTAAAAGCCTGAATTCGTCTCTGTGTGGACGGCCCCTGAGGTGGGTTAAATCTCATCCCTCGTCTACAAAGAGTAAAAGTATTAGAGTCTAGAAACACAGGTGAAAGGTGTGATGTTGCATTATGGCCGGCATATAAAGTTGCACCTATAGAAGTTGGAGGGATGGTCCAAGCGAAGCCCCTGACCAGCTGCAGTCCCACTCTCTGATGTCTCCATCCACACCTCCACGTATTCATCTAACAGCCAAGAGGAATGGGTTGCCCTGCTGGCCCCAAACAGCACACTGGGTGCAATGTTTTATCTCCACGCATTAACATGATAGAAAACTATGAATACTAGAATCTTATCTCAGCCACATATTACGAAGAGCATTCATCATGAGGCACATTATATATGTATCATGTCAGCAGGGGGAAAAGATGGTGCAGGCAAAATCCCATTTACCTGTACCAGAGCAAGGCCTGTTGTATTGTCCACATCTTAAATATGAAAAAGATTTATAATCTCATCCAATTCATCATCCCACATCCTCTCCCCATTTTTTGTTGCCATCTTGGGTCTGAAATTAACTTGCACTCCAGAGCTAGGGACTTAATAGGATAAAAATATAGAGAAGTTTCTGTAAAAAAGAGCCTCTTGGAATCAGTAAGATGTACAATATATATTAAGTGAGTGTGAAGCTGTGATGTGCAGATTGATAAATGTGCTGGTATTACTCAATTCTTTTTCTTTTAATAATTCTGTCATCCTCAGCCACCATTTGACCATTACACTATTGCAGTCATTTTTCGCAGAAATAGGTAATATCATCAGTCATTATAATCATTTAATACATCTTTCCTGCTTCCTTCTGTTACTTTTGCTTCCTCTGGTGCCAAGTCCTGTATCAGGCAGGTCCTCAAGGAAATACATTTCTCTGTAGGGCAGTGACACTGGGCTGTATGCCATGTGTGAGTAAAAGGGACACTTTGGGTGGTATGGAGACGTGCACCAGCCAGAGGAAACATAAAATAATTGTTACGATCATTACTCCCTTTAGTCAAGTGTGTCCTCTCTTTGATTCTTTAGGATTTAATTTGATGATGGTCACCTGTCTCAGCCACTTTAAAGGATTAATAGTTAAATCATAATGCAGTAAAAACTGAAGATTTGTTGAATCCATCCATCTGCAGTGCTTTCTTTTGCTTAATGGGCACATGCACCTTACATTTCTTTTCACAGCAATACAAACCCATGTCAGTTAATATCTTTTTTATCAGTAACTTCTTGATTTAAAGTGTTTTTCAAAAAAGAAAAAGACAAAGTTTGAGGACAAGGCGCATATTTTCAGTGAGGTTATTTTCTTCAATGCATCTTGTTACGTCACTAAAATGGATGATGATCTCTGACTAATTACTATCAATTGTCATGGTACTTGTGGTTCTGTTTTATTTTGTATAATGTTCCTTGGTTAGACCTCTTGTGTTTCCTTTTTCTCTCATGATCCTGTTTTTGATCTTAGTTAAGTTACCCGTTTTGTGTCTAGTTTCCCTTGTCTCTTGTGTTTCCTGTTTTATTTTGAAATCCCTGTGTTCCTTGTGGTGTTTTCCTGCCCTCTCTTCTGTCTCCCTGATGATGATTCCTTCCACCTGTGTGATTGTCTCACCTGTGCTTGATGTTTTCCCAAGTGTATTTAGGTTCTGTTTTCTCTGCTCTCTTTGTTGGGTCTTTCGTCTTCCCAGTTTCACTCTCGTGCGTAAGTCTTCAGTGCTTCCCCAGTGTTTCCAGAGTCTTGAGCGTTAGTGTTTCCTTGTGTTTGCAGTTAGTTGTTTTTGTTGAACTTTATTTAGTAACTTTGATTTGTACTTTGTAGTTTGCTGCAAGTTTTTTGTTTGAGCCTGCTTTGCTTTGTACTTTGTAAGAGATTTTGTTTGTATTTAGAACCTTTTGTAATTACTTTTTGGTTTTTGATCCCTTTTTAGTTTATATTAAAGCTTTTTTGAGTTAATCTGCATTTTGGGTTCTCATCATTGTTTTTTGGTAAGTTTTTTTGGTGTCAAACCCTGACATCAATAGTTGAATTTTTAAAGTCTTAACACTCATTTTCTAGCATATTTATAAACTTCTGATCAAAATCTTAAAATCAGTTGAAAAACTAGAAAGCACTCGGAGAGGGCAAACCTCCGCCAAGCGCCACAGTTCCCCCTATTTGTCATTTGCACCATAAATATTAGTCCCACATTTATTTTGTTTACATTTTTAGATTCCTTGACCATGAAAACATACCATTAGCAATTGGATTCATAATGATATCAATATTAGTTCAGTAGTTATTCACGAAAATCAAATTTTCCTTAATGGCGGTTTTCTTCTGGATCTAGCTCCCTAGCTTTTGAAGATACAGCAAATCCATTGGCACCTTCCAAATTCCACAATGCCTTGGCTAAATAATGGTGTTTGTTGCATGTTTATAGCTTCATTTGTTCTCTTCCTATGATGAAAATTCCAAAGGTCCACTATTTTTTCATATTCTGGATCATAGTATCTGGAATTATTCCTTTATCTGGATCAGTCTTTGATATACTGTAGAGCATGATAGAAACTTGTCCTGTATTTTTTTTCCCAAGTGCCCTGACCATTATTTGTGGAGTTATATGCACAAATGTCGAAAATGGCCCCATCTCCCAATGTTAAAGAATCCTTCACAAAATTCCTGGATCCAGACGGAGATCCAGATCGCTTTCAAAATCTAATCATTTGTTCCTTATCCCAATCCGGACATTCCCTGAAAATTTCATCAATATCCATCCATAACTTTTTGAGTAATGTTGCTAACTAACTAACAGACAGACAGACAAACAAACCCTCCCAAAAACATAACCTCCTTGGCGGAGGTAATTACAAGAATTTGCATTTTGCACCGTTGAGCTTAAAAATGCGAAAAGAAGAAATGGCAGCAAGAGGCAAAAGATTTTGAAAACTGCATTTAAACTCAGACATGCTTTTTTTAGCTGACCAAAAGTTTAAGACCACAGCCTTTAAAAGCAAAAATCTGCACAAAAAGGTGGATTCATGCCATTTTCTGTCAAGTATTCACACTGTCATGGCCTCCTGATGGCAAAGACAGAAAAGCTTTCTGTCTCCGATCGTGCTCAGATTGTTGGGCTACATAAGCAAGGCCTCGTGCAGCATGCCATCACTGCTGAGGTTGGACGCAGTAAGACAGTCATTTTTAATTTTCAAAAGATCCTGAGGGTTATGGGACAAAAGAGTCAAGTGGTATCAATCAATCAATCAATCAAACTTTATTTATAAAGCACTTTTAATACAAAAAAATTGTAGCACAAAGTGCCGTACATTCAAGAACACAAGCAGAGTGTGTGCCAAAGGATACAAAATTAAATACAAAAACCCATCCCATCCTGCAACCCACATTAAAAACACAAAACCACTCACGCATGCACACACACAAATGTACACACAAGGACACCAAGTGAGGTCTCTTCAAACTACTACAGATGACTGAAGAAACAGTATCTTGAATTAAAAATGAGGAAACACAGGACCTAAGACTGAACCGATAACACCATACGATAAAATAAATGTAATAAAGCATTGAAAGTTAATTGAAATACGACAGTCTTAAAAACAAACAATAGAAGAAAATAAATAAACAGAAGTAATGAAACACTTGTGGATCCCACTTGTGGAGGGGGCGCCATCAAGATCTGGGTTAATTCTTTCCTTCTATGACAGCAGGCTTTTCTCTTTCTTTTTCTACAAAATCTTTATAAAGCTATACTACAGGGCTATCGAGAATTTTCTAAGCACGAGGAGATCATTTGATTTCTGAGTGAGGTTAACTTCTGTGGCTTGTTAACGGTTAAAAATGAAACCAAGGTCGGCATATTAAGATGAGCAGTCCTCCTTGGTGATATTCAAGTCTATACTGTTGTCACACAGCTGTTAAAGGAGTAAATATCCTCTTCTTCCTCTCTAAAGCTAAAGCGCTAGCTGCTAGCTTCAGGCTATCATGAGACTGCTTGAACTCACAGGAAACAGCACGAAGCTTGACGGAAACTGTCACGTGGACCTGCAGTGAGAATATCAAAGTAAACTGCATCAAATGGACGGTGACTTAAATTGATAATTTGATTTTCTGTCAATCTGTTTAGATTGTGGATCAGCAAATCAATGCATTGATCTTCTTTTTTTTTTGTTTACACCCCTAATATTAAGGAACATCGTTGGCACAAAGTACCAGTTGACACAGTAACTGATTAAACCGCTACACCGTATGAGTATGGAGGAAAATGATATAGAATATGGCGTTCATACGCTGCTGATGGTGCTTCAGACCTCAGTCATTAGTCCCAGCTGCTCTGATGTCTCTATTGATGCCTGATCAGTATTTTATTAGTTCTTACCTCTTAACTGTTATCAAATTAGGTGTGTATATATATATACATATATATATATATACATATATTTTTCTAGTATGTTTATGTTTATTTTTGCTGCTGTTATTCCGTGAGCGATACCACCTGCTGAAGCCAAATTCCTTGTATGTCACAAACATACTTAGCCAATAAAGATGATTCTGATTCTGATTCTGATTCTGAACTGCATGCTTTCACATCAGGAGATCAAACGTGTGCCTCGAATGTCAAATATATCAACAGCAAGATGTCCAGTGCACAGATGAAGGCATGCATGAACACATGAAATACATAGATAGATAGATAGATAGATAGATAGACAGATAGATGGATAAAAAGATTGATTAATTGATTCCTTTCTTCCTTCTGAGGGAAATTCAGGCATCCAGGAGCAGTTCACACAGTGCACCCAGCAGGACAAATAGAAGATGCTTAACGGATACAACTAAACAAACTAGAGCTTCAAAGAGTGGCCTTATGTATAACATTTAAAACTTTGCAATGGGAAGCTAAAATTAACTCGAGACTAAAAAAAGGAAGTAATGGAATGAATAAAACCAAAACACATTAAATTTGCAGATGGTGTAAGGATTACAGAAGATGGTGGAGCTGGGCCAGTACTGGTCCATGACCCAGTGGTTGGGGACCTCTGCCTTACAGTATACTGATAGTACATTCTTCATGTAGAGAGTGTTGTTATTTGTGGGTTTTATTGTTTGTCAGTTGTGGAGCACTGGTGATTGTTACATGAAAAATCAAAGATTTGACCATGTGAGTTGTCTTTTTTTATTTTCTGGTGTCTTTTATTTTATTTATTTATTTAAATCAAACCTATTCCAGATTCACCAAAACTAGATAGAGATATAAAATCGCTGAGTGTGTGTTTTGTTTCCGAATCACTGTATTCAGTGATAGTGAAATATGAATCTGGAGTGAACAGTAACTGAAATAAGCAGAAGGAATTACAGTCAACAGCCAAAGAAAATCTTCATATCCTCACACCTCTTTAAAGATGTTGGAGAAATGTACACAGTTAATCTTCCTCCCCTTTGATTTGATTGGGCCTGCTAAATACAAGGGGACTTAATCAAGCTTAAAAATAACAAACAAACAAATAAAAAGGAGGTCCTGGGAGAACTCATTAGAAGCCTTGTCAAACTCCAAGAGACTACATAATTACTTTACCAAAATAAAAATGCAAAGCTTTTTCATTTGTATTTGCTTTTCTTCCTGAAGAACTGCTGAACTAAGGTCATTGAAACTTTCACTTTTATCCCTTTGAAAGTTTGATTGAGCAGAGTGAGCTCGGCGTGTGAGCGGCCTTGACGTCTCGGCGGCCCGCTCATCTCTGAGCCTCAGTTTTTCCTTTAATACTTTAAACCACGGAGGAGCAACCCAAGCGTGTTCTGATGGCGTCCATCAATATGAGCGGAAAGAGAGAAAGACGAAAAACACATGCACTTCCTTCCCTTCATTAAAAGACAGAAAATCAGGCTCAACTGACAAGGAAATGAAACAACTTGAGCAAATTTCTATAAATAAATCTTTTTTTGTCATTTTAATTACCGGATCAACAGCGGCTCAGATGAACAGCGCGGCCATCAATCTTTAATTAATGTCACGCTTTGCGGATTGCAGCGATGCTGGGCCTGATTGAAAAATAAGCCCAATGATATTTCTATTAGAGTTTGTTTTATTAATAATGCGTCAGGGCTTTAAAAACACGTTTTAGAGATAGCCAATCACAGGAGAAGGATTCACAGATTTTACATTTCCCTTACACAGACACATGCACACATCTGCTTAAATATCCTTACTCAGATATTTTTACTGATTTGATGCAAATGCAAAAACCCTAAAACCTAAATTATTATTGTTACCTTTCATTTACCATTACTTACAAAAATACTTGATGATTGTTTTTTCATGTTTGTTTGTTTATTTGATTTTATTTTCATATAAGATGTCTAACCTAGAGCTGATGTATCTAAAAATCCACTCTGTAGGATGTAATACAGTATCTTGTGAAGAGCTAAAAATTATATCCTATCTATCTGTCGTTTCAAGTTGTTATATTTACCCCTCTTTGATGTTTTGCCTCCACTATGAACAGCCTGGATGCAGAATGAGGGGAACAAGTTGACCCCCTGTTTGGTCTGTCTCCATTAGCACTAACAGAGGCATTACATCGAGGTTGGGGGGGCACATGGACTCAGCGGGACAGGAGCGCTGCGAGTGCCCCTCTGCCTTTGTGTGTATGTCCAAGCTGCACTGCAGCATGAATTGGCATACCTCGACCTCAGGGAATTAATGTGAATGTCCCAAAGTGAAAATATAATGAAGCTTTATTGCGGCGCTTTTGCGTAAAGGCAATTCACATATAAAACCAGGCATTGGTGGACATCCGTCTGATGGTTTAGGGTTCAAGCCCAGCTCTGGTTGTCACATGTTTGATATGTCCGTGGTCCACTTACCCCAAGTTGCTCCCACTGCACTGTCTGTGGCGTGGAAATGGGTATGAAAAGGCGAGGATATCTTAGATAAAACTGATGGACAGCCAACATAAAAAAATATATATATTTCCAGGACTTTTCCAGGATGCCCCGCCCCTGCAAACACACACACACACACACACACACACACACACACACACACACACACACACACACTTTGTAGTGTCCTCTTCTACAGTTGTACCTTGCATTTTGTACATTTACCCAGATTACTATGTTTATGCCTCTTCTGCCCCAGGGGTCTGATTTACAAGATGTGTAGTCTATGCCTGTAACAAATCTATGAAATAATCTCTGACATTCTTAGAAATTATGACAAATTTGTCATAGAATAGCACAATCACAGTCACAGATGCCAGTTTCACATAACCAACTTCATACCTTAACTTTTTCATATCTTTTATACATACTACACATACACAATTTTCTTTAACCCATTTGATTCAGTAACAAGAAGAAGAGAAGAGAGAGGTAGGATAAATTATTTTCCAGGACAATTCAAACTTTTCCAGGACATTTTACTTTTTTTCCTCATTTTCCATATGTTTTCCATGACTGAAAAATTGGTCCATCATCTTCCAGGTTTTCCAGGATGCGTGGGAACCCTGTGTGACCTGTGGTGTAAAAGTTCTTTGAGTAGTCAGGAAGACTAGAAAAACACTACATTATATTATGTCCATTTACCATTTACATATGCAAAGAACCCTTTTAATCCTGGTCATGATTTGTGTCCCAGTTCTATCTACGAAGTCCGCTCTCTGTTGCTCGCTCCACTTTTCAGAAAATGTCTTCTCAGTCTGTAAAACTTTTCCCTCAATGATGTCTTGCCACATTCTCAAGATTGGAGACACTTCCTGTGTTCAGCCCGTACAGCCTGCCTCTTCACTATAGCCCCCCAGCACTTGTAGAGGGACCATGTCTGGCCATGTCTGTGCAAGCCCCAGTAAACACAAGAGCACAGCCCTGCACTTGAAAGCCAAAACCATATTCACTTTCTCAAAGGTGTGATGTCAAATAGGTGTATGGCCTTGACTAACAATCACGGATGACCTGCTGCTGTGGACTTGCTCCACTCAAGTGTTTTATCCTACATCGACCATCAACAGAGTTGACATCATTTTACATAAATTCATACATTTAGACCAGTTTAACTAATTTTAATGGCAGTTTAACTAGATGCTGCTATATTAATCAACATCATTAATCTCCAGAGTATATTCATTTAGATGTTAATGTTGATATTACATTGATCTCTCTATCCATGGTTGTTATTGATTATACCTCCATAATAAATACCTTTACAACCATATATACATGAGGACCCTCTTATAAATTAGATGCCACATCTGAAGGAGGTAATCTCAAATAAATCTATATTCAGCAGAGACAAATATGATGATGACATATTTATGATCTGGGCGTCCGTGGGTTTGCCTCTGTCATAAATTCATATTTTTAGTTCCTTTGTCTGTGCCTGGATGGATACATCTCTGGATGTAGGTATTTGTACATATGCGTGTATTATATAAGTAATGTGTCTGTAAAAGGAAGAGTATGGCTCCAGCCGGCTCTATTGTAAAGTGTCTTGAGTTAACACCTGTTATGAATTGGCACTATGGAAATAAAGATTGACTGATTGATTGCAAAAGTCTCTTTTTAGCAGGACTTAAACAGAGGGATTAATAGGCATGCTCAAATCCATTATCTGAATGGATTTTTAGGCAAGAAACGTCATAAATACATGCTCATAGAAATGTCTGGCAGGGTTAACTTGTGAATGGAGAATAATAGGAGACCTTAAAACAGCTGGGGCATAATTGGTGTCAGTTCCTTCTTTAAATGTGATCTGTTTACTCAAACACAGAAGAAAAGTTGTTCAACTGCCCCTGACCTGAACGCTCCCTTTTCCCTCATCCCATCCTGTGGGACATTAGAAGAGAGTAGATGGTTTCGCTCTACATTCCTCTATTTTAGTCTTGAAGGATGTAACGCACATCCTTCTAATAGGACTTTATTAACTTTGTTATTCCCAAAGTCCAAACTGAGTTGGAAAATAAAGCTTTTAGATTCACTGCCTCTTTTGCCTGGTATAATATTCAGACTGATTGTAAACTGCAAAGTTTGACTTCCCTAATTGTCTTTGAATCATTGTTGAAAAATCTTGAATCCAGGCTTTCAGTAAGAAACTATTTGAACTGATGACTTGCTATTGATCTTAACGTTTATTGTGGGTTGTTTGAGTTTGTGTGTTTGTTGTTAAAACCATGTGTTGCTGTCATTTTCGGTCAGGCCTCTGATGTCGCTGGGCTAAATTTGGCTAAAAAAAAAAAAAAAGATTAAAGTAGAAAGCACTCAGAGAGCACAAACCTCTGCCAAGGTAGCTCACATACATTATATCTATAAGTAATAGTTCCATGATAAAGTTACCATCACAATATGAGTCTGAGTGCCACACCTAGCACTCATTATTAATTAGACAGTTACTGAGCATAAACTGTCCTTCACTATCTGGATCACCACCAAAATCTGATCATTCCTAAGTTGGGCCCTAACCAACATCTCCTAAAAATTTCAGCAAAATCCATTTAGTAGTTTCTGTGTAATCTTGCTAACAAACAAGCAAACAAACAAACACCGGCAAAACATAACCTTCTTGGCTGAGGTAATTAAATTAACATCAGATCTTAATATCAGAAGCTTCTGTTCAAAAAACATGGAAATAAAGGATGTACAAAAAGAAAGGAGTTCTCCCAAACATGTCAGTTTCTTAACACTTAGCGTAGTCTTTTAGAGCATTATAGATCAATATATTGATTTATTATTGTTATTTTTTCATCAGCCACAATTAAAAATGCTGGAAAAGAAAATTAAGTATGCAAGATATATTTCAACAAAGGCAGTCATTTCCTGTTTTCTGAAGGATGTTCTGCTCTTAGTGCATTTACTGCACAGCTGAGTGTTTGCTCCCATTCTAAGAGTGTTTGGACATTTCTGTTTGTCGTCCCTCTAAACAACTGAGAGGCCTCATGAACATCACAGAGTGAGTGTTCGGAGCACAAGCTGCAGCAGCAGTACAGAGCACTTTGCATACTATTTTCCTCCTCATCTGGCTGATATTTTGGTTCCTAATGAAATCACACACAAATCACCCAAAGTGCTGACAACACAAACTGCAAGGCCAGAGAGCCAATCCTCCCAGGGCTCCATTTAGATAGCAGCTAAAGGGGGTGCTCTTAAACAAGATTTGACTCTGTTGTCTTTCTTCTGCATTACTGCTCCCTGCCATGCTTTTGGGAAATATCTAAAAAAAAAATAAAAGTCTTATAAAAAAGAATGAAAACACCAGAGAGTTAATCTTAATCCAAGCCCTGGATGCAGAGAGGGGAAAGATGAAAAAAGAATGACAGGAAAAAGTGGAGAAATGCTCAAAAATCAACACACACTGTAAACTTCTTTGCATCTCATACCATCGCTGTGGCTATATTTTCCTCCCAAAATGACACTTTAATTAAACAAATTACTGCGCCTCAGGAGAAGGACCTTCAAGAGTGTGATAAGGCCGCGGGGAGATAAAAGCCTTATAGGCAGTGTTTATCAGAGACGCGGGGGTTTAAACCTTTAATAGGTAATGCCCAGATAAGTAAGCCTTTGTGGTGTTACTGGCGCAGAGATATTTTACACAGAGGAGCTTACCAAAGAGAGGGGAAAAAGAAGCTTGATCAAACCCACGACTTAAAGAGTCACTGATTAAGAACGGCAGGGAAAAGAGGGACAGCAAAAGTGTCCCTTCACTAAACTCTCCTCTTTTATTCATGCACAAATTTCCTTATGCAGAGAGGCTGCTGAGATTGAGCTTTTACAGTCTCTTCCAAGGGTTTAACCTTGACGAGGATGTGGATATATGCTCCTTTATTGTTACCAAAACAGCATTTGTGATAACAGTCTTACCAATTTTCATGGATTTACATGAGAGCAAACATTTAATGGCATTAATTCTGGAGGAAATTTTTACCTATAAATAATACAAAGCTAAGACGCACTGCTGCAATAAGAAACTTTTAGATGTTTGATATGTGAATACAGCATCAAGGACAATCTGTCTTTATATAAGTGGCTGAAACCATAACAAGCTGGATTGGTGATTTTCTTTGGCCTAAACATTTAAAGCTGAAGATGTTTAAGAGAGCAAACTAAAAAAAAAACATCAAATATTGCAGATCTGCTGCTTTGAAAGCCGTCGTCTTTGTAAGTTGAAGCTGAGTTATTCATTCATTTCTGCAGAGAAAAAGGCGAAGAGTGAAGCACGCTTTTTCCACTTTTTATTCAGTTTAATGAAAACACCTGACAAAAAGTCGACAGTTAAAATATTTTATAAGATCTGAAGGAGATGGAAAATTCTGTCACTGAGGAATAAGTAACAATTACTGTCATCTTCTGAACTGCAGCATTTTGTATGACTACCCTGAATATTTTCAAATTTACACAGATTTTAAGATTGAAATAAGAAAAATCAGAGCGATGTATTGATATGGTGCTTAAGTCAAAGGGTTCACAGAAAAGCATTAACTATTTAGTAAGAAGGTCTCTGTTTGGGCCTGTAACAGCTCTACATTGTACAGAAAGAAATGATATATTATTAATAGTACACGGTATGGGTATTCCTGAGCATGTGATGTTTAAAGTGAATTAAACAAACCCAGAAAATGTTCAAGTATTGTGAAAATCTCTTTCGGAAACTCCCAAGGTAGCCGATCCCTGATCTCTTCAGTTTATCTTGTATCCATCCCTTTATTATTGTGCAGTTAATTTAGTCTGAAGGTAGGGAGGGAGTTGCTGAAGGCAGTTTTCAGTTGAAGGGTACACTCTGATGCCCAAATGGTTGTATGTTAATTTTATTGCGTGGTTAAAAAATTACCAAGAAAAGCAGAGTCTTCTGTCTTTATTGCACAAGTTGCCAATATAGACAGGAAGATGATAAAGAGAGATGACGTGTCTTTCAGTATGTGAGTCCAGAGCAGCAGAATATGAACAGAAATGATAGAAACAGGTCAAATACTCTTTCTATCTCTGTCTTTCAAAATAAAGGCTCAGTTTGCCATGACTGTGGACCTGCGATTCATTTAATGAATCAGGTCACTTGTTTTGGTGATGTGGTTCTCCCTAAACTTTTTTAAAGCTCCTTATTATGGTGAAATTTATGGAGGGACAGAGCAGTGACAGCAGCCATAACGGCGCACACATGTGCTTGGTATGAAAGTCAATGTTTCTGGTCAGTCCTGGAACGCATGCCAGCCACATGCAACCATTGTGAAACTGTTAAGAGCATGCAGTCAAAGGGGCCGACACAGCAGTGTGTGTGCTGAGTTTTAGACACAGTGGAGAGTGCTTCGATATTTACCTGATGAAGATGTTTAGCTGTGCATCCTGTGAAATGTTAAAGAAATGGAGCAGAGATTTAGATATACCTGAGGAAGAAATTTCATTTAGGGATATCTGGCTAAATGACAGAAAACCATTTTGTTATGCAAAAAATGAATTAATGCAATTTAAAACACTCAAACTACACCCCGACACAGCTATTCAAAATGGGAGTCAGGGACATTAAGTTATTGCATTAAATGTGGAGCCACTGAGGGGACCTTCATGCACCAGCTTTGGGAAATAAAATATATTTAATCAATCACATTAAAACAAGCATTAATCCACATCAACCCAGATATACCTCTGATGCCTTAAACACTTATTCTTGGAGACCAACATAAATTTGGTAATATTTCATTAAAAATGTAAGACAACATTCCACACGATATGTATAAACAAAAAATAGTCATACTGAAAAACTGGATCAGAGTAAATGCACCAACACACAAAGACTGGATCAGTGAAACTGAGGAGGTGATGCATTTGGAGAAGGTCGCCCTCAGGCTTCAAAATGATTAGGCAGAAAACCAAGACCTATGGTCTCGGCTAAAAAATTATCTTATGGCACATGGATTGAAAAATAATTAAATAAATAAATAAATAGATCACAAAATATCACACATCATTGGAAATTAAGGACTGTTTTATTTGCACCACGATGTGTTGATCTGAAGATTTGTAAATGAATAGTTGAAGGACTGACATCTTTGTGTTCCAGCATTGTGTTCTTTTTCCTGCATGGATATTTAACAAGGGCTGGCTTTATGTGTCGTTTTTGATGGACTGGTTTGATGGAACCGGGGCATGTGGGCTAAAATATATGTGGACTTCATTATTTTTTGTCTGTTTGTTGTGTTTTGTATGTACTTGTTGCTGAAGTTATTGTATTCCATGTATTATATTTGTTTGTTACATGTGTATAAGAATAAATATATGAAAAAAAGTGTGTTTTGAACAAGCTGAGTAAGGTGTGTGTATTGGTCTTGCAGATGAGTTTCTGACTTCTTTCTTCAAGAAAAAAGAAAACAATAGCTCTGAGCCAGATGCTGGCCTAAAAATGACAACTGAGCAAAGGTGGAAAATTAAGAAGACACCTACACTGCACCAAAAAAAAAAAAAAAAGAGGGGTACAGTTAAAAAGGCTTGTAAATCATCCAAGTGATTTGAAGCAGCCAATCAGGCTACACAACTGTAAATACTGTATGTCTTTTTCTCACTTTTTAGAAAACTTTTTGGCAACATCAGATAAAAGAAAATGATATGTTGTTGGGGAGCTCGATGGTGCAGCGGGTAGAGCATGTGCCTCACAGCAAGAAGGTTGCTGGTTTAATACTCGTGTAGGTCAGGAGAGGAGTGTGTGAGGAGTTTGTATGCTCTTCGCGTGCGTGTGTTGGTTCTCTCCGGGCGCTCCAGCTTCCTCCCACAGACCAAAAATATGCTCATTCGGTTAACTGTAAACTCTAATTTTCATTTGACAACAAAGAGCAATAATAATTATTAGTGGAAGTCAATACAGAGATCCTTCAAGCCCATTATTTGTTAAATTGCAGTTCTTGAAATTCAGGGAGTTAGTAGATCTCAGTATATTTCAGATTATGTATACAGCTCATAAGAAAATTTTACCAATCAACATCCAGAACTGATTTGACAAAAGGGAAAGATGTTATAATTTAAAAGGATGTGAAATATAAAAAAAACAAGAAACTAAAGAAGCTCAAACAAATTTTATCTTTTAAAAAAAACCAAAGCCACCATGTTTAGTAAATCCAGAGAAATGTGTTAATCTGAGTCTTTCTATATTTGTTTTGTGGCAAAATGTGAATTAACATGTGCTCTTTTTTGTTTGTTTGTTTTGTTGGTTGTTTTTGAAAATGAGAAATAATGAAATGTAAAAAGGCATGTTGGCCTGCAGCTCTTGTTAATTTGTATTATGTGTTTAGGTAATTAATATCTTGTGAGAGATCAGACTCTGAGATTTTTCTTCATTCTGCTCCTTTTCCTGCAGGTTTGAGATTTTTTTTGTGTGTATTGAATGTTTTATTTAATGACAGAATTAAATACAGTCCTAAACCAAACTAACTAAACTAACTAAATTGCCCTTAGGTGTGAGTGTGAGCGTGAATGGTTGTCTGTCTCTCTATGTGCCCCTCAGGGTGTACCCTGCCTCTCGCCCAATGTAAGCTGGGATAGGCTCCAGTTCCCATGACCCCAGAAAGGATAAGCGGTACAGATAATGGATGGATGAACATATATTGTATCATTTACCAGCACATGGTAGCAGAAAAGTATTGCGGTATCAGCCATTTTGACAGCTTTAGTGCAGGTAGCCTCATTTTTAGCTGGAAGAGTATGATCCTCTAAATCAGTGACGATGCTTCTCACAACAAACAGTACTGGCCTGTGCCATGGTTGCCCCTCTTCACCGATTCTTTGTTATTTTCATTGACAGGATCTCAAGGGACAGCTCACAGCTTACTCTCTGACTACCGAGGTTTATACAATACAGTAGGGTGAGCATATTCTGAAAACCCAAAAACAGGACAACATATTGACACAAAGGTACATTGGAATAATGCCAGTGGTCCAGTGCAGTGCTTTAATATAAATATTAACCCTTTTACTACTGTGTCTTTTTTGCCTTTTTTGTCAATAAATGTATCAGAAAATTCCCTATGAGTAAATTAATTTGTACCTTTTTTCAGGTAAAAAATAAGACATTCTAGCAAGTAGTTGTCATTATTTGCTTGTAATTGCTGAAAAACACTGTGTAATTACAAGAAATGAAAAAAAGAGATTGAATTTTCAACAGGTTCCTCTTTATAAACAATCCTAAATGAACATGTACAGCACTTTTGAGAAGACAACAGAAACTCAACCTATTTTATATTATTTATTATAATATTTATTTTTATTATTATATTATTTATTTGTATTGTTATATTATTATTATTCATTTTACTATATTATTTAACTGTTTGTGAAATCCATAAAACATAAACTATGATGAAAAAGACAATGACAACAAAGACGAACTAGGCAAAAATCCGGCAAAATAACGGCAAGAAAACACTCCAGAATGATACTTGTGTCATGATTTACAATATTTTTGCATTATTTACACAGAAAATACCACCATAAATGACTCATGTTTGTCTCTGAATCCTCTCTCTGCTCTCTGGCTGAGTCAGCTCACTTCCTGTAGTCCAGCCCTTACCGTAATGCACTGTATATTTTGTTAAGCACTTTGGGTTGCATTTTCTGATGTATGAAAAGTGCTATATAAATAAAGCTTCTTCTTCTTCTTCTATATCACTGAAAAGCTCCACTTCTCAGTTTTCAGAATACGTTGGAATTATTTGGATAGCATGGATACTACAGTAGTTTGAATCATGCATGTCTTTTTCTGTCACCGGCGACAGCTTTGTCTGTAGAACAAGCTGAGCAAAACCCGGACATGTTAAGGAGTTTTATAAAGTCCCCCCGGACATAATTTTACAACCAAAAAGGAGGACATGTCCTGGCAAAAGAGGACGTATGGTCACCCTATCATACAGACTCCCATTGATCATGGTAATGAAAATAAGAATTAGGCCTCCATTAACCAGAACAGAAGTGGCTGCATGTCATGCTTAAAGAAAGTTGCATAACTGTTCTACATGAATATATCAATTCATAAAGAGAGGAGCTCTGATTGGATCGCTCCTCAACTTATCCCACCACCACCAAGCTAAGGCAGCTGTGATTGGATGTCCCTCTTAACTCATCCAACCTTTCCACACAACCAAAGTAGCTGTGATTGGATATATTCCTAACTCGTCTCTACTTTCTACATGACCAACTTAGGTCTGATTGGATTAAGTCTCTGTCAAACATTTTAGTCTAGTTTTTATTTGTTGAGGAAAATGTCAGTTAATTTAGTTTTAGTTTTTGTCCATGTGCACTTGTTTTTATTAGTTACTGTCCAGTTGTCGTCAGGGAAAAAAGGTTGTTGAAGCTTTGCTACTGCCGTTAGCTATGTCCTTTAACTCATTAATCTCTATTATGATGTTGCTATGGGCGTTATATTAAAACATGAGGCCGTTTAACCTTGCACTGCAGTTGGATCCAACTGATTCAACATCAGTAATCACACAGATCCATCTTGCCAAGCTCCAAACTACAACGATTCTGGATTCATGCTTAAAAAAAGTTGCATAACTTGTAATTTAAAGTACCAACAGCAGAGGAACAGGCACATGTCTCCAACCAAACCCAGAAGAGCAGAGACAGAGCTTCTGCTGTCTGAACACTGCTCATGTGTTTTAGCTTAGGAGGAGCATGTGGAACGGTTACAGTACAAGACACCATTAACCTGACCCCGGGTGTCAAAGAGAGAGAGAGAGAGGAAACAATGAAGGGAAAAGAGGATAAGTGTCACTCACTGCCGGCGGTGCTTTGACCTCAGAGACACACGGCAAACATGCTGCCTTTAAACTACAGTGAGGAGCTCTGCAGTGAGTTAAGTCTCCCCGAGGGAGGGGAAGAGCGCCGCAGACTCTAAGATCACTTCCTGTACACACACACACCTTATGTGTGTGAGTGTGAGTGAAGGGAAGGTAAATGCACTGAATCCAAGCCTCTTTTCTCTCATTGGAGGGGCTGTGGACCACCATGAAGTGTGTTCAAAGGCCTCTGGTGGTCATGGGAAATCATCTCCCTCTGTAAATGTTTTTCTTTTATTTCCTCCTTTACTCCTTTTTTCTTCAAAGGACATGCCTCACCCGCTCTCCGCCGAGCAAATCGAGTCATGCAGGACCGATAGGAGCGCAGGAATGAGTCAAATGCAACAGCTGCATAAAGTGTAGAGCACCGCTCCCGCTATGCTCATTTTCATTTTAGCACAAATGATTTACATTACAATCAGGAGCAGTGTTTCTTTGTTTTTCCCTCACTGGGGGTGTTCTCTCCGAGCGTTTTGATGAATAGAACGAATGCATCATCAAATACACTCCTCCGATCACACATATCCATTATTCAGAAGATAAAAGCAGCATGGAGAGAAGAAGAAGGGCTTGGTTTGTCAATGGCAGCCCTGGGCACAGACAGTTCTCTGCCTGTCACATACCTGCCGCTGCCACTTCCCTTTAGCATAAGCAAGCGTGAAATGTTTACTTGAACACATTTCTGAAGGGGAGCGTGGAATGGGAGCTGGCACGAGCTGCATAGGAGGAACGCCGATGTGACAGATATATAAAACAGGGTGAATGAGAGAAAGGCGGAGGATGAGAGCGGAGGACACAGAGAGAAAAAGTGTGTGTATGTGTGTGAGAAAGTGAAAGAGCAACTGCCATGTTGTAGCAGTTTCACAGGCGAGGTGAGTGCTCAGTGTGGGATAAATCCAACCTGATGCTCCCGTCCATGTGCCTTCAAAGTGTGCAGACATTTCCATGCTGTTCACGTCACAGGACAGGCACACATTAGCTGTCAAACTCCTCTTTCATCTCACTGCTTCAAAGAGGCCCATTGATTACTCTAAGTGGCCATTACCAAACATCCAAGTCTGCCGCCGCAGTCAAAGGCAGGCTCTGACAAAGAGGAGGGCAGAATCATCATGAGGCTGGGTTTGAAGCGGATGGAGGGGACAGAAGCTCACGGGCTGAACGACAGCAGAGCCGGGTGACGGGAAATAAAAAAGGAGATAGCACCAAAGAAGACAAAACATCACTCGCAAAAACAGCGAACAATAAAAATGACAAGCACTCGTGTGTGTGTGTACAAACAAGGCGCTCTTGTAGAAAGTGTGGTAGACGAGTGATGTGAACACGGGATCCCCTGAGAATCCCCCCCATGGTAGCACAAGACAACGGAACAGAGCCGAGCTGGCGTCTGCCGACAGACTCTCACGGCATCTGGATGTGAGCGACGGAGAAAGATGGAGAGTAAGAGATTCAGACAGATACAGACAGGATTAGGGGGAAGTAAGACTGTAGACAGAGCTGCAAAACACTCCTTACTATCCACTGTGAGTGCTGACGGGCCTCCTGTTTAAGCAAACCAAATACATCCAGACAAACATTTTGTTAATATCTGACTAACTAGAAATTAAATCTATAATGATATATTTAAAAATCCTGAGGAAATACTAAACTCTAAGTAGGTCCAAGTAAATAAGATGGGCAAGCACTTTATAATTTAGTTTTAGTTTTAGTCTTTTGCCTGAAATATCTTTTAGTTTTACTCATAATTTAGTCATCTAAATTGTTTTAATTTTAGTCCAGTTTTAGTTGATGAAATTTCACAACATTTTAGTTGATGAAATCTACTGTAAATTTAGTCGACTAAAATATGAAGTGTAAAGGGTAAGGCATTTTTTATGTTTCCTTGAACTTCTGAGGTCATGTTTTACACTTGGATAAAATGAAACATCTAATAACCCTTCACTGAATGTATAAATGAACAGAAACAAATTGAACTTTTGTGTGAAATGCAGTCACCTTTATTTAGGCTACCTGGCAGAGCATCTCAGCTACAATACCAGAACTGACAACAAACAGTGAACCTGCTCTACATGAATATATCAATTCATAAAGAGAGGAGCTCTGATTGGATCGCTCCACAACTTATCCCACCACCACCAAGCTAAGGCAGCTGTGATTGGATGTCCCTCTTAACTCATCCAACCTTTCCACACAACCAAAGTAGCTGTGATTGGATATATTCCTAACTTGTCTCTACTTTCTACATGACCAACTTAGGTCTGATTGGATTAAGTCTCTGTCAAACATTTTAGTCTAGTTTTTATTTGTTGAGGAAAATGTCAGTTAATTTAGTTTTAGTTTTTGTCCATGTGCACTTGTTTTTTATTAGTTACTGTCTAGTTGTCGTCAGGGAAAAAAGGTTGTTGAAGCTTTGCTACTGCCGTTAGCTATGTCCTTTAACTCATCAATCTCTATTATGATGTTGCTATGGGCGTTATATTAAAACATGAGGCCGTTTAACCTTGCACTGCAGTTGGATCCAACTGATTCAACATCAGTAATCACACAGATCCATCTTGCCAAGCTCCAAACTACAACGATTCTGGGTGCCTGCAGTCAGAGTCCTTTAGAGCAGTGACTGCCCTAACAGAGATTAGCATTGATGCTAACAGCTTCATTAGTATTTCTGTCAGATCTGGACCCCTGAAAGGATATTTACACTGCACTTCAGACATGTTTTGGTGAGAGTTTGTTTTACAAAGTGGCTACCATTTTGGTTTAACACTGTAGCAGTAGTGCCTTCCTAATACATTATTTGAGAGGCTTGTAATTGATGTGATTGACAAAAATGATTGTCCATTCATCTGCTGGATATTCTTTTGAAAGTTCTGCCTATTCCCAAACACTTTCTATGAACTACTGCTCAAATGGACTAGTGAAATAAATCAAATGGTCTATCTGCTGTGTAAGGTTTGTGCCCATTCCTGGGATATCTACATTTTTCTATCCAGAGGGTGTACAGTCCTAGAGCAAAGCCAGGCCCAAAAGAGTTGGATCATGTGCCTTGCATCTGTGGCACAGTCTGATGATGCATTTGATTGGTAATAGGAAGGTTGCAGGTTCAGGGCCCAGCCCTGGCTGTCACATGGCAATGTGAGCAAGACACTTAACCCTAATTTGCTTCCACTGCTGTGTCAGTGGTGTGTAAATGTGCATGAAAGGGCAAGAATATGTTAGATGATACCGATGAACAACTGACATAGAAACCCTGAACCATCAGTGAGTGAGTGTGGTGGTGAATGGGTGTTGATGGGTAGATGTGACCTGTGGTGTAAAGCTGCTTTGAGTAGTCAAAGAGTATGACCTCTTACTTCCTTAAAAAACTCTTTTTTGCCACAACTCTGTTTTATATGACTTTTCCAACTGCTGGAGTTTGTTCACAATCCCTAAAGTTCAGAAAACTCTCTACTTTTTATCAACAGAGTACCTCGAATAGTGATGGTGAATGGACTTGAGCTTGTATTGCGCTTTTCTTGCTTTTCTGACCACTCAAAAATAACTTTACACCACAGGTAACATCTACCTGTTCACACCCGTTCACTCTCACATTCTGATACTGATACTTTCTTTGTAAGGTATTCGTCAGTATTTGCCAACACATTCATGCCCTTTCATACACATTTACATGTGACTGAAGCAATAGTGGAGCCAACTTGAGGTTAAGTGTCTTGCCCAAGAACACATAGACATGTGACAGCCTGAGCTGGATGTGCAAGCTTCCAAGTACTGGTAGGGCTGACTACCAGACTGGGCCGCAGAGTGAGACTCATGACAAAAGATGAATCATCAGCCTTGATTATCGTTTTTTTTTTTTTTTTCAAAGATGGCAATCTGACATACTTTTTACTCTGATTTGCCATTGCAGTATTATAAACTGTGTTAAAATGCATTACAACATGAAAAATGACAACATTTTGGTGATAGTTTTAAAATAACTGGTAAATATTTTGAGGTTTCTGTCCAACAGTAGCTATCCTTATTTATTATTATTTATCTAGTGATTTATTTTTTGTTGGATTGCAGTAATTTTTTATTTAATCAATCAATCAGTCAAATTTTATTTGTATTGCACGTTCCATACAAAGTCTTGTAGCACAAAGTGCTTTACATAAAAAATGAAATAAAATCAAATAAAATACATTTAAAAAAGTAGGCAATTGAATACAATGAAAATAAAAAACCCCACTCACCCTTGCGATCCACATACTACACACACTCTCACTTACACACACACATAAAGACATTAGGAAGAGATTCTAACATAAAACAGAATAAGAGGACTGAAGAAATGCTATCTTGAGTTAAAAATGAGGAAACACTGGAGCTGAGAATAAAATGACAATAAAACTCAAGACGAGGAATTAGATAAAAAGTTCTACAGAAAAAATAAATAAATAAATAAATAAGTAAATAAATTAAAAACACAATAAAATGGTAAAATGAGATAGCCAAATAAAAATGCGTATTAAAATCTACTAAAGTAGGTTAATGGAAAGAAAATTGATCAACAGAGAATTAAATTCCGAACAATAAATCTGAACTGAAATTAAGAAATAAAATGTATTAAGAGGGTTAAAATAAATAAATAGATAAGATTAAATAAATATAGTAAATATAATCAGCTTAAAGCCAGACTACTTTCATATTTAGCATCAACATATTCAGCATCCACAGTAGTTTTTATCCATTTGACCCCCTTACATAGGAACAACATGATCGTGACCCTCATCGTCATCAAAGTTGCCCATCCCTGGACTAACACCAACATGGTCATTTGTTCTGTCTTGATGTTGTTTGTTTGTATGTTACTGAAAAAGTGTGCAAGCTAAGCAACATGTGTGCCTATTGGTCATCAGAGGGACATTTGGTGAACAGTGTCAAGTGTGTGTGTGTGTGTGTGTGTGTGTGTGTGTGTGTGTGTGTGTGTGTGTGTGTGCACGTGAGTCAGACATCTCCATCCCTGTGGCAGCAGGGAAACACTGATTGATCTGTTGTCATTAAACTGGTGCCATTATTACTGTGCCCTGCTCCTATTCCAGCACAGCAAAGCCTGCAGCAGAACACAGTAACAATACACCGTACACCTGCAGAGCCACATGCACGCTTTTCCCCAACAACACATTCAGCCATAATGCACAATCAAAAACATCTGACTTTTCACTTTTTTTCAAGTTCTTCCAACCATTGCTTAGTCATTGTGATCTTACAGTTTCATTTACAGGTAAAGCTGAATTTATTTATTTTTATTCCAACAGCTTTTTTATAACATACAAACAGTCCCGTCACAGCTAACATCTCCAAATAAGTCTCTTAAAAAATTCTGGTTGTTTTTCTTAGTTTATGTGAAAAATGTATTTAAAGTCCAATAAAAGGCTATATGGCAGTCCCTCTTGATAAAATCCAAAGACTTAGACATATGATGCTAAAATACAAGTAAATGAGGCCTCACATGTATGAATTAAGTGAACGTTGAAGGGATGGTTCAGCAGTTTTATATGTGGGGATGTATGAGATGAGGAAGGACATTTAGGCTGTGCTTTGAACCAAATTAGTCCCAAAACTACTTGTAAATAATGTAAGTTGTTGCAAGGGTGCTGAATATGGCTTGTAATCACCCAAAGCTACTTCAAATTCTACAAATGTTGCAGGGTTTCTGACCCCTTCTATAGCATAGCCCCAAAATTCCAAACCACTTCCTTTAAAAGTTTTGGGATATTTGCCCAAATATCAGCCATAGTGACGCGGATCAGCTTTGTATCTGTTCAGAAGAGCTGCCAAGGAAGCTAGAGCTAAATTATCCTGCGGATAGGGTCACCATCACTCTAATTTTAAGTGTTTTGGTAGAAACAAGCTGCAAAAACAGTGTTTGGGTCTTTGAATGAATCTTCATGATCTGAATTTCCCACACCAAGCTGCTTTGTCTGGACACAAATTCAATACATGACACAGCCAATCAGTCATCTGCCAGTAGTGTGCCAGCCAGCCACAGTCTGCAGGCTTCTCAAGAAGAAACAACCACTAACTGTGGTAAACTGGTTAAACAGGAGATTTTTAGTAGCAAATATGACCAGAGAAACCTACGTTACCTTAATTAATCACCTGTTCCTGTCGTCAAACTGGGTGAAATAAGAGTGTGACAATGAGAAATCACTTCAGGATGTTCAGGTTCAGTGGATACCAGTGGTTTTAGTAGGTGCCTCTGCAGTCTGCAGCTGTCATCATCAGAGCCTTCCTGCTGTAATGGACATTTAGACCAGTACACACCTGAGCCACAGTTTTAAAACTGTATGGAAAAACAAAACAAAACAAAACAGATGAGCAAAATATATTTTTTTCTTGAACATACTTGGTTTAGACTGATTGTTTATTATATGAAAGAAGAAGGGATGGTTCTGATAATAATTTTACTTTTACTAAAACACTGCATGTTGCTGGGGAGATAAACTAAGCTGGTACAAAACACTTTATCAAGATGACTCTGCTTAGTCTGCAGGACAAACTTTAAACATTTGTAGTATTATCTGATCTTAAAAGAGGATAATTACAGTGGCTGACGAGGGCAAACAGCCTACAACAGCTCAATGCATTTCAAAACGAGAAAACAGCTTCAAGAACAGAAAAGATTCAAGTACAGAAACACAACCAATGGTCAAAACAAAATACAAACATGGAAACACATTACTGTCATTTAGCAGCCAACATACAAACCTCTGTTGTAGCAGAAAAAGGTAAAAACATATTCATTTTTTTATCACTGCGAAGAAATTTGCAGTTGTAGAGGTTTAACATTTTTACAACATTTGAGGGTTTTCTAGACAACTGCTAACCTGGTGGGAAACGTTTGTGTAGTTTTACCTCTTCAATGCCATGTCAATCATTAATGTCCCCTATAGATCTTTTAATACAGAAGGATATGACACCTTCAGTATTGTTTATTTAGTATGGTGTCCTCATTAGGTTTAAGAATGATCACTGCAGCATAATCCCGTTTATTAGGAATATAAAGATATATTTGAAGTGACCATGATAATCTTCTGTTTTTGTCTAAAGACAGACTGTGAGAACCATCAAAACATGGCACTCATGACACGGCTACAATGTCAGACATTTAGCAGAATAATGTTCCCAGTTCTGAAAACATCTCTACGTTAATATTCCAGCATAAATCATGTTCTTTGCATAAGTATACAGTAAGTGGTCACACTTGGCCAGTTGATCGAGTAGCACAATGAGATGCACACAGACTTTAATCAGAACACTCCTTATTTATTCAGCCAACACAAAACGAGAAGTTTTCAGAGAGTGCAAACCTCTGCCAAGGCATTTTTTACTGCAGATATAAATGTGGAAAACTGCCATTGTGAACAAAAAACAAGATCCGCATTCAGATTAACACCGCTATCCAATCTTCCTTGTGCTATGGCCAACATTCCCGGAGAATGTTATGAAAATCACTTGATGATTTCTGAGGTTTATCTTAGGCAAACAGACAAGCACCAAAACATGATCCCTTCAGAGGAGATAACAAGCACTAAATACAATAATTCTATGAACAATTAATCTGGACCCTCATTGTAGATTTAAGGATTTGAAACACAGATCCACTTCAATTTTCCCCTTCTAGCCAAATGCCAGCCATCCAGACACTGGGAGTCAGAAAAAATAAATAAATAAATATATATATATATATATATATATATATATTCATCATAAATAAATAAATATATATATATATATACATATAGATAGATAGATAGATAGATAGATATAGATATAGATATATAGATAGATAGATATAGATATAGATATAGATATATAGATATATTATTTTTTTTTGGTTCTTACATTCTGCACATAGTATCATTCTCTGTTCTCAAGCTAAATTTTCATTTAAACATCCTTTAAATATTGGTTTGATTTTTAATGTTTCCAGCCCAATTAATCAAAGGCCTTGAACTGAACTGAACTGAGTTGAGTTGAGTTGAGTTGAGTTGAGGTGGCACGGTGGTGCAGCAGCAAGAAAGTCGCTGGTTCAGGGTCTTTCTGCGTGGAGTTTGCATGTTCTTCCTGTGCATGCATGGGTTCTCTCCGGGCACTCCAGCTTCATCTCAGTTTCAACATTAACAATAAAAAACCTTTGTAACACAGCCCACAGGGATTTTTACATAAATCACAATGATGACATGTCACATATGCAATCACAGAGAACAGACTGATGATGGAGATGCAGAAATATTTCAGCATTAAGAATGACAAACATATGAAACCAAACTGATAATGGTCTGTTAAAACTCATTTATTACCTCTATCATGTGGAAATGTCTTAATTTCAGTGGATGAAATGATGTTATTAGAATTCATATTAAAAAGAAATTAAATGAGTCCATAAGTCTATACTAACGGTTATTTTGGAGAGCAGTTCATAATTTATTGCTGCACAACTTTAACACATTGAAAGAGAATGCAAGTCATGCAAAAAATGACAAGTATTTTTCATTAAATAAGTTATGAAAAAAAACAAAAAAAACAATACATAACAAAGCAGTCCTGGTAAATATTAGAAAAAATAAAAAGACTAACGGTGGTTATTATTGATTGATAAATAACAATTATGATGAATTACAAAATATAATTACCTTTATTATTATCACTTTATCTTAAATTTAATTCTTATTACTATAATTAGCATTTTTATTCATATATCTGCTGAACGGAGCATAACTATATTAAGCTACTTTTGTTGTGTTGTTGTAACCTAGTTTATATATTTTTCCAGCATTAGTGCAATAAAGCTGACACTTTTCGCGAGTAATAGTATCTGAGCTCACTTCATGTTTTGAGAAGCTTGCAAATGTGTTTTCTTTGCAAACCATTTTGTGATTTTATTTAGCTTGTTTCCTCTGAGAGTTATGCAGAGTGGACTCTCTCTACAGGACTGTGGCTCCACGGCTGATGTGAACAGAATTGGTAAAATTAATTTGTCTGTCTGTTTACGTGTTAAATTAACCATTTTCTTTGTTATCCTGGACTCTTTTGTGACAAAAGCAGAAGTCTAAGTGAAATCAGAAGGCCCACAGCCTGTCTTTTTTTTTTGTTGTTGTTTTTTAAACTCGTATGTTTACGGTAAATAAAAGGACTGAAGAGAAGCAGGTGGACCAAATGCTTCCAAAAAGATTGAAGGCCCTAAAACATGACATAAAGTCGCTTCCTTCTGCCTTTTTAATCTGTATACTGTTTGACATGTGAGGCCTTGCTTTGAAATTGTCTTTATTATTATTTATTTTATTCTGTTTTAAAGTACATTTTCCTGCCATCCCTTGAGAGACACAACAGCCAGAAGCAAATTCCTTGTATGTTGTGAACGTACTTGGTCAATAAAGCTGATTCTGGTTCTGATTCTGAAACACAAAGGGAACCTTCAGCAGGTGCTGCTATGTCCTAAAACAGCACTTCAGTTTCTCCTGTGGTGAAAACTGTATTCTGAAGGATTAGGTGCATGTGACAGCCCCCTTGTTCTGGTAACATCATGGGTACTCCAAATTGCCCTCAGGTATATGTGTGAACGTGAATGGCTGTCTATCTCTCCATGTGGCCCTGCGATTGGCTAGCGGCGGGTTCAGCCTTGCGCCCAATGTCAGCTGGGATATACTCCAGGTCCCCGTGACCCCAAAAGGAACAAGTGGTACAGATAATGGGTGGATTGATGGTTACATGGATGCTTTTTTAATTCCAAACTTTGATTTGTGATTTTATTTATTTGTGTATTTTGTATTTCTGTTTTCATATTGATTTATTTGTGTTTGATATTCCTAATTTAGAGTTATGCATTTATTTGATTATTTATTGCTTATTGTCATATGGAAATGTTTGTTTTATTGATTCTATGGACAGCACTTTGGAGACGTTTTTTTTTTTGTTTAAATGTGCCATACAAATAAAGTGGATTGGATTCGATTGGATAGTTTGGGATTTTCCTGGGATTTTTTTTGTCTTGTGTTGATTGTATATTAAATTTCATCCCATTTGTACATTTTGATTCTGGGTTCTTTAAGCAATGATTTTGCAAGATTTAGGTACAAAACTGATCTGAGAGCTGCCACCAAAGTGTCTTGGACATCTTCACTGTGCTGTCTGCGCTGCTCTGTGTGATCTCTGGAGCAAAAGCTTTTTTCCACTTATCCACATATTGGGATTTCAGGGAGAAATGGTCAATCAAGTGCTATTTGTATTGCACTGAATCATAACAAGTGTTACCTGAAGACACTTTGCAGAGTAGTGGATCAATGCCACACTTTTATATTTTTTCTTTAATGAATTAATTTGTTTTTATGAATTTGTTTTTTTGTGTTAATAGTTGTATTTCCTGCTGTGAATTGGTTTGAGGTGTTTGAGGTGGTTGATGGATAAAACGCTGTCCTGTCCAACAGCGCCTGACAAGGAGCATCTGGGTTTAATCCTAAAAGTGAGAATTAAAGCTGATTCACTAAATTACTGAGCAAATCTCAATAATCTGCCCTCACATCTGTAAGAGCAGAAACTAAATAAAAAGCTGTACAGTAAATTGTCATGCTTTGGTATTACTAAAGCAAATATATGTCCTTTGCTTCTTTTTCAGATTCCTCAAGGATAAAGTATTTTATAAAGACAACGATATTCGGGTAGAATAAGGCTGAGCACTATATCAATTTAACCGATTAACTTGAATTATTTTATGCAGAAGATTTAAAAACTAAAAAGCAAGGATTTTTTTTCTTGACTTACAGTTACTCTTATTGTAAGTTGTTGCAATGTTTGAAAACACAAATACTGAAAATTTACAGTTTTTATTGCAATAGGCCTTGACAGGCTTTACACAAGTACGTGTTTAGGCTTGTATTTGTTTCTTTTAAATGAGATTCAATATGGATCAGAGAGTTTCATGTTAAAGTGCTGTGAAACTAGCTTACATTTCAGTGTTTACGTAGCCAACCCTGCCTACGCTCAAACTACATCATCAACATTTTATAAAAAAAAATAACAGTATGCAACTTAACTATTAGAGGGAAATTATGTTTAGTTATTTAGTATATTAGTGTCACTTGGTGGTTTTCCTTGAGAGGGAAAAGAATGATTAAAATCGTAAATCAAGTTTATAAAAAAAAAAAATGGGGAATTTATTATTAGGCCATGTCATCCAGCCCTAGGTTAGATATAATGAAATTAGATGTTAGGTTGTGAATTAAACATATTAGAAAAATGAAATGGAAGAATTAGATGGTTAGAAGATTGCAGATAATATTTGATAATAGCTGGTATTAGATAATGGACAATAGATATCAGACATTGTTAGATATTAGACATTAAATATTAATAATATCGGATAAGAGTTTGGCAGGTTGCAATGTAAACTAACCTTGCATGATTATTACATATTAGGAATATAATATAGTCATTAGGTGGTAATACAAGATTGTGCAAAATATAGTATTAGAGTCTTGCAGATTGCAGAGTTAACTTCCAACCTTTGGCAGTCCAGTGTGTCTGTGTGCAGATGCTCTTGTCTGTTTGAAGGCTGCTCCTCCATTTCTTGAGTTAAATGTTAAATGTTGTTGGGTGTGGTGGTTTATTCAGCTGCTGTTTTGCTATCTTAAGTGTTGTGGGTTAAATGGTCAGCCTCTCCCTGGGAGTACCTCAGGCCTTTGACTGGCAGAAGCCAACTTGTAGATCGAGTGAGTAAGTCCGCCTGGAGCATCAGGGGCCCTGATGTCCTCAGAAGGTCTGAAAGCTGCTTCTGATATAGTCAACAACATTGTTATCATGGTGTTTGAATCACTCATCAAACTTTGGACTTCTTTTTCAGATTTCTGGAAGATGGAGTATTTAGAATAATTAATTTTATAGTGTAAAATATAAAATATTGTGATTATTTTTGTTGAAAAGATTTGATGCAGTGCAAGTAAAAAAACTATTAAGATTCAACATTTTTATTACACCTTTATGAGAGGAACCGTTTTGGTACACAAGGGACTTTAGTGTGCATTCATTTTTTTGGGTGCCTCAAGGGTTAAATGGACAGTCAAGGATCTTTATTGGGTTTTTATTCAATCATTTTACTGAAAGTTAGATTAATTCAGCTGTTCATAATCATTTTTTGAAAGGGCTGTATCATCCATTAGGGCTGTAGATTGAGTTTTTTCAGCATTACTGATCCAATTATATGTCTTATGCTTACAATGCAGGTTCAGGCCTCACTAAGCTGTCGAATGGAGAATAAGAAGGGAAGTATTGCTTATTTAAATAAACAATAATTAAGCTGATTAAGGTGGTTTGCCATGCATCTTCATCCCTAACTACTCTCTGTTCTCCAAAATACTGCCATGTTAGTCATTAGCAAGGTCGACCAGTCTGATGAAGACTGCTAAAAGGATTTAAAATCATCTTATTAGGGCATCATAGACAAATGTTAAGGACTGTTAAAGTGGTTAAATACAAACATTTCCAAAACAGAAAATTAAAAATAAATGTGTGCTCAGTTATGACGTCCCTGATAGTTTGAGAGATCCGATCAGATCTTACACATCAAACAATGTTGTGTGTGAATGAGAAATAAAAATATCCTCTCTGTCATCTTCTAGCAACATATGTGATAGCGTGAAAAGTAAAACACTCCGTCTCAGTATGGATGTGTTTGTGTATTCCCTCTCTGCCTGCCACCTCACCAGCCCTAACAGATCATAACTGCTTCCTCTCAGACGTTCTCTATATGTTGTGTTCGTTGGATCTTGGAGGCAGATGGCACTGCCAGACATGTATATATTTTATGCTCCTACCCCGCCCACACTCAGAGGCTTCAGATGCTAAAAAGCTCGTAAAAAAATCAAAGATCAGCGGATAGAGCTAATAATATAATCATTGGGAACACCTGCAAAGTTGCAGATGGGTGATTTCAGGCCGACGCTTCGTCAGTCTCAAGGTCCCGCCCACCCATATGGAGAGCTGGGGCAGCGGGGACACTGTCACTCATCCTCTCTCTCCATACCACACGCATACACTCACATGAAAGGTGTTAATTTGCATCTTTGTCCGTGGAGATATATAAATAGTGCAGGAGAAAAAGTCCAACACAAGGCTCTGATTTTATGAAAACCATTAAAAAAACAGATATTCATGTGTGCCTGTGTGCCCCTTAATCAGGTAAGCTTGTTCAGCTCCTTGACACAAAAAGCTGATCAGCCGACACAATCCCATCATTCACCTCAATACATTTAAGTATGTAGACATGATCATGAGGGTGGCATGGTCACTGGTTCGATCCCCTGTGTTGGCCAGGGCCTTTTTCTGTGGAGTTTGCATGCCTGGGTTCTCTCCGGGCACTTTGACTTCTCCCCTCTCATTGGTGACTCTAAATTGCCCTCAGGTATGAGTGGGAGCGTGAATGGTCGGTTGTCTCTCTATGTGGCCCTGCAATTGGATGGTGACAGGTTCAGGGTGTACCAATGTCAGCTGGCATAGACTCAAGGCCCCCTGCGACCCCGCAAGGGAAATAGATAATGGATAGGTGGATGGACATGATCAAGACCAGTGTTCATTTTGTTGATTAATAATTTTCGTCATAGTTTTTGTCAACAACCTTTTTTCCCCTGACAAAAACTAAACAGTAACTAACAAAAACAAGTGCACATGGACA
Organism: Cetoscarus ocellatus; assembly: GCA_037902135.1. Taxonomy (NCBI): domain Eukaryota; kingdom Metazoa; phylum Chordata; class Actinopteri; order Labriformes; family Labridae; genus Cetoscarus; species Cetoscarus ocellatus. Next base: position 107,211 of record JBAMNC010000376.1, on the reverse strand, counting down.
AAAACTAAAACTAAATTAAGTGACAATTTTTTCAACAGATAAAAACTAGACGAAAATGTTTGACAGAGACTTAATCCAATCAGACCTAATTTGCTCATGTAGAAAGTAGGAAGTTAGGAATATATCCAATCACAGCTACTTTAGTTGTGTGGAAAGGTTGGATGAGTTAAGAGGGACATCCAATCACAACTGCCTTAGCTTGGTGGTGATGGGATAAGTTGGGGAGCGATCCAATCAGAGCTCCTCTCTTTATGAATTGATATATTCATGTAGAGCAGGTTCACTGTTTGTTGTCAGTTCTGGTATTGTAACCGAGATGCTCTGCCAGGTAGCCTAAATAAAGGTGACTGCATTTCACACAAAAGTTAAAGCAGCACTAAGTAGTTTTTCCACCTTAGTATAATATTTCATGGTCTGAGGGGGTCTGTATCGCCTTCACTTCCCCCTCCTTCCCGATTAGTTTAAAAGACAGAAGTGGGGACAAAAGCTAAACGTACATATCATTATGTCTTGCCAAATTATTATTCATCTACATGGATAGAAAGTACCAATTTAATGTCTGATTCCTGAGTTGGGGAAAAAAAGCATTGAGAGAGGACATTTATCACAATAGCACTGTCTTTAACTTGCTTTTAAGACAGCAACATACATTTTTTTTTATTCAGAATGTTGTATACTTAATTTTCACAGGCAAAACAGAAAATGGGAAAACTATACAGATAAATAGATAGATTAAAAAATTTCTGAAATATACAGTCAGTTCTGTCTTGTGTTTACCAGGCCCACTTTTATGGAAGAGGATTAGGGCCACTGAAAAAAAAAAATTGGGAGGTTAAATTTTTGTGTCTGAGATAAAAGTCAGAATTCTGTCTTTAATCTCAGAGTTCTGAGAAAAATGTCACATTCAGAGAAAATCTCAGAATTCTGTGTGTCAGTCAAATCTTTCTGATGGAGTACAACAGACTGACGGCAAACACTGACCATCTTGGTGTCTCAGTGGCATAAATTTCCATTTGCAAAAATCTATGTGGAAGAGAAAAGAACATGTTAAAAGGTAAGTTATGACAGTGTTAACTGTTGATTTAGTACTTGTGTTGGTAAAAACAAAGGTCTTGAATTAAGGGTGTTTCTGAACACAGGTTAGCTGAGTTAGCAAGTTAGCATACTCTTAATTCTTTGTAATTTGTTATTGGATGTTTAAGGCCCCAAGGCAGTGCAGGTGGTAACCAGGTCAGGTCAGAATTCTGACTTTAATCTCACAATTCTGTCAGAAAAAAGTCAAAATTCTGACCTTTGACACTAAAGTTTCAATCTCCAAAACTGTTTTTTTTTTCAGTGGCCCTAATCCTCTTTCAAACACTTTAAACTGGTTCGGAGAAGTCGTCTGTCTGCAGGTTCAAAATGTTAAAAAGAAAATAGAAACCAGATTAGTCTGGGTTAGTCAACCTGTGCAGGTGAGCAGATGTGACCATGAACTTGGCTTGATGTTTCTCTTTAGGAGTAAACATATAAATCCAAAAACATATTGTTCTGTTCTATGCTGTATGCATTTTGTCAGGGTCTGAGGCTTCAGTGTGTTTTCATTTAGGTGTATGTTACCAGGACAAATGTATCAGGCTGGGTAACATTTAGACACACATATCCATTTTTTCAAGCCACACATGTTTCTTCAAATAAAATAAATTCTCCAAATATGTAGGAACTTCAGCAGTTATAATAATTACTTTAATCACAGCAAACAACTAATGTAGAAAAGAAAACAATTTGAACAGGAGTGTAATGATAATTTAGCTCAGAGGTAAAACCCGGATATTCACACAGTTTGTGATGACAGGCAGGTTGTTCCATCATGCTAGTTAAAATCTACAGATTCTGTTTAGCTTCTTGGAGTTTAGTGAAGGCTGTTCATTTTTGACCACTAGGACAAGAGGATGATACAGAGGGTCAAGACAGCTGGATTATGAAGAGAGTAATATGAAAACTGCACACCAATCATATTTCTATAAAAAGGATCTTTGTGAGAGGCTGTAGCTTCCAAAATGTGCACAGTTGTGTCTTTTCTGTCTCGCCTGGTTGACTTGATAGTTTTGTATTCAAGTCAAGTACGTAAACCTACACATCCAAAGTCTAGGCATCTTTAATGCCTTTATTTTCATCTGAGCTCTTCTCCTCTGAGCTCTATATCATAAGTCTCTCTCCATGCCTCCACTTTGCTCTCCCACTTTCTCTCTGTCACTCTACAGATGCATTTCTTTGAAGATATTCAGAACGAAGTAAACTCACGGCTCTGAAGTGTCATCAAGTTTCGTTGTGAGGCAGTGATTTGGTTTAAAAATTGATGCAGCTGGGTCTGTCACAATGTGATGAGTGTGACACTTAAGGTTTTAAACTCTGAAGTAGAGAAATAATCATTATCAGGGCTGAAACTACGATTATAAACTTTTATGATATCTCTCACTGACCAGGGATTCTCTATTTTAATTTAACTGTCTGTGGCTAATGCTGAATGAGGATTGTAAACCAGTGAGCATTTTGTTTAAGAAAGCACACCAACGTGCAAAATTCTGACAAGTCCAAGAGAAATTTTGAATTATGAAGCTAAATTTAGAGAAATTAGATTTTTACACACAATATTGTAATCAGACAAATTAGATAGATAGATAGATAGATAGATAGATAGATAGATAGATACTTTATTAATACCCTTGGGGAAATTTGGCTATCCACTAGCAATAGTAGACCATGCATAGGTAGTCCAGGTCATGATCCACTGCCTTTGTTCAGGGTGTTGTTCAGTCTGATGTCTGTGGAAACTAAGGATCTCCTGAACCTCTCAGTCCTGCAGTGAGATGAGTCCCACTGCTACTGCTTCTCTGCCCCTTCAGGATGTCGCTGAGGACATGGTTACTATTGTCCAGGACGTCCTGCACTGTGCTGCATACATCATGTTGTCCCCCCAGCAGACTGCAGCATAGACCAGAACATGCTCCCAGATGGCACTAGGGATGAGGAGGATATGTCCCCGTCATATTCATAGTGTCACTGATCCGCCCCCCCCCCGCATTTCCAGCATAAGGGGACAAACATTGTCGGGCTTTACCGTACTCTCGGCAGCACGTATTGAGAGCCCAGCATTTGTGTTTTTTGACTAATGGTGCGTTCCAGTTGTAAATTTGAATTTCCAGGCTCCAAGTCAGAATTTTAATCAGAAATCCTGTGAAGTCGCACTATTCTCACCAACCCGACACAGAATTCATGCTATCTGTTGCGTACGTAAAAAGTAGTTACATGTTTTGTTGTACATCTGTCAGGCTGGGAATCACTGGGAGCACTCAACTTTGGGGTTACGTTAATCAGAGCTCCAAGTTACAACTTCCAATTGAAAACACCATAATGCAAACTCTCACTCCCAAGGGTCCTGAAGAGGAACTGGTAGCTGCACCTTGCTGTGTGCCATATTCACCAAGAGAGGCTTGACAAACTGGACAGACAATAAATTGTCCAGCAGTATTTTCAGGGTTATTTAAAGGAGGAGAGATGTTTTTAGGACCCTCAGTGAGTCTGCTTCTGAACAGTAAATGTGTTTGGCTGCACTCAAGAGCTACCAATGATGCTACTTTTGTCATTTAAAATGTGAATTTCATTCACAGAATAAACACTTTATCTTGATTTATGTAAGTATGTTGTTCTTCTGAGTTCACACACAAAGGTTTAAATAAAACATATATTCATAAGGCATGTTTTGGTGGGTGATTGGCATTCCAGACAAAAAACAGTTTCATCATGTACGGTTAGTGTCGAGGTCGGCCTTTGTTTAACAGTGTTCATTGTTGTTTATCCATGATTTCAAATAGGAGTTCTCCAATGGCTTTTTAGTGCAAACCATTGGACCACAGGCTATTACAGATGAAAGTGATTGAGGGTATAGCCCAAATTACACAAAAATAACTTATTGAGTTGAAATAATTTGCTGACAGCTTGGTTGTCCCCACTCCCCAGTTCAAAAATCCCATCTGCACCCCTGGGCCTGAGCACTGGAGACCACTGACTGATGGAACTTATGCAGCCTTTCACTGCAGACATCCAAAGACCTGAGCCTCCTGAGGAAGAGGAGCCAGCTCTGCCCCCTCTGGTACAGGGCATCTGTGTTCATAGACCAGTCCAGCTTGTTGTTAAGGTGCTCACCTAGGTACTTAAATGTTTTCACCTCTTCAATGACCTTCCCTCTGATTGTGACTGCCTGGAGCGGGAGCTTAGACCTCCTAAAGTTAATGACCATCTCCTTGGTCTTTGTGGTTCTCAGCAGGAGACAGTTCTCAGTACTGCAGTCACTGAAGGCCCTCGTCAGGTCCCTGTACTCCTCTACCTGGCCATCCTTGATAGACACCACAACAGCCATGTCATCCAAGTTCTTCTGAATGTGGCAGGGCTCAGAGCTGCATGTAAAGTCTGCAGTGTACAGGGTAAACAGGACAAAAAACAGTCATGATCGCTAACATTTTGAATCTGTAGTGAACAGTAATCAAGTCTTGACCAACATAAGCATAAGAATTAACCAGCATGTAAAGAGGAATACTCATCTGTAGATGAAAAATGTCTTATGTCTAAAAGACTGATGTTCTGAGGTGGACACACGATCCTTCGACCAACAGCTGCCAGCATATCAGCACGCTCACAGACACACACAGACACGTGTCAGAAACTGTCAACTCAGTGAGCGTTGGTCAATTTCGTCCCATCAAGAGTCACAAAGCTGTGACATGTGCCAGCTGATTAGCGGCTCATTGCGAATAACATCAAGCTGCATTTTTATATCACACATTGTGGTACAGAGGTTGCTGTGTGAGCTCAGCCACTATAACAAAACAGTGTAAGGTGTTAGACTGAGGGACAGCACTGACACTTAATTTTTACAGACATATGAGTCTGACAGGGAGTGGGGGGACCAGATCAATCTGACTGCTGGTATTTTTGATTCTCTATTCTGGAAGACATATATCCAACAGGATGAGTACCTTCTGTCAACTTTTCAGTCTTAATGCTCCCATATTTATCTGTCCAATGCTTCAGATTCCATAAATAACTCCTTCCATACTTGCAAATTGCATCTTTTTACCCTGAAACTTTCTCTGGCTTCTTTTTTCTAGACAAAAGTGCACTGCCTGAAGTGTGGGCTATAATGTGAGTCCTGACTTAACCCTCCCATTTATGCAGCAAACAATCTGGGTAAAAAAAAAAAAAAGATGTAAAGATGTTTTATTAAATATAAAATATGAAGATCTTAGAATATTAAACTGTTTTTTTTTTTAATCTTCATTGAATGTAAATTTATCTGATGACGTTCTGATGCCAAAACATGCTAACGTTTTTTTTTTTTTTTTTAAGACCTACATGTAAATATTAAGGCATATTATTGATAAAAAAAAGTGCCTTGGAGTGTTTTCTTGTAAATTGTACGATGTTAATCTCATTCCAAAGATCCCCCAGGGCAAACTCCTTTTTGATTCCTGGAAGCACCCCTTTCCTTTTTTAATCATGTGTCTTGTTCCATATAAAGCATACACTACTTTATTTTCCATTTTCAGAATTTTGACAATCCAAATGCACCACTCCAGAGATCTCTGGCACTCAAACTAGCACTGTACATCAAGACGGCGACACACACAGTTGCAGCACCTTTAGGCTTTTCCTGTTGGTGCCTTGTTTACATGTGCATTGCTTCTTGTTTGATACTCATTCTGTGGAGCAACCAACACTCCAGTCATCATCAGCCCAAAAGACTGTGGCTGCCCTCTCTCCACAATTGAAGAACTTCACAGTTCCTGCTGTCTCCAAAAAGCCCATAACATCACAAAGGACACTTCCCACCCGGGGCACACTCTGTTTGAACTGTTACTGTCAGGCAGATGCTACAGATCAATTAAAGCAAGGAGAAGCAGATTCAACAACAGCTACTATCCAACAGCAATGGCTAAATTCAATACATCCAGAATGTAAAGGGAGATGCAATACAGGAATTGTGCAAGAAGTATGAACGTGTGTATATGTGTTTATGCTTATTTTACCTTTTTATTTTTCTATTTTATAAAACTTACTTATTTATACATCTATGCACTGACCAGATGGCTTTTTCCAATTTCATTGTACTTATGATGATGACAAGAAATGATACTCTATTCTATTCATTTCCCCCAAGTGGAGGCCCAAACCTATGTTTGAGAGACAGTGAGTTCTGTTAAAGCTTCTGTTCATTTTTATTTTCTCAATATTCTCATTGCTTTGACGTGATCTCATTTTGCTTTATTGTATTTGGTGCTATCATAAATTTCTCTAATCTGGTACCGGAAATTCAGCACATTTTTATGAACTGAATTTCTGTTTATTTCCATTCTGTGGTGTGAACACTTCAGACTGTTAGACAATCAGATAAACAACAGATGGACCGACTGATGGAGAAGCAGATAGATGGATGGACAGAAGCTATTGGTTTATCACTGTCCAATGCTCAGTGGCTGCAGTAATTAGAATGGCTGCAACATGCATTTGCAATGTCCTGCTAAGCCCCTGATCACCAATAACAGCATTTATTGTTTTCTAATCAGCAGCCCTTTGGCTGCTCCGATCACTCAGTAAATAATGGAGATGTCAATAATGTCCCGGTCCTGTGACTTTAGAGCCCACTCACACGCCCACCCTCTGCTCGCTCTGGCTGCTCTCTCTCACCACGATGAAGCAGCCTCGTTAATCACGCATTACTTTTAAAAAGAGTTCAAACTGTCAAGCGCTGAGATGTTCCCACACTCACAGATCTACATAAATAAAACTTACATGTAAGACCATCTTACAAAGAACCACCAACATGGACAAAACCATAAAAATGCTTCATCACACGTAAACTGTACATACCCAGCGTTTTCATATTAACACACTGCCCCCTCTCTCCGTACATTAGTGGTCAAGCAGCCAAAATGTCGTCTCGTCAGTGAGGCAGCTGCATTGATTAGCACTTCCAGCCTCTGTTCTGGCCCAGGAATTACCCCTCTAATCTTGTAGTGAGTTATTTACTGGAGACCAATCAGCCTGATCAGATGAATTACCCTCTTTGTAACTGCCTGGACGCCTCGAAGAACTTCAGCAACACACAAACACATAAGCAGAGAAAAACTGATGCACACATACAATTATAAAAAAAAGGGAGAGAAAAGAACTTAAAATACAAACTCTGAACTGTTTGAATGTTATCTTAAAGGGATATGCCAACTTTTTTTTTCCTTTTGTGTCTTGCCTCACTCCTGAGTCCATGACAAGCAGAAAGACACCATTCTTTCGACTTTTCGTGCAGTAACAAGGAAGAGATTGGCCCACTGCTTCTTAGCTTAGCGCAAACACTGGGAGCGTTTGCGAGCCATTCTTAAATTTGCAGGCAATTTTTGCAGGCATTTAAGAATGGTTTGCAAAGGAACGCACAATCACAACTGCAAATCGGTTCTTATCGTTCACTTAAAAGAGCTGTTCAAAAGACTCAACTCGTTCATGAATGTCACATCTCTAACACAAACCACAGCAGAAGTAGGTCAACCAAACAATACCTCTGTTTAGGAGTAGAAGAAGATAGCAGAAGATAACGTAACATAACGCAGTTAAAAAATGAGTCACAACAAGCACACAGGACCATTTAGAGTTGCTGAAGAGATTATGTGATGACTCTAGGCAGAGGCAGGCTAAAACATCCCATTGACTCCTTGTGTTTGAGCTAAGCTAATTAGCGGTGGGGAACTTTGGCACTCTCTCCCTTGTTACTGCATGCACAGTCAAAAAATGGTGTCTTCCTGCTTGTCATGGACTCTAGAGTGAGGCAAGACACGAAAAGAAAAAAAAGTTGGCATCTCCCTTTAATGCATACATAGTCATATTTTAGATGTGGCCCTCACAGAGTAACCTCGTTAATTATGTCCCTGTATATATAGTATTGGTATCCCTGAAGGTATGTGGGGTAAAAATTAGACCAAAGTAGTTTATTGTGAACTTTGCACCAATAAAAGTTGACACCAGGACACAAATACAGAACATGCCCTTCACTATGGGGTTTACAGTGGCAGCCCTCACAGCTTGAGGTGCAAAATTATTTTGTTTGCTCCATTATAATAGAATGATCTCTCTATCCATGGTTGTTACTGGTTACACCTCCACAATAACTACTTTTAAAACCATATAGAGAGGAGGACCCTCATACAAATGAGATGCCACATCTCAAGGGGCTAATGTTTGTTGAATTACATGTCAATAGTGACAAATATGATGGGGATGAATCTATGATCTGTGTATCCATGAATCTGTCACCATCATAAATTCCTATTTTGGTACCTTTGTCTCTGACCAACCTCCCAACCATTAACAGAAATAACACCATTTAATATGAATTCTTATATTTAAATACCATTTGTTATGCTATTTATTGATCCTTAATGAATAAATTATATTTTAAAAACTCTTTAGTTGTCAGACATGTCAGACACACTTACTACAGATCAATCAATCAATCAATCTTTATTTGTATAGCGCCAATTCATAACAAGTGTTATCTCAAGACACTTTACAATAGAGCATAAAGCTCTTCATATTATGGATACACATATATGCATAGATACATATATAATATACACATATACATATATATACAAACACATATATCCAACACCCAACATGAATCCATATAGCCAATCATGAATCCCTCCATCATGGTGGCAAGAAAAAACCTTCTGTTAAGCAGCAGGAAATCTTGAATGTGGACCCCAGTCTCATGATGAACAGCAAATCCACACGATGCTGTGTTGGGTGTGTGGGCAAAGGAAGGGAGGTAAGTGGAGACAAGTGGACTAAAGTAAGAACTAAAGTTAGTGACAGATCAATGGACCAATCATAGACCTGTCTTTGTCATATTTGTTTCTGCTGAAAACAAATTTATTAGAGGTTAGCCTCTTGAGATGCTACAACTTGTTTTCAGGAGGGTCCTCATGTCTGTGTGGTTGTGGTGATAATTTTATAGGAGTATAATCAATAAAAGTCTTATTGAAAATAAGAATTTATGGTAGTGACAAACTCATGGGTGCCCAGACCACGAATGTGTCCCTACCATATTTGTCTCCGTTAAGTATAAATGTATTAAAGGTAGACCTCTTGAGATGTGACACCTCATTTTCAAGAGGGATCTCATGCCCATGTGGAGCTAGAGATAGTTACTATAGATGTATCAACCATGGATAGAAAGATCATGCTAACATCTACATTAACAGCTATAATGATTATGAACTGGAATAGGGCTAACGAAATGGCCAAATATGTGTTATGTCTGCAATTGTAGTTATTGAGGCTTCGTGACTCCACAGCAGCAGGCAGTCTACACCAAGGATCCCAGGCCACCTACAAAACAAGAGCCAGAGACGAGTACAGGAGTAAGCAGAAAGGGACAAAGGCATAATTATATAATAATGCTTCTTAAAGATGTCATTATTGCTTGACATGCAGTGTAACTTCCAAGTCTTCAAAGTGATATAAGATGGAGCCATTTAAATTTCCCCCAATTTCCTCGGCAGAATCTTGGCTGATCCATGACAGGAAAGTGCTCGGACCTGCCCACCTGATGGTTGTAATTAGATTTCATTCAATGATGTGATAAACATTGTGTGGCTGGAACAAACAGTGGCTGGAAGTTGGCTAGTAACTGGATGGAACTTTGCTGGCATTTGGCTAGAAGGGGAAAACTGAACAGGCTGCATCGGTACACGGTGAAACATACATGCACACTCACAAACAGATCCTATTAAAGCGATGACAGAGAGATGGGCTGCTCTCGAGATGAAGCTCTTCCTGGACAGTTGGGGATTTTGTGCCTTGCTTAAGGGCATCTCACTAGTACTCAGGAAGTGGACTGGCATCTTCCCAACTTCCAACTTGGAGATTACTGACCAAGACTCAAACTGGAAACTTAAAACTGTGGATCAAAGTCTTTAGTGACGAAGCTACTGTTCCCCATGGGTTACTACTACCTCAAACTCTTTTGATTAGACCATGTGTGTTTGGGCCCCCTTTCTCTGGATTTCCATGAAAATATTGAAAATGAATGTCAATTTTAATGTCAGCACTGTTTCCCTTTTTCTGTGTAGGTCCTGAAGTGCTCGACCCAGAAATACCTAAAAGGAGCTTTGAGGAAAACAAAAAAGGTTGGAAACCACTGCCCTGGTCCACGTGAATGCACCTTTTTACATAATCTGTCAATGATGGAGGGCACTCTGAAGGATGAAGTCCTTACTGCTCTGCAGTATTAATAGCCAATCAAATCCCCGTATCTATAAATCTTTAACTCATATAATGTCATGTTTTATACATTTTTACTGACCATTTTACTGACCACAAAGTAGGATATGCATGCCAACACTACAATATTAAAGCAATGAAAGCTGAAAAAAAGAATTCCTTTCTGCTTACACAGTCACATTTTACTCTATACTTTATGATGGCCTTTTGACTCCCTCCAGTGCATCTAAGCATTCAGCTTTGTTCCTCTTAATTGGCTGCAGAACCACATGAAAGCTGCATGTTAACATGGCAGGAAGTGATTCAACATTTTCTCCTGCCAGGCAGCCTTCCTGTTTCAGCAGCTTAATGAGATTTAAGGTTTAGAATAAACTGATGTTTAGGTTGGGTGGCATCCATTTGGCATAGGAATGTGCGTGTAACTAAATATGTGTACGTCTGTTTGTATTCAACTGCCAGTTTAAATCTTGGTGTAATTATTCTTGATCTCTGCATCAGGAACTTAAGAGCATGGTAATACAAGATTGTCAGAACAAAGCATAACAGATGTATTATGAAATAACAGTGATCCCTTTTTCTGCTGTTGTTTTATTTTCCTAAATCTCCTCTGATTCACCTTTCCCCCGTCATTCCTTTAGCCTCCACCCTCACCTCCCAGCTCTTGCACCTCTCTCATTCTGGAGGGGAAACAGCAGCTGCTACAGGCGAAGCAGAAACCCATTTTTCAGTTTAAATGCCAAGTGGTTATGTAGCATAATATTCAGTCAGAAATTAACCATCTTTCCCCTGCAGCTTGTCAGGACATAGAGACGCAGAGCTGGTGTGGAGGCTAAACAGGGCGTACATTTCCTCAAAGCTGACTTTGAATCATCAACACTGGCGTTCCTGCAGATTACTGCAGAAACAAACTCATTCGCATAAAGTCTGAAGAGACCTGATGTTGTCTGGAGCACTACAGTCTGAGGTTGCACATGCCGCACAATTTGAAGAGGTATATTGTTCAAATGTATTGATGTTAGTCGTGAGCAGGGTCGGCTGGCCCAATCGGCAATATAGGCAAATGCTAAGGGCACCACAGCCTCCAGGGCTGAGCATTTTACCCCACCCTCCTGAAAACGGGCCGCAGGGCAGTATTCCAACATGATAACAACCCCAAAGCATGCCTCCAAGACGACAACTGCCTTGCTAAAGAAGCTGAGGGTAAAGGTGATGGATGGACCAAGCATGTCTCCAGACCTTAACCCTACTGAGCATCTGTGGGGCGTCCTCAAAAAGAAGGTGGAGAAGCACAATGTCTCTAACATTCACCAGCTCTGTGATGTGGTCATTGGGGGCTGGAAAAGGATTCCAGTACTAACTTGTGAAAATCTGTTGAACTCCATGCCCAAGAGGGTTAAGGCAGTGCTGAGAAATAATGGTGGCCACACAAAATATTGACACTTTGGGCCCAATTTGGACACTTTCACATAGGGGTGTACTCACTTTTGTTGCCAGCAGTTTAGACATTAATGGCTGTGTGCTGAGTTATTTTTGTATGAAAGTGTAATTTCCTCACTGTCCCATGAAAAGATATAATAAAATATTTGCAGATATGTGAGGGGTGTACTCACTTTTGTGAGATACTGTATGTATACAAATACTACAGATTGTGCATGAAAATCTTCAGATGTGTATACTGGTAAACTGTTCCTGAAAATATTACACATGCACACCAATATGACAGTGAAGAGTGCCTCAAACTAAACCAGGTTGACTCTCAGCACTTTGTCCTGATAAAGACTTTATTAGCAAATGCTAAATATTTAATGGTAGGTGTGCTGCTGTGCATCCTGTCAGTGGTGGTTTATCAATAGGGGGCGCTGGGGCGCCGCCCCCTCCAAAATTAGACAGAGAAAGTCTACTTAAACACAACATAATTTGCCATTAAATTATAAAAAATAACGGATAAAAACATTTATTTTTACCACACAGTAATAATCTGTCAGCAGCACCTGTCACCATTCCATAAAAGGGGTTTCACAATGTTTTTACGTAAGAACTGTGTTGTGAATACATAGTTTACGTACGGAGGGGCGCCGGTCTAATGGGTGTCAATGCAAGTCCTTAAACTTTTGCTCAGCATGTGACCTGAGGCGTCTTTGGGATTGGCCGCTTAGACTTTGCCTGCAGGGCGCAGACCGGTGCGCCCCGCACACTCCCACTTGGACTGGCAGCGAATCAGAATTGTTTTGGTGTTTCTTTTCCTCGTGTGACTGGACAACGAGCGCCGTCAATCATATCGACACGTCACCGCAGCAGATATGATTTACGCATGCGCAAGTATCTCACGTATCCTCACGCGTCCGACCGATGCTCCCATGCACCGAGGATGCGTCAGGTACTCCGTCCAGAGAACCATCAGAGGATCCCAGGAGAGGTGAGATTGCATTAGAGAAGAAAATCAGTAAGAGGCTATGCTGCACTGAAGATTAGATTAGGATGTGTCTTTCCTAGTAGACATAACATAATTCAGGGGCAAAGTTTTCCATTTTATGTCACACATGGCACTAAACTATAGATTAAGAGCCACAAAATGAGTTTGCCAAGAAGATATAAATGCTTTGTTCAGTAGAACATTATCCTTTTGCAGACTTAAGTTCTGAACAATCTATGTAGTTTTTAATTCTTCCATATTTTTACAAAAACAACATACTTTTAGGAGGAATTGGGGCTTTTATTGGGTGGGTAAGTTTGTTTTTACCCTACCAGAAGTTCATTTTAAATTTAATTGACAAAATTAATGCATTATTTTGATAAAAATATTATATAAAGGGACCTATAAAAAAATATTTTTAAAAATAATGGCAAAGCAGGAATAATGCACACAATTGAAGAGTTAAAAACAGATACAAACAAAGTCTGAGGTTTATTGCAGTGTTCATTAAATATCACTGTTACATTGTGTAAAAGCCTTTGAAAAATTACAAAAAAGAAGAAATGATAATGCTATCAAGTAATGTCTTGCATTTTACTGGTGAAAACAGTGGGGTTTTATTAGTCTCAAAAGTGTAAACAACACAAGTTCTTTACCTCTTAGGTGTATGTCCATTACAGAATTATTTTTTAATCTACTGGAGCTTTTAGATTTGACACTTACCTTGTACCTTTCCAGCTTGTACCATTGTGCACAGTATAAAATCAATGAAAACAGACCAACAAAATGTATATCTTGTCTCTAAATGTTGTAGTTTTTTTGGCAACTAAACATGTGTTATAAAATAATAAATACAATATAGTTATTTTATACAATTGTATATCATATGTTTAGTTGCTATAATAAAATGTTCTATTTGGATACAAAAATTATACATTCTGTTGGTGTTTTTTGCTGACTGAATACTGCATATAACGGTACAAAGTAAAAGTATTCAAAAGCTTCAGCAGATGGAAACAGACTCCTGTAATGTGAAGTTTATTTTTTTGACTTTTTAAAATTTGAAGGAGTTTTGCAATATATGACAATATATGTATTGATTGATATAAAAGTCCAGTTTAAGAAAAAAAAAAAAAAAGTTTCCAAATAATTGTGTTATTTAAGATACAGCACTCTGATTCAGAGGAACCTGCATAAGCCCCTTTGTTTCTGCCCTGGAAACCCTGTGCCCGATTGAAGTCCTTTGGTTCCTCAGGAGCAGGAGGGGGATCGATAGAGGCTTTCAGAAGCAGCTCCTCCATCCATTCCCTTGCGTTAACGACAGCCATAACTCACTGCACTGGCAGGAGGGGAGGTTCATATATATATCTCACCCCCAGAGCTGTGACCTTTCTGTCTCCCCGCTGACAGCTCCTACAGAAAAAGGTGTCAATTAATGACATTTAGAAAATTTCATATCACTCCCAATAACTCTGAGGCTTTTTACAGGAACTCTTCTATTGGCACTGAAGACTTGTGGAGGTGATGGTAGAGGAGGGGGAGAGCTGGGGTGAGGGAGGGAGAGGGAGCCATATGAGATGTCATCATTTTAGACTCAGGGTAGAATAAAGAGCAATCCATCAATCTTATTGTGTTCACAATGATCTATTTATCATCACAGATTTCCTTGAACAGCCATGAGTACGTCAACCTTATTATCTTGACTTAAATAAGATGGATTTGAAATCAGAAAATCATCACAGAGCAGAGGTACAGAGTAACTAAGTAAATGTACCTGAGTACTGAACACAAGTACACTTTTGAGTATCTGTTCTTTACTTACAGTAGTGGAAAACGTTTTCAACACCCCATCCCTTTGTGATATATGGCATCAAGAATCACTCTTTAGTCTCCAAATGCAATTTCTTTTTGTACAGTCACAGCACATTTTAAAATTAAAATGACTGGTTCCATAGAAACACATAAGAAACTTTGAATGCCGTTTTGGCACCACTGATCATCTAATGACCAAAGTCATGCTTTTTGTGTTGATATAGAACAGCAGGTCTGAAAGTTCTACAGGGACAAACACGGCTAAAACAAGGAAACACACCTGAAGATCTATTTCATCAGCCAGGAAGGGTACAGCTGCCACCAGAGAGCCAGAAAGTGCAGATGCAGTCACTCAGCTGTTGGAGACACTCTGCAGAAATACAAACAAATGAACAGCTTGGTGGACAAACAAGATCTGGGCATCCAAGGGGTTCTTCAGCAAGAAATGACTGCATCCTGATCCACATGTGCAGGGAAAACCATCCAATGACATCATGCCTCTGTGCAACGCTGTCATTTTTTTTTAGACCAGCTTCACACCCTGTGATAATAAGAACCATATTTTTATTATGCAGTTTTCATCTTCTTCTTCTTCCTGTTTTTTTTTTTTGTTTTAATTAACACCTCTTTGAGCTAAGATTCCTACATATTACAGTTTTTAAGTTCAGGCATCTGTAGGGAAGTACTGATGACTTTTGTTGCAGATTTTTTTAGTAAGACATTTACATATTTCATGATTAAATAACGCAATACAACTTACTTGGTGTGTGATTTAACAGAACTATATGCTTTAATGTTGTGGATTGTGGTTGAAAGTTTGATATTTTGTGTCATAGAGTGTTGCAGTGATAATGTGCTTTTGTAGGTCAACGCAGAAGTTAGCATCGCGCTGGTTCTCTTTACCAAAAATATCTGGAATTACCCACTGTGGGCTTGGATCATTGCTGATAATAAGGTCTATATAACACAAAAAGTATGTGTTTTGTTCGTTGTGATAATCCTGACAATCAAATAAAACTTTAATGATTTTTTTAAGCTCAAGCACAATTGGAGAGAGTAAAAAGCTATTGGTAAGCTACTTTCAAACAACATGGTGGTTTGACTTAGAAGCAGTTATTTCCACCTCACGCTGTAACCTCTTGTTTGAGAATTTCCTCTTAATCGAGTGAGCTTGTCAAGTTGGCAATGGTGTTGGAATTGTTGATGACCAAAAAAGAATCAGAAATGCTTGAATTAGTGTCTCCAGCCATTTTTGTAGTCCATATAAGCAGTTCTTTAGCAACCAGCCCTTTCAAATTCAAAAGCAGGCAATACCTAATGCAGGGGTGTCCAAACTTTTTTGTAATCTGAGGGCCAAATACAAAAATGCAGGGATATCTGAGCCATATTGTATTCCAGTTAGTAAAACAGTCAGGTATCGGTTTATAGTAGATTTCTAGGGCCCTGGTTGGACCAGGTAACTAGGTGGAGCCCTGACCAAGCTGAGACTGGACATTCCTTGTAGCAAAAAGGAGAATTTGACTACGAATTCCCACCTTCAGACTCAAAACAAGAGCAAAGTGCACAAAAACAGACAACATTTAAAGGAGCTCGGTAGGTGCTTGAAGATGAGAAGATAGCAGAGCAAAAGAAGGCAATTCATGCTGCTCTTAAAATCTGTGATCCATTTGTCATTATTCATCAGCCAAATACAAGCAGCAGTGAGCCAAATCTCTGTTAAGTTTTGGATCTTGCTGGGGACCAACTAAAAGTGGACCATGGGCCGCAGTTGTTTGGACACCCCTAACCCAAAGCATTGTATTGTTTCAGATTGATAGTTTAAATGTTGCTGACTGTGTTCAACACAATCCTTATTTCAAGCATTTATCTGAAAGTGATATTCTCAATTCCATGTACTTTCGGCCATGGAAACCAGGAAGTGCTAAATGCGAACTCGCTTCTGCATTTTGGGCTCATTCCTGCTCCACACTATTAAATGTGTACGAGGCATCAGTTTATAATCTGGTCCTGGTCTACTAACTCACTGCCAGTGTCACCATCCCCCTGCCTCTGAAAGGTACAATCACATGGGTCAGAGTTAATTCAGTGTTAATTTTGACAGCACTTTTTAATTTAGTTATTGTTATAGTCTTTTGCCTATGATTAATTTTGTTTTTTGTCAGAATTTAGTAATCTAAATTGTTCTGATTTTGGTCTAGTTTTAATTGATAGAATTTCCCCACATTTTAGTTGACGAAATCTACTGTAAGTCATGTTTTACACTTGGATAAAATGAAACATCTAATAACCCTTTACTGAATGCTAGTAAAGTTTGAATGTATAAATGAACAGAAACAAATTGAACTTTTGTGTGAAATGTAATCACCTTTATTTAGGCTACCTATACTCCTAACTTGTCCCTACTTTCTACATGAAGAAAACTAGACAAAAATGTCTGACTGGATTAAGTCTCTGTCAGACATTTTTGTCTAGTTTTTGTTTGTTGACAAAAATGTCAGTCAATTTAGTTTTAGTTTTTGTCCATGTGCACTTGTTTTTATTAGTTACTTTCTAGTTTTCATTAGGGGAAAAAAAGATTGTTGATGAAAACTATGTCAAAATTAATTGCTCAAGAAAATTATCACTGGTTTGCTTACAGGTGCGCACATTACACTGTTCGGTTTGTTATTACAGATTACATGCTTTGTGTGTAAACTGGCATGCAACAGCTTTGACTGTTTTGTAAGTAGTCTATGCAACATTTATAAATGAGACCTCTGTTTTCTTAAAATTCCTACTGATTGTTTGATTCACTTTTGCCCCAAACTATACAAATTACAATCAGGCAGTGCCCTCTTTAACCCTGTGTCTTAGCCTGACGCACCAGTTGGCCCGTATGCTCATTAATCAGGCAACAGGCCATAGAAAGTGTTTGGCAATGGGTAGAGCATTTCACAAGCATATCTTGCAGGTGACTGGATGATTAGTCCGTCAATCACATTAATTACAGGCCAATTAGATAATGTAATAGGCAGGCATTACTGCTATGGTGTAAAATACAAAACAATTTTTTCATAGAGCAAACTCTTGCTAAAACATGTTGAAAGTGGAGCAAAATATCCTTTTTAGAGAGAAAAAGCTTTCAGTGTTGTTTGTTTTTAATTTAATAAAGAAATCTAGTCCAGATCTGATAAAACTGCAACTGAGGCTTTTAGCATATGCTAATCTCAACTGCCCTCTCGCTCGTGGCTCACCACCTCTACCTGCTTTAAAGGATGCTGGTTGGGCCAAGAATAATCATTGTACATTGTAGCTTGGCAAGATGGATCAGCCTGATTACAGATATTGAATCAGGCTGATCCATCTGCACTGCAAGGTTACCAGTGTCTGACTTCTATCAACATGAGGCCCATAAAGTCAACATGGTGGTAGAGACTCAATTATTACGAATAGTGTGTTTAACTCTTTTCCATGGCCTTTTCTGTTATTGTATTTCACTCTGTGACTCTTTCCTCTGCATCCCCCCTCCCACTCTGTTGTATCAGTTCCATACCAGTGCAGTTTATTGTGCAGTGGCGCTTTGGTTTCCTCATGGTTTTCAGGAGTAAACAGCCGGCGGGTGACATAACCTTTCATGTAGCAAAAGACCGAATGTACACAAATAATTGAAGCCCTTGACCCTGTCTAGCAGCACCGGGCTGTAAGTACAAACCTGACATTTTGATACCGCTCCAGGGGCCCCTTCTACCACTTATTTTTATATTTCAATAATCCATGACGACTGGGGATGGGGAGAGAAGGAGAGAGGCAGGGGGCATGTGGGATGTGTGAGTGATTAAGATTGTCAAACTCATATAATGCACTCAGAGTACAGACTATAAATCAGAGTTTGTGACATTTTTCAAGAAAAAAAACGTCCCGCAGTATGTTGAGAATGCTCGGCTTTACAGTCCGAACCACCCATGCAGTAACTTAACACAACCTAACACGCTCGCTGCTCCAAAATGCCATTCATTCATTATTAATATATAGTATACTTATATTTTTCTAGGCTTCCTTAGTGCTTCTGAGTGCCTGTAACCTTTTCAGTGCAGCATCCACTCGAGTTCTGAGGTCTTGATAATGATATCTGGTGGTACGCTGGGGGGACAGTCACCAGTGGGAAGGTCAGTGGATGATGGTTGCTGGATTTGCTGTGGTCAGAGTATATTAATGCAGCAGCAGACAGGCAGTTAAGGACTGACAGCTATTGACAGTGGAGTGTGAAGGAAACCACAGCGTGGCCCCTGACAGTGGAGCGATTCTGCTTGTTTAGCCATTGACTGAATCTTCAGTCTCTGTTATCTCCTGCCCCGGCTCCACTCATTATTACCCCCCACCCCTCCGGTTGATCCTCCCTCCGTCTTTTTTAGTATTCACACTTTAATCATCGCCCCTGAAATGTTCACCGTCAACTCCACCAAATTTACAACACCATCTACACCATTTGCATATTGCCTAATATGGACATTTCCAATTGAGGCTGTCCCTCAGCTGCTGATGGCTTGTGCATTTCATGGCTGTTATCCCCCCACCAACACAAGCATCATCTCCCCCATCACTGCAACAATGTCCAGATAAGAGCGATGAACTTAATTCCTGACCTCCACATTGACTTTTCCAAGGTAGTGTCATTTGCTTTGTATCAGTGGAGGTAATAGTTTCATCCCTCTGGTTTTGTTGTGCATTTTACCACTGAAATTAATCATTGACAATGCAAAGAGGAATATCGCTGACCTGGCAAAACAGGCTAAAGCTAATAAATTAATTCATTTTATATTATTCTGCATGCTTTTATTAGTTGTAATGCTTTTCCTGAAGCTTGTACCATTAAACCTTTTAGTTAACATGAGTGCCAAAGGGGGGATAAGATTTTCTTTTCCTTCATTTATTTATTTATTATTTTATTCATTAATTTATCTATTTTAATAGAGGACAGTGCACATAAATGAACACTGATATGTAAATGTGCCAGATTTTAGCCACAGGCTAATTTCCATCTGTAGTCCTTGGCAGGTTGATGTAATGCATTTGTACAGGTGTGTACAATCTTAAAATAAATATATTACATAAAACATCAGTAACAGGCAGCAGCAAAATGGCAAATTCACAAAACATGAACTCCACATTAATTTACGGGACACACACACAAGAATATTGAAGGTATGCTAAAGACAAACCATACCAAAAAGACCCTAATACCCCTCTCCCACTGGCCAAATAAGACATTTAAACACGGTAACAACCGGCTCCTGTCGGCAGTGCGAAAGGCTCTAATCGGCATTTAGATCGGGGTCGACTGACCCTGCAAGCCACACAGCTTGCCGCCGATCGGCTTCCAGTGGAAACATCACACTCGGGTAAATACGTTAATTTCTGGGATGACATTGTCGTAACGTGCCTACGACATAATATCACACCTGTGTCCTCTGTCTGTAACTTTTGCAACTCTTCGCCATCTCAGTAACAAATTCCATCCGCCTTCGTATCATCAGCGCTTGAATGTCGTTCAGTCTGCGCAGACTTAAAGAGGAACAAAAGTACAAAGTACAGAAAACAGTTGACCACCGTGTCCATGGCTTCCATGCTCCTTTCCATTGTTTACCTGGCCGTGTTTCGGTGTGCTGATGATGTCATCAATGTGATGACATCAGCTTGATGCAACAGAGGAAAAAAAAAAGCCTCGCAGCTCGCCTGCTGCTGATTAGACTCGGGTCTGCTGGCAATGGAAGAGTCACTTACCGATTGTTAGCAGGTTTACCTGTTTTGAAAAAACCTGCATTTACGCGGTAATTTTAGTGGGAAAGTGGTATCAGAGTTCACCTTGAACATATTCAACATATTGTTGAATCACTAAATTTCCTGCAATTCAGTGAAGTAAAGTAAACTCTCAACATTGTGACAGTGCTGGGATCAGCCCATGTGTAATTTGGCCTGTGTGCATTTGCAGAGGTCTGGGTAGTGACGTTCCCTGTCCCTGTCTTGCTTGGAGGAGGTAGAGGCATGGCTCGCTTGATCATGCATGAACACACATACTGGCAAGACTGCCCCTCACAGTAACAGCTCTTCACCTGTGGAAATCTGATCATTTGTTGCAGAAGATGTTTGGGATTTTAATCTGGTGTGACTTTACCATTACTTGGACAGCACCTTTAACCACCTTGAGCCTGACTTGAAGTCTAATTTCTGTGGCACACATGATCATACTATTGTAAAGACACATTCTGTAGTTGGACATGCATCCATGAGATCAAAACACACACTCCTCTGAGCTTGTTTAACTCACACAGGATACACAACTGCACAAACACTCAACAGTTTTATAACAGAGCCCTTGTTGATAAAGTCAGTAGTATGACCCCATATTATCCCGTAAACAGCTCATACTTGACCTTGAATTAGGTTCAAGTATTCACTTTTGATGACTTCTCGAATCACTAACATTCAATAAAACTTCTTTTTGTAGCATGATAGTGCTGTACTCTTTCTCTGACTGGGACACCGTGTTAGAGCTCCTGCCCCTTTGAGCCTCCCTTCCCCATATGGGCCCAGTCCACTCTGATTGGTTACCCGATCCACTCTGTAGTAATGTGTCAGTTCATTGCAACATGTTTTCAACAGCTCTGCATTCATTCTACCATCTCTGCTCTGCATTTGGAATAGTGCTCCAAGAAATTTGGCTTAAACTGCTGACAAAATAATGTTGTGACATCACACTGGTAGGTCTATCCTGGGGGACCGGGGGAACCAGATGGCTCAGGCAGCAACTGAATAAAGAAGGGAAAAGGGGAGGTCCTAATGCTGCAGACTTTTTGTCTTGTTCATAGAAGTACTGGATCAAGTGGAGGGGGCATGTTAAACACACTGTGTGAAATGTTTATAATGAAAAAAGCCTGATAGGGGCCTCTTTAATTTCACAACAGGACGGAGAGCTGGGACAGCGGGGCTTTTTTGAAGTGCTCTTTTAAGTACCATTACGATGTGTGCATGCGCAAATGAGATCTGATGCTGTGATGGGTTTGATTTATGTTATGTCCAGAGCCCACAAATGAATACTCAAGGCAGATTATTCATCATCATACACATGCACACTGTATCTAAATCTATATCTATAGTTATATCAAATTTATGCTGTTACAAAGTTCAGTGCTCCTATGTACACCACACCTTTTGTAAATATTGTTGGGTTGTATTTTTGTTCTTTGTTGCATCTGTTGTATGTTTTGTATATTTTCTTTATATACCCAAGTTATTTTTGCACTATTATCTACCTATTTCTATATTTAATTTTTTTCACCCTGACCCTTATTTGTATTCTTATTGTAATTATATGTTGATTGTTTTTGCACTAAATTTACCAAGTCAGATTCCTAGTATATGCAAATGAACTTGGCAATAAATACCAAGTCTGATTCTGTTTCTGATTCTGATTTTTGTGCCATGCACATCAAGACAACATGCTTCAGGGCTCAAAATGTGACTCTTTTACATACTGAGCTAAATGTTGGCAAGGTCGAGTTATCGTCCTACGTCTCTGCATTTTTTCTTGGTGGGAGTAGACAAAAAAAAAAAAAAAAAAGTTAATTTGAGATCTGTGCAGCCTTCTCTGTTTTAGGTCTTTTGCTCAGAAAAGCTGCCAAGCTGTTCTACCATTCACAGATACATAAGAGCTTAGGGGTCTTTCCTGCTTACTCTCAGATAAAAAAGAATATACACTTAATGCATTAAAATAAATTAGTTATACATTGCATAACTCATTTTACGAGTTCATCTGTATAATCATGTTCAATCAGGGAAACATTGGCATTTTCCTAAAGTATCTTTACCCTGCTCCAACACTCCTCTCCTCCTCTTGTCCTTAGCTGCATGTTGTTTTGATACACAGCTGCCATCTGTGTGAAATATTAATGCAGTGGGCTGATTTGGGGTGTCGAGCAGTGTCACTCATTTGGCTTTTAATCATGCGGCAGCTTGAGAAAAAAGGAGAGAAAATAACTTCCCTTCCTGGGTGGCTGTCAAAGTCTTCCCAAAGTCATCCGGCACGTAGGGCGTCATTCCTGTCGCCTGTCTCTGCTCTCATTGACAGCTGCATTTTTGGCTCGTCTCCGAGTGGCTGAGCGCTTTCACGTCTAGCCTCTCTTTCAGCCAAAACAAGGACGCCAGCCATGAAAATTTAAATACAACACCCATCTCATCACTTACCCGCTCACAGGCCGTCTTTGCTGAAAGAGACAAATTAAGAAGATGCTAAATTTTTCACTATATTTCAGTCAAATTGGACACATTTGAAAGAACAATTGTGTGATTTTTATGTGTAGCAGACTGCTGACAGTGAAAATGACTTCACCAGATATGAAAGTGCTATGGCTTTATTGGGTGTGTATTTAAAAAATATTTGTATGGACTTCCCTATATACTCAGACTCATACTTTTAGACCAGTTAAACCTAATTTAATGGCAGTTCAAGCAGACGCTGCTTTATTAATCGACCTCATCCCTCTCCAGTTTATAATCAGTATAGATGTTAATATTAATATTAGATTGATCACTCTGTCCATGGTAGTTATTGATTATACCATTATAATAAATACATTTTCAACTATATGGACACAAGGACCCTACTGAAATTCAGATGCCACATCAAGGGCCTAACCTTGAATTTTATATTGAGCAGAGACTCATATGATGAGGACAGATTTATGACCAGGGTGTCCATGGGTTTGTTGCTATCATAAATTCTTATTTTTAATCCCATTGTCTCTGCCTGGATGGATACACCTCTGGACGTCTGTATACGTATTTATGTGTATTTAACCTTTACATACTGTCATATCCATGGCCTCAATAAGATGGTCATTTGAAAGAACTATTCTCCTCTAACCTCTGGCATCAGTAAGGCATTTTTGCAGAGAGAACTGCAGCTTGCTGGATATCTTCTCTTTGTCAGACCATTCTCCATCAAAATCCCAATAGGTAAGCACTTTCAACCCATTTAACCTTCAAAGTGACACTTTCTTCTCTATTTTGATGCTCAGTTTAAACGTAAGCAAGTCGTCGTGACCGTGTCTGCGTGCCTAAAGGCACTGAGATACTGCCATGTAATTGATTAGCTAAGTAAGGGTATAGTAATGTTATCATACATGTGTCAACTTTAAAGTTTGTCTCTGTTTCAATAATTTAGCATATGTTAGGGCTAAGATTGTACTTGCTGTACCTCTTAATCTTTTTAATGTCATTGAAGCATGTATCATATTTAAAACCAAAGGTTGTCCCCTTTATGTTTCCATGATCAATGTGTTTAATTCAGTCAAATAACATAATCATAATTGTAACATTAATCAGCATGCTCAATGGACAGCATTAATGTTTGGTGAAACCACTGCTGTCATCTCTGAGATTATTTTCCAGATCCACGTGTCATTTAAGTGAAGTATTAAAAAAGCGTTACTTAGAGAGACCTGTTCTTAATAAAGACATGACAGGTGAAATTTATATATAACTCATCACTCTCCCTCTGAGTGCAACTCATCCCCCTACAGCACATGATCTGGGGTTTTTAATAAGGTCGTCTAATTAATATTTATAGTCTAACTGCCTGTTTTTCTACTTTATTTCCCTCAGAAAGAAGCAACAGGGCCAAAATACTGTTGTTGTTAATTAAGACAAATGCATTAATTATTAAAGATGCAAACATGTCAAGCAAGCATAACTAATTATTCCAGCGTGTTAACAGTTGTTTAATGCAAGCAGCAGCTGAATTATTTAGAGCACAGGCGCCATATTTGGATTGTTTGAAATGTGCTGTGGTAAGTGGGGTGAAGGAAGGCGCAGCAGGATCTCAGAGAAGCCGAGGGAGAAAATCAACGCCACAAAAACTTTTACAGATGGGGCCCACCTCGCTGTAATTGCTCATTACAGGTGAATGTGAACAGGATGAGTGGGTGGTAGAAGAGACGGCGTTAATTTAATGCACTACAAACTGTCAGGATTTGGCTACGCTGATGCAGGAACCTTTTTCTTCGACATGTGTGTTTCTTTTTTTTAATCGAAGGGAAAGCAGTGAAGGCGTGAAGGTAACTGGATGTGACGGCTGACAATTTATGCTGTTATGTCTTAATTGTCACCTGATGTCTCTGCAATCTGGATTGCTGACAAAAGAAGACAATCTCTATGTGGACATCTCAGACAAGGTGTGAAGATGAGCACATTAGGGCTGAGTGGCAAGGACAAAAATATAAAAAATCTCAAAGTTTTCTGCCCGATTTAATGTCTGTAATCAATCAGATCCATCTTGCGAAGCTCCAGTCTACATCAACTGTGACCAACTTGAAGCAGCAGGGCCCAATCAGTGTCCTTTAAAGCAGGAAGAGGTGGAGCTACGAGGGAGACAAAAACAGGAAGTGGCTGCATATACAGAGATTAGCATAGATGCTAACAGTTTCCCATAAATACATATCAGATACAGTTTAAAGAAAGCCATAAACAAAGATGAATTTGTTAAAAAAAAACACTGTCCACCTTCAGTACCACTTTAGTTGTAGCTGTGACAGACAGAATTTGACTATGGTCTTCATTTATATCCAGATGAACGAAGCCAGAGGGGATACGTCCACTCTTTAGGAATAACTCCTCCAAATCATTCACCTTTCCAAATTCCTCATGAAGTAGCTCATGAGTGTGGGTGCCTTTACCAAGCCTGACTCAAATATCTGGACACCCATGAGGTCCTTCACCCTGACATTCAACACTGAAAACCTCAGGCCATACAGTGATGCTGTATAATTCATGGCACAACCTAATCCCAAACAAAACCTGCAAACACAGAAATACAGACACATCTTTCTGCAGAGTCCAATTAAGTCACTTTAATGAAAATCACAACTATACCGATGATTTCAGCTCGTAGAGACTGTCATGAAAAATTGTCAATTAGTGCGGAGCTGAAATAGCTGTCAGTTTTAATCACTCTTTAGCTGTTGTTTCCCTCTTCACTTTCACTTAGAACAGCGTGATATCTGTCAAGTGTGATGAGCTCTGAAAATGTAATTAAACCTCAGTGTAATCATAATTTCATGAATCAGGACATAAACATCCATATGTTCTGCAGGTTGGAGTAGAGCTGCATACTAAAACACAAAGAGGTGAGTTAAAGTTGTCTTTTGAATTGAGTGCAGGTTTGGATCACAGTGAAAAATAATGTTTTGGTACAGAATTCTGGAGACACTGAAATTTTTGTGTGTCCTCCATGTGTGAGCACAAACAACTCATTTTTCAACACGTGTGTATAAAAAAAACAAAACAATACAAATATAAAAACAAATAATGAGAAAAGCATTAAAGGAAAAGAAGGATCTAGCACTGACCTACTCATTTTAAAGTGTCTTGATATAATATTTGTTATGATTTAGTACAACACAAATAAAGATGTGTTTAATAAGGATTGATTGAATTTATCTGCAAGCACTCTGGTAAATATCTGCAGTAAATATGGCCGAGCTGCTGCCAATGTGGTGGGAATAATTATTGTTGCTGTGTCTGATGCTGCTACTTAGCCTGCACTATAACTGTTTTTTGTAAATGTAACAGTATTTTACTGTGATATCTACAGCTACCTACTGTAAAAGGTCAGTACAGTAAGTTACTGTGAGTGGCAATGGATTGTAGAAAAGCATACTGACTTCTGTAAACTTAACCATAATATTTACAGTTAACTACTGTAAAATGTATATATAGTAAATAACCTAAAAGGGCAATAGACCAACATGGCTTCAGTCTACTCCATTGTATAGTGGCTTGAGATAACATTTGTCATACTTTGGCGCCGTACAACGAAAGATTAGTTGACTGAGTGATTAAGTGAAAAGTTTTCCCCTGTAAAAAATGTTTCACCTTTTTGAAACAAATGCTTGAGTGACGTATTTGACTCAATGAAATGTATGTATGTGATTTTTTTTCTTTACAAAACTATAAATTGCTCATAAATGATCATTTAAATAGCTAAAGGTATAGAACAATAAATTATAATACAGCAATTTCACTGTAATTTCAAATGGATTAAAGACGTTGTAGAATAATAATCTGCAATAATACTGTAAATGCAAATACAGTAAGGATTCTGTTTTTGAAAATCCAGTAATTACTGTTAATTAAAATAGAGTCATTCTGCTGTCAAGACATCTACAGTAGCTATCTGGCATCTTGTTGCCATTAAGTTACTGTAAAATTTACAGAAACCTGTTTATAGTGTGCCTTATAAATGTGATCTCATTGTCCGACCCTCTGACTGCCCCCCTGGCAGCAAAGGTCTCCAGGCTCTAAACATGGAGTTCAGGACGATGTCAGGGTGACCTGCCCTGAACTAAAGTGCACAACACCCTCCTAGCTTTTTTTTTTCTTTTTTAATTCAAACCTGTGTAAAGCCTTAAAAACATAGATAGCCAGTCAGTTTGGGATTTTTTTGTAATAGCATTTCACTGTCTTACAGCCCTGGCCATACCTATTGTGTCTATGATGTGTATTTGTGAAGATGCTCTTTTCTGTTGTGTGTGTAGGTTTGTGTGAGGAGTGGGTGCTCTGTCTGCACAAGGATCTCCACCGACATTCAGGTGGCCTCCTACGATTGGCTGGGGAAGTGGACCGGCAGAGGGAGAAGTGGCTCTCTCATTGGTCCAAGAGCTAAGGGCACTTTCAAAAAGCCTCAGCCGGGAGATAGACACCAGTGTTCTCTGACAGCAGCACCACATCGCTCTCTGCCTCCAGTTTTGTTCAGGACTGTATAAACTTTCTTATTGTTAGTTTGTAGTTTTAGTAGAAGTTAGTTTTTCGGGTGATTCCTTATTTTGAGTGTAAGCTCTGGCTACCTTTTGTTTTTAGTACCCTGTTTTTTGTTTAAGAACTCGCTTTTCAGTTTGTTTTTCTAATACCTTTTGCCTTTGTTTTTGTTTTTATATTGTTCTAGTGTTTCATTTGGGGACTGAGCAGTGACACAGCCTTTTTTTCCCTTATGCACTCACCCCTTAGATGGGTGCATAACAGTTGTAATAAATAGTGTAAAGTGATATCCGTTTTACTCTCTAATATGTTACACTTCTACCCCTAGACAGGTGCGTAACAACTGAAAAGTCTCAGACCGAATCAGGGATGACCTCAGCATGTCTTTAAAACAGAGCAGGAGCCAGTAGAGGGAATGGAAATCAAACTGTCTGATTAAATAAAGCCTCAAAGACATTTAACAAAATGTTTTTATTCAGAAACTACTCATAAACATTTGCCCTGATTTTTGTCTGCGCTTTGCAGAATTGACCAGTCCACCTTAAGGGGTGCCATGCCCCTCCCATGGTCCCCCCTCTGGACACCCCTGCCTCCTACAAATTCCATCATTCATGCCTCAGGCTTTTTTCCTTGTTTGGGTCTTGTTGCTCAGGCTCTGTTGTTGTTCCCATGACTACCCAAGTCTGACAAATTAGAATAGTAAGAGTAAGATGGCATGACAAAAGTGCATTTTCCCTAAACCTTACATGATTTCTTTTGATTCTATCACAAACTGCTTTCGGCTCAACATGAAAACAAAACAGAGAACCTGCTCCCTGGTTTGATTTATAAGCTGAATCTGACCTGTGGCCACATGACAGTTACTTTCATTTTCTTCTATATATGTCCTCCCTCTGTCACCAAGGTCACTGTGAGCAAACACCTCTCCAAGTTTTTCCAGCGCCCTCCTCTTTCGTCCTCATCCCCTCCCCCCACCCTCCCTCGCTCCCTTTCTCCTCCTCGGCCTGATGGCCCCATGAATCATCCCGTCTTCCCCATCGAACTCTCCGACACCTCCTCCCCACCACAGCCACCCCAACTTCCTCAATCCTTCTTCATTCCTGCTAACAATTTGGTAATGAAATATTGATTTTTAGTTAGATTCAAATGGATGTTATTAACTTTGCATTGATAAATCGCTCCCCTCTCTTTCTTCTTGGTCGCTCGCTCTCTCTGTTTTGGATAGACTGCTGCGGCTAACACCTGATTCACAATCAAGGCCTTAGACCCCAACCATTACATGACCTACAGGACTCCTTCTGAAGGCCACTTATGGATTATTCTTTTTAATACACATTTTGTTTGACTTCTACACACAAACATGTCCACACACCGTTGTCCTTCCAATATATATTCACTGATTACTTGGTCAATGACAGTGGTTCATTTCATATTTAATTAAACACTGTGAGCTCAGATGGAGTGCCCTTTTCAGAGTGAGTCATGCATGGCATTGCAATGCTCCAAGCAAATATGATTACTCTATGAGTACAAAATAAAATGTTGAAAAGAATCACTCGGCTGAGCAGACATCTCAGCAAATTTTATTTCATTTTTCTGCCACAACCAAAACTCCAAACTCTTTCTATCTGTCATGTCCTGCTTCCTGTCTGGTTACCAGTCTGCGTACACTTTGCTCTGTCTGACACCCCATCATGTTTTAATGCCACCGCTTAATTCTTAACTGGATACCACTGAATCGGAATGCAGTGCGAGTCAAGATCTATTCCCTTATTTTTGATCATATAAACAGGAATGCCTTTGAATGAGCACCAATGGAAAAGGATCAGTGCTTTTTGAGGCAGGAAAATAAAGCTGAGCTCCATATCTCTGTATCTCTAACACTCTCTCTCCGTCCTCTCTCTGTATCTCTCTTTGCCCATTTTTGTTCACTCTTGTACTCGCCTCTTATTCTTGGGATTGTTGGTGTGGACAGCCTGCTCCTGTGGACCTACAAAGCTTCAGTAAGTACAATAACAAATATTTGGCCTTTCCTTTTGGCCTTTCCTTTTAGCTTGTCAATACAGTTCCTGATATTAAATTCAGATAAACCAACAATATTAAATACATGGTAGTTCCTGCAAACAGCACACGTATATTAGTTTGACCTTGACAAACAATCATGGATGACCTGCTAGACCTGCTTGACTCAAAGTGCTTCATCGTGCATCAACCATCAACAAAAATGACATCATTAAAAAAAAAAAATCCTATTTTTTGACCAGTTAAACCCATTTTAATGGCAGGTCAACTTGATGCTGCTATATTAATCAACATTATTCCTCTCCAGTTTATAATCGTTAAGCAATGTAAATGTTAATATTAGATTGATCTCTCTATCCATGGTTGTTATTGATCATATCTCAATAATATTATACATATCTATATATATCTATATCTGCATGTATATATATATATATATATATATATATATATATATATATATATATATATATATATATATATATGTATATATAGTAATGTAAATAAGGTGGTCTAGACCTACCTGCCTGTCCATCACATCAAGAAGAGAGGAGAAAAGTTCATTTCTTTTCTCTTTTCTCCTCTCTTCTGTGTGAGTGTATTGTTTGAGTTTCCAGTTTGAGTCTGTTTTATTGATGTATGGATAAATTTGTATTATTGTGTATATTGTTTCTGTGCCAAAATGTCTGTGATTCATGCCACATCCTAATTTCACTATGGGGACAAATAAACTAACTAACCAACTGACTAACTAACACATATACACAATCATTTAGCACATTATAGATTAATTTATTAAGAAAGTGTTAAACATTTATAACTATGTTCATAATCTACGTACAACTGAGTATTCATGTCAGAGGTATGCTTAATAATCTTTTTCTAATTTGCTTATAAATGATGTGTAAAACATTAATACACATGTTTAAGCACCATGTTTATAAAGTGTTACTGCATTTTTAATGTGTGTGCAAAACAGTCAGTTGGAATGGTAATGTTTTTTTCAGTAAGCGAGCCCCCCTTGACTGTAAAGACACCATTGGGGTCAGGGTTACATCAACATTTTCATGGAGGTGTGAGGATTTTGGTTGACTACTCAGAAGTCAAGAAAATGTTGTTTTAGGGTTGGCTCTTTGCACACAGACACAGGGGACTGTCAAGTTTGCATTTTTCTATTAATTCCAGCCTTTCCCTATTTTTATGAGTGTCAGTTCATCCTGAACAATGACTGATAGCTTTTCATGCCTTTCAGGTTTTTGAGAGACTGAAGGAAATCTCAGTGGCTGTAATTTGTTCCTTTTAGATGTGTTTGTTTAGTCTGTGATGTGTGGCTGAAATGAAACTGTCAGCTGGCAGACAGGCTTTGAACATGAAGGCTTTCATTGTACCAATTGTAGTAGTTGATGTTCAACAATGTGGGTTTGCTAACTTGACTGATGTGTTTATTGGCTCTCTCTGTCTCTTGACACCCTCATTTCATGTTGAGATCACAGTTTGTGTTTTTCTACAACTTAGTACAAAACGATTCCATTGATTTCTAGAATAATGACTATTTGATTAATTTCTTTACACGACCAGGCTCTGGACATCGCTGCATACTTTCACAGACTCCTGCACAAACCGACACACACACATATCCCACCCCCATCCATATCCCGTATTAAAACCAGCTATTTGACACAAGATGGAGGTGGTGGACAGACAGAGCCCAGGGGACACAACCGGGGTTGCATATGAGGCGTCCGTTACAGGGAGGGCCATTTACATTTCTCTCTGCGCATTTTCACTGACAGCGACACAATTTCCTGTTCCGTCTGGCAAGCTTCTGACTGCGAGCCGGGGACTGAAATGTAATCTTTGGGGCTCACAGCACGCTCGACCTCCCCAGAGTATTTCCCCCACCAAAACCTTGAACTCTGCCAGGGAAATCTTTTATTCCAGGGGCCCTGCCTTTTTTAGCTTGAGAAACAATGGAGCACTCTAAAACAGAGTGACTGGCCGCAAGATTACTCTGCTAAGGCCAAGGCTGGATTATGTGCATGCAACACATTTAGACCAACAAAGTTAAAGAAATGCACTCATGTCATAAATGATGTTAATTTAAACAAACCTGTTGACGTAATTAAAACTGAAATGAACAATATGTTGAAAAAACTTTGGTAATGGAAAGGGCTGTACTAAAAACAATACAGAAGGCTGTGTTTTGGATTTGACTGGTTCTCTAGATGCTGTTACAGCAGCAGTTGAAAACAGAGTCCTTATGAACGTCTCTGTATAGTTAAGAGACAAGCTAATGGCTCCCACTGATCCTGCATTATGGGGGGATTTATCTGCAATGACCCTCCTCTGGTCCACAACTATTTCGTCTTACCTAGATTTGGTACAAAAATGGTTGGGGAACACTGATTAAGAGGATTCA
Organism: Cetoscarus ocellatus; assembly: GCA_037902135.1. NCBI lineage: Eukaryota > Metazoa > Chordata > Actinopteri > Labriformes > Labridae > Cetoscarus > Cetoscarus ocellatus. Next base: position 75,442 of record JBAMNC010000376.1, on the reverse strand, counting down.
TTAGAAATGTGGGCACACATCAGCAAGATAAAAACACCACAATGAGGCTGTTTCTTACATACAGAATTCACAGAAATCACAGCATCACACCCTCTTCATTGTTACAAAAGACTCCTTGCACCCTATCCTGACAGAGTGAAGCAAGTTGTCTGTTCTCAAAAAACAGACAACTTGCTTCACTGACGGGACAAGAATTTAAATGTCCCAGAAAAGTCTGAAGTAAAAACATGCCCATCTGATGATCCATAACATCCTTCAGAGCCACACATGGAGAGATTCTCCACGATGTTTCATCCGAGTACATTCCCGATACAATCCCAGACCCACTCCTTCACTCTCCCTGGTCTAGTCTTTCTCTAGTGGGTGCTCCAATAGTTCCTCAGTAAAGTTTGTCATATTTTCTCTGGTGAAAAACATATTAAATCACTGCTAATAAGCCAGAAAAACACGTCAGTAGCCAGCTTGCCATTGAGCTGGCAGATTTCGTTCACACTACAGTCCATGAAAACTGTTAAATTACTACGAGCTGAACTTACCGGACACTCAAAACTCTCCAGAGACTTTCCCCCCGTGTCTCCTCTCCTCTGTCTGTGATGTCATCCCGTCACCATTCACTCTTGATGCTGATAGGGTTGCGCCACGGCTTCGTATCTGTCACAGAAGTTGAATATTTTCAACTATGGCAAAAGGGCAAAAGAGCTGAAATTCGCAACGCAGCTGTTCAAGGGACAGATCGGTCACGGTAATAACACAAATTTTGCGTTTGATGTGAACACATGAGTATATGCAAATAAGTGCTGGCTTTAAACAATTGAATTTCTCATTTTTCTGCAGGAATCCTTGGCTGTATTCTCAATTGTGTGGGCTATTACATGACGAGGAGCACTCAAAAAAAAAGCCCACTGTCTTTACAGTCATGAATCATGAACTTTAAACCGAACTTTCCAACAAGTGCTCCAGTATTTAATAATGGAGGCTGCGTGTTTGGATGTCACGCATGTGCTCTAATCTATAATGCATCTTTAAAACAGCAGAAACACTATGACCACAGACTTGACTTTAGCAAGTATGAGGAGGTATGTTCTCAGTCCTCCAGGTTATATTACAACTCTAATCCAAAAGGCTCCCTAAGGTCTAGGAGTTGACTGGGGAAGGGTTAAAAATATACAGTCTGCATCGACCATTAATACGCAAATGATGTCGGTGGATGCAGAGAGTTGTTGGCAGGGTTGTTGACCTGATTTCCCCTGGAGGTGAAAGTTGCAGTGGTTACTCTAGTCATGGGCCTGATCCATATTTTTCACCCTGAATTTGCAGACTCGGAGCCTGATTAGGTGGCAAACAAAGATTTTTTTGTGCCCCCACTTTAAGATGTGCAGGTAATAATGTCCTGTTGGTGTCTGAAATAGACAGACATTTTTAACAGATAATTTCTAAATCTCTTCTTGTCTCAATACAATTTAGGCACACAGCCAGAGAGCAGGAGAGATGTCCAGTGGCTGGACATTAGCTGGACTTTGGCTGGCCCTCAACTAGGAGGGGAAATTGAAGATGCAGCAAACTAAAACTGAAAACAAGTGGTCCAAATGAAACAAAAATCAATGTGAATGAAAAGTCCAAAGCTATTATCACCCTCCAGATTCAAGCAATGTCTGTTGTGTTTGACTGCTCCCCGTCTATTTATCAGTTATTCCTAAGAAGTAGTGTTTCCATGTTTGTGTAAGTTTTAATATGTTTCAACCCATGCATGCAGAGTCGAGATTGAAGGGGAGAGAACAGAACAGAGAGTGAAAAGGGTATTATGTGTGTCAGAGTCTCGACCGTGACCTGGAGAGTGGCTGGGGAACATTGTTTTTGAGGTCATGTTGATTTCTCAGGAGAAAGCCTCTCCATTGGTTTACAGTAACAAGGAAACATGGTCACTCTCTGCTGCTGCTGTGATTTATGTTTAGACAACAGATCACTGTGCCAGACAGCGTGTACACACTGCTGGGTGCTGCTGTGGGTGACAGTGAGTGGCACAATGTAAATAGATATTCACCTTATACATCTGAAACAAACAGATAAATGTAGAGGGTGTTGTGGACAGTACTGGGTTTTTACTGAAATACAGTGTTCATCACAGACATAAACCAAAACTGACCTTAATATACCCGGTCAGGCAGAAAGTCACACAATTTTGTCTTTTACGTCTTTAAATCTTTTTTGGTAGCAACACTAGAGTTTTAATACAAGTTATTTTAAATTTACAATAAGAATATGACTACAATACTACCAACTAAACATGATAAGTCTGCCAAACTTACATAGTGCTATATCCCAGTGACCAGGGTGCTCTGATGGAGTGAGACAGATAGCTGTCTAGACTCAGGGTAGCTCTTCTGCTGGATGGACTTTGAAACAACACTTTTAGGCAAAAAATGTAGAAATCCTGTCATACTGTGTTGATCTTGTGCAGTTTTTAGCAAAACAAAATAGTTTAATGCACAAGCAGGACATTCTGTGGACACATGGAGTTCTCAAGTAATGGGAAAACAAAGCCATCGATCTCCGGAAACAGGTCAGGTAGATTAATTCACTGTCACCCACATTTTACAGATCAAGCCTGGTTATTTTCCAGAAGTGCAGATTGAGGTTTTGCATTGTCACAGGTCAAAAGTACCAAAACATTAGAATAGGGTCAACAAGGATGAAATGATTCAGAATAGGATCATATTTTTGGTTGTCAATTTGTTGACAAGTTGTGTTTTATTGAGATATTTAGATTTTTTTTTGTTTGAAATACATTTGATTATCCACTTTTTCGTTTTTTTTTTTTTCATTAATTCTTGTGTACAAAATACTCATGTCGAAAGCTCATTACTTGTTCGTAGAATGTTTTAAAGTTAGTAAACTATTAAAAAGGATAGATACACTTAAAGAAATTCCTACTCTTTATAGAGGTTTGAGTAGCTTTTATGTGTACTTGTACTTTGGGTGAATTCTTTAAACCAATACTTAAACTTTTACTGGAGTGAATTTCTGGGGAAATATTGATACACTTTAATTACTCAGGTATATTTCTTATTTCTTATGAGCTCTAAGTACAAAAAATGTCAAAATTCATCATTTACTGGTAAAATTAATATAACAAAAAATACATCCAAACACTGATACCAGGTTTAATATACCTGATACAGAAAACTAAACCTAAACAGGTTGGAGATGCTGCTTGATACATGATTGACAGACACAAGATGTTCACAAGGGTCGGTCACATTTTGGCAATGAATGTAATTAGTTGAACAATTGTCTGATCATCTGCCAAATATGCTTGTGAAAGGTTCTGCCCTCCCCAAACACTTTCTATGGGCTCTCTCCCAGACGGATCAATTAAACTGTTCAGGTTAACATTTGATACATCTTTCAAAATTCACAAAATGTTTAAATCCACTGTCTAATTCAACACAAGCCATGAGCAACATCCAATGAAACTGTATTACGGGGCTGTTATGGCGCAGTGAACAGTCCCACTGCATGTACTGCAGATGCTTTTAGGATCGTGTGACCTCTGTTCGGCTCCTGAAGACACATGACCCCTCTCTGCTCCCTGAATCAGAGCTATAAGGACACATTAAATCTAGATAGGATTGCTGTATTAAGTAGGGAGAATGTCTCATGCTGTGTGTAGATAACCTTGTGTTATTAGCTCCCTGATGGCCAATCAATACACCACTTCCTAGCTGCTGAGGATGAACCAAGTCCCTCACCTAGATAATCATCTCTCACAGTCTGACTGCAAATAATTGGTAGCCTCTCAATCCCAGCTTGGTTGACAAGGGTGGTTTGCATATTAACAGTCCATCATTCTGAACACAGAGAATAAACATGCATATACATAATATTTGGAGATAATTGAGCTGGGATGCATCAGCAAACCCCAAGGAACAAAAATAGCTTGATAAAGAGAAGCTGGGGAAGAGCTTTGCTTTGCATGTATTGTTGTTGGATGCTGTAATCTTATGCATATTGAGGAGTCGACGGTGATGGTGTTTATGACTGTGTTGGGGAACAGAACTGCTGCAGAGTTTAGTCCCTGATGGCCATCTCCCTGTGGAGCAGAGACATCATCTTCCCAGTGAGCAGCGACTCCCTGGCGGACAGAATTGACATGGATGATGAGGATGGTGATGATGTTTAAACGAACCTCCCTGTCCATCTGTCCGCTGCCATACTTCTGCTGCGTCTCATCCTGCTGCTCCTTCTAACTTTGCATTTTCTCCCCACGTACACACACTCAAAAGGGCCGATCACACTTGCAGAGGCAGTCCACCAGGAAAGCATCGCCAGTCAAACTTTTGTTTTTGGCGTTTCTTTCCATTCTGCTATGTCACACGGTTTTCCACACACTAAAACCCCATTCAGACCTTGAACAGGTGAGCTGCTTATGTGAATGTAAACAGCAGTAATTTTTTAACCCTGGAATTACCCAGAAAGTTACCTGCTGTCTCTCCCTCATCCCCCACATGCACACTGCAGGGAGATTTCCTGCTGTGAGGGACAAGCATGAACAAGCAGGACAGAGAGTTGCAGGGGCCGTCTACATGGAGACACACTCTGATGTATCTGCAAATTTTTTTTTTTCTTTATTAGTTGGTGCAGTGCAAAGTGAAAAATACACAACAATGATACAGTGAAAACAGTGAAGCAAAGGCATACATGGGATAAGAAAAACAGTAAAAGCAAAACAGGAAAAAAGATCTTAAAGAGAGTTTTTTTTTGTAGTTTTCCAAAGAAAATGAATTAAGCACATATCCGCCATTTAAGACTCAAGTGACGTGTTTTTTCATTCATTGGTACAAATTAAAATGAAGTAATGTAGGCATGTTGCACTGATTTATAAATCTTTGTAAACTAAAAATAATTAGTCTTACATTATGTGAAAAATAACTTTTTTGTAACTATGTATAAAATTGTGTTTCCCTCCTGTCATTCCTACATTAATTTGCCACCAAATTAATGTCTCTGTGTATAAGCTTGCAGCTGCAGCTGAGATTTGTTTGACACATCTGATTGGTTTCCAAAGTCACATGACATGAAACATGGCATTGTACCTTGGTGAGAAGAAAGAGAGAGACTGAAAACAGTCCATAGAACTGCGCAAGAAAGCATTTTGTTATAGTGCTCGTTTGGTATTGATATTTGAGGGAGTAATCAATACCAAAAGAATATCAGTACTGTGATACTCTTTATCAATACTCCTATCCCTACTTGTTTTGGTCTTCACAGCAAAATTTTCTGCTCCTCTACCACTGTGAGCAACGAGAGGACACAGAGACCAACATACCCCAGTGTTTGCCTGTATTTCTCATGTTATATGTCTTCTTCTCTGGTTTGGTGTATGTCTAGAGCAGCATCACAGAGCCTCTTACAGGCCTGGCATATATACTACAGCATTTTCCGTGTTTTCATGTGGATGGACACATTTCTTGAAAATCAACTTTTACAGCAGCACAGCCAACTCAGCAACTGACTTGCATCAAGGTGTCTGTCAAAACCTTTGCCACTGGTAAAAGCCTGTCCAATATCTATTCAAGTCAAGCTCCTTGTCTCTCACTCACCTTCTTTCTTTCCCTAGCCTCATCTGTCAACGTCTTGTTCATCTCTCAGCCTCAGCCATTGTAGAGTACAGTACGGAGATGGGAAAACTCCGTCAATTTGTGTCATACTATATGTACAATGTCTTTTATATTAGATTTTATCCATCATGCAGCAAGTTAACCCCCTGAGGTCGACGCTTTCGTATACGACAGCAAAGCACACTGTTCACAGAATATTTAATAACTTTATAACCGTTCATAGCCACTTACTGATTGTTTTTATCGAAAGCTAACAACCTAGCCGTTCCAATGAGCCGTTCCAATGAGCCCTTCGGTGCGATCGTAGCTCTTCCACAGGCTGAGATATCTCCCCTCAAACATTAGTGTCTTTTTGGAGACTTTGTAAAAGTTAATCCATCATGATAAATCCAAAAGTTGGTCTTCTAGGTGTATTATTTAATCCTATTTCTGTATCAAAACATGTTAGCACAGTAGAAAGTTGCCATCTTGTTGTTACCCGGATGCAGTTCATCTACTATCTCCTGTGTCTTCTGACAAAAATATGATAAGAAATGTTATATATTTACCTATGCCCATTTGGGTTTTATTCCAAATCATGCATCTAGTGCACACAGATAATTCTTATGGATTTATAAACATTATTTCATTTTTACACATATTATGACCTGATATGATGTCAGTAGGGTTAGCCTATCGTATGAACAAGTGCTTTCCTTCCCCTAGAGACGCACAGTATCAGAGACACACAGGTAAACAAGCAAAAAACAGGTTGTTTTGGCACATCCAAACCTGCAAAAAACGAGTGACTTTTTTTTGTAAATACGATTGTAAATAGTTTGCTGTGTGTGATAGCGTTTACTTCTTTGTTCTAACTTATAAAGAAGACTTGAAAAAACATTTTTCTGTTGTCAAAAGTGTTCATCCATACTCTCCTGGATGTTTTTGTGATGAATTCTGTCTGATTCAATTTCTGTTTTTTGTTTTTTTTTTCGTCTAAATGGTCATATTACAGTTTACACATTCAAGTGACACACCTGCAGCATACATATTCAAATAGCCCAGCTTGTCCTTAAAAAACAAGGATTAATACATGATTATACATCATGGGGTTGAGGTTTTACATACTTTAAAACACAAAAAGTTCAGGTGCCCCTAAAACAGGAAAAAATGGCTTAGACCTCAGAGGGTTAAAGAACTGTGGGTGCACAAATAACAAGATAAATGGTAAATGTATTGGGATTTCTTTTTATCACATTGATTAGTTATATAATTGAATTACAGGTAAATGCAAACTTATTGATTTTTTGTGTTACCCCCAATTTTAACAAGAAAAAAAACTCTGATCTTGTAGCTGCTGTGCGCTTGATCTATGCAACAGATTTGGACAAAAGCAAAACAAACAAAAAACAACAACCAAGAAACTAAGACGTAAACTAAGTTTACAAAGTGTGCAGGAGTAACCCGACCCTTGCACTGCCCTCCTTTGTCTAGACTGGAGTTTCATGAGGTCACTCGGTCGCTCTCTGTGGAATCAGACATCGGCTGGCAGGATAAACTTTGGATATAGCTGTCATCTCTGTCTCTGCCTCCCATGGTGGTACTGAGGGCGCCAGTGTTTGTGCCAGTCTTACAAGGGCAACATCATCTGCAATGTGAGTGTCAGAGTGAGAGAGGAGCTGCTCTAATACCCAAACATATGGAGATCACTGGCAGACGTGGTAGCGCTCGTGCTTACTATTGAAAGCTGGATGGAGGATATTGTGGAAGCTGACAGCCAGTGGAGGCCCGCCCACAGGGGCTCCTGTTCCTGGGGCACGGCTGCGGCCAGGAGCCAGGGGAGCTCTGGGGAAGCTGCAGAGATGGAGAGGTGTGGGGGTGGAGGCTGTCATTGCTGGATCAGTGGCAGAGGCGGACACCATGGACACAGGTTCAGCTCACAGTGCTCATGGGACAGCTCATATGGAGTACAGAGGCTAAGACTGCTAACCTTTAAAACACAAATGCATTGACTCACTGTTACATAAAAAGTTATATTTACTCTAAATGCAGTATTTAGACAGGCACGTTGCTCAACATTTATATTTTTCTATTAAAAGCAGGTACAGACGCAATATTACAGACAAAAGTGCAGATTGCGTTCTCGTCCTTCACACTGTGTGCAGCAACTTTTTAGCTAGCTGCTGAATGTACACTAAATAATGATACCAGCCCACCTCAGCGAAAGAATTAGAAAGCACTGGTGGATGGTAACAAAGTAAATTTACCTGAAGAGATAGATTTTTGAAGAGGGGTTACATGAAGTAAATGACATTAGCCTGAGCATTAGCCACAGTGACAGAAGTCAGGTCTGTGTCTGTGCAGAAATTGCTGCACAAAAGATCACCATCTTTGGTAGTTTAAAAAGTTTTAGGTGAAAAACCCACAAACCAGCTACAGGCTGCAGGCCTCACAAGAGAAAACAACCACCACTAAACTAGATATAGATCTAGCTGCTTCAATTTTCCTCTCCCAGCCAGTTACCATCCAACGTCATGCTCCCATCTTTATGGGAACAGTTTGGGGACGGCCCCTTCCTGTTCCAACATGACACTAGTGCACAAAGCAGGTCCATAAAGACGTGGATGAGGGTTTGGTGCCGAAGAACTTGACTGGCCTGCACAGAGTCCTGACCTCAACCTGATAGAACACCTTTGGGATAAATTAGAGTGGAGACTGAGAGCCAGGCCGTCTTGTCCAACATCAGTGTGTGACCTCACAAATATGCTTCTGGAAGAATGGTCAAAAATTCCCATTACCCTCCTAAACACTGAGGAAAGCCTTGTCAGAAGAGTTGAAGCTGTTATAGCTGCAAAGGATGGGCAAAAATCATATTAAACCCAATGGAGTGAATTAAGGCAGACAAGACAATACTTTTGGCAATATCGTGTATGTGTGTGTCAGAGCTGCTCAAATTACATAAATAAAATAAATAAAATAACAAAAAATATTCAAATAAAATAAATAATAAAATAAAACAATAAAAAATAAAATAAAAATAAAAACGATGGAGGAAAATGGACTTAATGTGTGCAATGGCCTTCAGAATACTTTCTGAGTAAATTAACAATAACAATAATAACATCAAAATGATGTTTTACTTATGCTTTGATCAAGGGACTAATTCAGATTATGATTAACAAGTCAATACTGACAGTGCTAGCAGAAAACAAATAAAACAGTTGTAATTCAGCTCTCCAAAACAAAAGAAAGAAGGATTCATCAGATTACTCACCAGTCACCAGCGTTATCATGTATTTACTCTTGTCATGGCCTGTGATGATTTATCAAAACACCACAGTTTAAAAGGAAGTCAGTTAGCACAAAGTCAATTTAGCTGTCAGAACCATCAGTCCCTGAAATGTTTTATTTCATTTTCAGACTCATTGTCATGACTTTTGTCAAGTTCGACACTTTTCAGGTAAGAAAGATTCGTGTTTATTTGATAATAATATGATAGAATCAGTCTGTTTCTTTGATATAAAACTTGAAAGATGTAAATTAAAAAAATGAAAAAAGGAAGACCTGTACAGTCAGTGAAATGTTCAAGGCTTCTGTCAAATAAGTGCATTTTGACTGATATAGTTGAAATGACTGTTGAGGATGGACATGCATTTAGTGACCCGACCTGTTCAGTCCTCTGAGGATAGCAAGTCATATGACACATGACTCTCTAAGTTTGTTTTACCAGCACAACACTTCAGTTATCTTTTGGTTAGATTAAAAAGGCCAGATAAGTTAGTTGTCTGTAACCTGTCCAGATTTTGTTTTTCCCTCACATAAATTATTAACTAGGGTGGCACGGTGGCACAGCAGGCAGTGCATGTGCCTCAGAACAAGAAGGTTGCTGGTTCGATCCTTGTGTTGGTCATTCTGTGTGGAGTTTGCATGTTCTCCCCATGCATGTGTGGGTTCTTTTCAGGCACTCTGGCCTCCTCCCACAGACCAAAAACATGCTCATTGGGTTGATTGGTGACTCTTAATTGCCCTTTGGTATGAGTGTGAGCGTCAATGTTTGCCCTACTATCTATGTGGCCCTGTGATTGGCTGGTGACCGGTTAAGGATGCACCCCACCTCTAGCCCAAACTCAGCTGGAATAGGCTCCAACCCCCTGTGACCCTCAAAGGTATGCACAGAATAGATAATGGATAGATGGATGGATGGATAAATCATAAACTAATCTTCATAGGGTAAGACTTTTCTCAAACTATCTTGGTAGAAGCAGCTTTCTCTTCGTCTGTCTTTCTGTCTTATTAACTTTTGCCACATGCGTCATGATGCAACGCATGTTGCTGAGGGTCCTCTTTTAGGATATTTTTGGAAAATGGTCACCCTACTCAACGTGAACTTTCAAAACTTCTACACATTGACCAAACATCAAAAAAATACTAACATTTAGCATCATTTGACTTAAAAAGCTGTCCCAGGTTTACCCAAAAATCATTGATGTGAATGTCTGGTCATGTGTGTGTACACGTGTGTCCACTGTGTGTGTCTGTGTACAATATTGACAACTTACAGACAGGAGGTTGATTATCCAGCTTGCAGGGGGATGAGGTCTGTCTGGATGTCAGGTGGGAGTCACAGCACCGAGGAGTGATGAGACAATCAGACAGAGAGGAGAGAGAGACGAGGGCGGGTGTCACGGGCAGAGGACGCTGACAATAAACTGTCCGTCTCTGCTGACATGAACACAGCGCTATCGGGATCAGATTATCTACAGCACTGCTCGGAAATGTAGCACAAACACACACAAACACATGCTAACACACACTTACAGGAATCTCAGAGGGCCTGTGTACTTCTGGTCTCCATTTCAACATTTTGTTAATTTATATTTTTTTCCAACTATGGTGTCCATAAATTTTAAATCTGATTAACACGGTGAGAGTTGCCAGAAAATTGACTAAATGGTTAATGAACTTGAGCTCATCAAGCACTTTCCTAGTCTCTTTGACCATTCACCCTCACATTCACTCAGTGATGGTTCAAAGTTCCTCACACATGTGCACCCTTTCATACCCATTTAGTTTAGGGTCTTGCTTAAGGAAACATCACCATGTGACAGCCAGAGCTGGCCTTTAACCTGCAACCTCCCAAGCGCTCTCAGACAGAGTCACCAACTCCCCCGAAATCTGCGTGTCATGGTTGATGACCAGCTGACCTTTAAGGTTTATGTGGCCTCGGCTGCTCATTCTTGTCCATATGCCCTCTATAACATCAGGAGGACCGGACCAAATTCAGCTGAAATGTTTATTCCAAAAGCCCTGCTGGCTTAAAATGCTAAAAATGTTCCAGTCCAAGAGGGTAAAAACAAGTTGGAAGAACTCGCTCATAAACCACAAACTGTTGTTTTATCAGCCCCAGCTCATCCTAAAACTCCACCAGCAGACTTAGTGTAATAAGACGAGGAATTTTTTGATGAAAAACAGAAAGATTTCGAGGCTGTCTGTCATTACGATGGACTGGAAAAAGTGGGACGATCCAGTGTGCCATCATACTCATGCAGACACACCTGTAAAGTAAACCCTCTCTGTTTTGGGCTCTTATTACATCGTGGAGGAGGTCATTTAACCTGTGTAAAAAATATCCCCTTCATAGCCAGAATCATTCCGTTTGTCACTCAGAGCTGACTGTATCACACTCTCCAAGCACTGACTGAGAGGTTATTGGTGATGAAGCTGAGTAACTATGTGATTGCTGTCATTTAGATTATATCTAATTGGAATCAAAAAAGGAAAATTAAAAATGATGGATAAAAATGTGGCATGAGGGAAAAGTGACAACCTTGTCCGTCAAAATGACTGACAGCAAAAAAGGTTACCACAACCTCTGGTCAGAAATAAAAACAGTAGAGACATATTGTCTATCCAGCAACTCCAGTTTTGAGCCGTGTGCCTTTCACAGATGGCCTCCCAAATCACGTTTCTTCTGGCAATGCAGAGATGTCTGCTGGAGTTCACCAGTGTGTTTATTTGCCTCAAAGTCCATGGCTTCAAACTTTTCATTTAAGGCCACTCTGCTCTCCCAAACTCTCCATGACAGGGCGGTCTGCACCACTTTAGCACCTGCTATCAATTACGCACGCAATCATAGTAGATCACTCACAACATGCAAACTACTGGCATGGGCAATTTTTTAGTTTGCACACACAATTCAGCGCTCATTATTTGGGACCTTAGTAGATCAGGCCCAGAGTGTACAGTGCGAATGGAAATATTAACAAAGACAATTTCCTCCTTTTACCAAAGTTGGGGTCAATGAAAAGTGGTCCTGAAATGTCAGAAAAAAAGTTTGTATATATATATATATATATAAGTATATATATATATATATATATATATATATATATATATATATATATATAGATATATATAGATAGATAGATAGATATATAAATATACATAGATAGATATATAGATATCAGGTTTCTGCTCCTGTTGTTTTGGGTCATTTTTTACCCTAAGTCAACAAGAGGGTGAAATAATGTGGCCTGTAGTCAGTGTAGTAAATTATTTGGGTTTTTTTATAATTTCTTAGGACCTTAGTATGCTGTGTATCCATCCTTTTCCCCCCATGGGGTTAAGTCCTCTAAAAGTACATATTATGTTATCTATACAGTATTTAATTATGCATAAGGTTGTGGTGCACATTAAAATGATGCAACTAAAATGCTTATTAAATTTTCATAAGCATAATAAAACAGTTAATATGAGTTCAAATATGTTCACAAGATGACCATGAGCTGCCTGCGCATAAAGGGGCATGAGGTATTAAAAAGAGGCGATGTGTCTTAATTCAAAGAAAAGTCTAATCTCGCTAAATTATCCTGCACCCACTAATTGACTTTTAATTAATCCTTGTGATATTTGGACAAGCACACAGCAAAGCAGAAGGTGCTCCATCTTGAACACTTTCATGATCTTTATGCAGGTGTAAGCCAAACTTTTCTCATTCCAAGAAAAATGACTTCAAGTTTAAGTCAAAAACGGGTTTGCAAGAATCAGCAGCTTTCATCCATAACAGAGAAGATTAATCTGTATCTCTAGATACAGTTGCTTGTGGAAAGAGGCGAGTACAGTAAGACAGCGCATATATGTGAAATGAAACAAGGTTTGGAAAGGCCTAAAAGTATCACAGGCAACACAAACACTCACCTGCCACTTGATGAGGTACACCTGGACCAGTGTTGCCAAGTCTAAGCTTATTATAAGCAACTTTGGGCTTGTTTTTCTCCAAACTTGCTTGTAAATCTTGTGAGTCGCGGGTTGCATTTTTTGGGCTTGTTTTTTACCATGTAGTTGCTTTTTTGGGCTTGTTTTTTACCATGTAGTTGCTTTTTTGGGCTTGTTTTTTTACCATGTAGTTGCTTTTTTGGGCTTGCTTTTCTGCCTGTGTGAATTCTGCCTGATTATCTCTCAGCTCCCCACAATAAAGCCAAACACAAGTACAGCAGAAGTAGAGTACAAGTACAGTTTCCTGGTCATCACATCCGCCTCCAAACACGGCACACCGCGCATGCACTACAACACTAGAGCCATTATATTATTTATTATTATATTATTATTATTATTATTATTATAAGTGACTTTGGGCTTCATTTTTTAAAGTTGCTTGTAAATGTTGGCGGTTGCAGGTTGCGTTATTTTGGCTTGTTCCAGAAGTGCAGTTGCTTATTGGGCTTGTTGTGCCCCGTGAGGGATCTGATACACTCTCTACCACCAAAATAAACTCAATTTAGAAGTTACACAAACTATTTTGCCTCTCTTTAAAAACAAATATAAATTTACTGTAAAAAGAGGCAAAAGTGATGTTTCCACCAAAAAGAAATCCTTACAGCCAGAATTAAATTTATTTCTAATGTGGCTGTTACTGTTTTCACCATAATAAAGCTGTAGAGGATCAACATAAAACTTAGATAAAAGCCTGACTATGTCTGTTTGGTTACAAAAATCAAGGTTAGACAGCAATTAAGGAGTTATAAAAAAACAGTAGCCGCTCCCTTCACTTCTGTATAAAGGAAAGGATGATCCACCTCCAAACAAAAGGATGTTGAAGAAGTAAAATAAGTGTCAAAAAAGAAAAAAATGTCACTGTGAAATGGAAATGTAAAAAAAATAGCTGGAGGTCGCTTGTTTTGGGCTTGTTTTTATCAATCTGGTTGCTTATTTCAGTAGAAAAATCTAGCAACACTGACCTGGACGCTCTTTTGCTCTCAGCGGCATAGATTCAACAAGGTGCCTGAAAAATTCCTGAGAGATTTTGGTTTAGGTTGATATGATGGCATCACACTGTTGCAGCAGATTTATCAGCTGTACATCCACGATGTGAATTTTCTGTTTCATGTGTCCTGGATTGAGACTGTGGAGGCCACTGAAATACAAATAACTCAATGTCATGTTCACAAAACCAATCTTCAGATGACTTCTTTCTTTGCGACGCGATGTGTTATCCTGTTGGAGGAAGCCATTAGAGCAAGGGTACACTGTGTCATAAAGGGGTGGATATGGACGGTAACAATAATCAGGTAGGCTGTAGAGTTAAATTATGCTCAGTTTGTACTAAGGGATCCCAAATGTCGCCTTCTGCTGCTGTAGCACATCTGCTTTAAGATCTGTTGTTCTTTCAGAAATGGTCTTCTACATACATACATACATAGGTTGTAAGTGGTCACTTGAGTTCCTGTTGCTTCTCTATTATCTCAAACACTCTGATCACCCTCCTTTGACCTCTGCTATCATAAAGGCGAGAAAAAAATACTGACACTCTGATTGGTTGAATCGGTACGTGTGGGCATTATATTGAGACGCACAAGATTTAATTCATAAACCATGCAGCAGAATGCCGCGAAATGGCGAAAATGTATGCAATATCAAAATTAACAGGTCTTGCAGAAAATAACGCAGAATACCGGGACCGCGAAAACTAAACCACAATATCACGGGGGTTTACTGTACCATCCTATATTACATTAATTTTTATTTAGAACTAAAATGACAACGTGCTGATACTTTGATAATAGGGCTCGTCAACAACAATAACAGTCAATTAATATTAGCCTGTGTTCACTGTTATTATTGTCATTGGTGTTACTTAGTGTTTTTCCACAGGAACAGGTTTTACTTGCAGTGAGGAAATCATAAATATTTTTTTGACATCATGAGGCAGGATGTGGGTCAGAGGATCTTCCCCTGACAATTTTAAACTTAGATCATTTCTTTACTTCACTTTTTATGCACAATTTAGTAATAATGAGGTAGTCTTGTGATCTTTGAGGTGCTTTTTGAAATCTCATCAGTGTTTTTGAGGCTTATCTCACTTTAATAATCAATTTTTTGTTTCATGTCAGTCTTGAAATCTTTTCAAAAATATGTCAGATGAACATATGACACAGTAACTCGCACACCCGAGTTTATACTGACTGAATAAGAGAAAGAGAGAGAGGGAGAGAGACTGACAACTATCACACATAGCAGACATGGTAATAAAAAACATATCTTTGTGTAAAAATCCCCCAACTTCAAAAACGAGGTCACAGTTGCACAGTTGACACGCCTCCGTTTTAAAAAAGTTTGACTCTCCAGCCCTTCACAGCAGCAGCTGATGTTTTGAGCTGCCTGCTGCTCTCCCTCCAAGCTGCTGCAGGTCACACAGAGGTCATGGGAGACACACACACGACGCATGTTAAATTTGGCAAGATGTAAAAAACAGAAATAATAATTTAATTAAAAAACGCACACTGTTTGCATATAGTGCTAAAACATGCATAAATAGCATCAATAAATGAGACTTTAATCCAAGACAAAGAACCAGTTGTTTGCTTCGTTCACTAAGGCCAGAGAGACACATGAGGCTCTGGTGTAGGTAACGCCACTATGGATAAATAACTGAGCGAGGGGGTCGCATATTTCTTGTCCATTTTTTCAGCAACAGTAATTTCTTATCTCTACATGACTCGTTCTCATCAGCCCACCGAGTTTGAGTGACTTGAGGCTGCTGCAGGGTTCCCTCGCTGAATGAAATCTTAACCATGTGTCCGCCCCCTGGTGGTTGGCTGACTGATGGTTGAGAAAGTGCTTGATTAGGTATGCAGCAAAGCCTGCAGTTTAAATGTAAATATCACCAACGATCAGGTTAATTTAATCGTAGCAGCCAAAATCGTGATCATAGATAAAATTTGATTAACTGTGCAGCTCTAGTTTGAGCACAAGGGGGTGATCTGAGCCATGTGCATATGCCTAAATGTGTTGAATTGCAGCCATGTGATTGACTGACTTAATTGACTTGACTGAGTTAACTGGAGCTGAATGTGTCTACCTCATATCCACGTCCCATATGGTCTAGCGGTTAGGATTCCTGGTTTTCACCCAGGCGGCCCGGGTTCGACTCCCGGAGTGGGAACAGTCTTTAGGGGCAGTAGCTCAGTCTGTAAGGACTTGGTCTAGGT
Organism: Cetoscarus ocellatus; assembly: GCA_037902135.1. Classification (NCBI taxonomy): domain Eukaryota; kingdom Metazoa; phylum Chordata; class Actinopteri; order Labriformes; family Labridae; genus Cetoscarus; species Cetoscarus ocellatus. The sequence continues at coordinate 59,358 of JBAMNC010000376.1, read as the reverse complement.
ACTGAAAGTTGGCTAACCCTAAGCCTGATGTTGGTTAAGTGGCTGAAGAGATGCCATCAGACTCGGGCGCTGCTGTGAGCAGGACACTTAACACCCAAACCCAAAACTGCGTGGAAGCACTTCTTTAAGAGCAGCATGCCATCACTCTGACACTCTCCATTAGTGCATGACCACAGGACCTGTTTGTGCATGTGTATTTCAGCCTACGTGTGTATAGCATGCCTACGTGTGTATAGACATGCTATACACACGTAGGCTGAAATACAACAGAGTGAAAAGAATCTGAATTTCCCGTGAGGGATTAATGAAGTATGCCTTCTTCTTCTTAATTGCGTGACCAACTGCATTTCACAGTAAATTGACAGTCTGTATTTTGCATAAAATAAAAAAATGCACCCTATCTGCTCATAAAATGTCAACATATATTTGCAGAATACAATGTATTGGATTCACAAAATGGTAAAAGTAGATCAAAAAGTTCATTTTAAACATGCAAAATCACTGGAAAACAACATCAACCTATTAAGTTCATTCAAAAATAATTGTTTTAATTCAAGTACAGTCCTAAAAAAGGGGTAACAAAAAGGTCAAGATCTCCTTCAGCACTGGTAGGTGACAGATGATGATAATGAAGATTTTGATTTTGATTTGTTTTTTAATTTTAAATTTATTTAGACGGATAAGTCCCATTTTAATCAGGATCTCACTCACAAGGGAAATGTGGCGGAGAGGTCAGCAGCACACGTCATAATAAAAACAAATTCAACAAAAGATTGAGGCAATAAATTAAAAACAATACATATGGAAATAATTCAACAATTTGACAGCAGAAGTGCAACAGTTTTGAGGACAGTAACAAAACCAGGCGTTCACTGGATTCTCGCTGCCTAGTGACTAAACTGGAAGGAAAAGTGATGATTGCTCTTAGCTCACCACTGCACACGGTTGAGATGGGTAGGAAAAAAAAAACCTGGCCTGTATGAAACAGACCAGAAACACAGGACAAGGAGTCTTCACAATAACATTATATTTTCTTAACAATCGATTAAACAAATTAATTTGCCCCACACTGTGTATTTGACATATCGTTGCAAAAACAACATACAATTTAATACTTAACCCAACTTTTTTTTTTTTTTTTTTACCAATCTTTACATTTTCAGTGAAAAGTTTGAATTCAGGTGCTAGTATTCATTCATAGCCTGTCAAGCTTTCCCTCCTAGAATGAGAAATACAAAGTTTTTAGCAATGCTGGTGAGTGATATTCCTTAGGAAACATCTGCACATTTCTGAACAAATTCTTCAGAGATATCAGAAAGAAAGCAGACAAGAAAGGTCTCCAGTATGCTTTTGAGAGATACATTCACCAAATCAAATGTCAGAGTTCAAATGAAGAGGACATTCATATAGAGGGGAAAACACACAGATCTCAATGCAGACATCAAGCACCCCACGTGCTGACACTTCACGTTAAAAAACAATCACATACAATAACAACAATGTTCATGTACAGCAGGGTAAGTTGATATATATTGTTTAAACTGAAATTAATGTTAAGTTAGCTTACAGTATTGTGTTTGCCCATTTCTAGGGTGTCCATTAACAAAATGCTAAAAGATATCAATATATCAGAACTTGTATCTATCTGCTACCTGTATTTCTTTTGCTCAAATATTTCCCAGTGGGTTTTTTTGCTAATGTTATCTTACCTAACACACAGAGCTATGGTTAGCTAATGTAAGTTAGCACCTTACTTTAGAACATTCGTAGGTGTTCTTGTGCTTTATCCACACCCTGCATCTTCTTCTTGCGTCTTGGGCTTGGGAAAGGCAAAAAAAAAATCAACACCACCCTCCAAACTTCTCGGATATCGATTGTCGGACTTGCTAGTCCTGTGTGCACACCGCTTAGGCATATCGTTTTCTACCAAAAGCTTGACAGGCCTCTCGTGCATAGTTACCTAACATAGGGTTGGACAGTAGCCATTTGGGGTCAATTGGAAAGATACTCTAGCGCTCATCAACATTGAATATATGAACCTGAATTAAGGCAAAATATGTGTTCTCTAAGAAAGAAAAAAAACTATGTAAATGCACATTTTTTATGAAATGATACATCTTTCTTTTGAGGTAAACGTGTTTATTGGTTCCATTAACACTGGAGAAGCTTTTATTTTTCCATAAATGCTTTGTAATGTGCCTTGTTTACCTTGCATTTGATCCTTATAATAAACACCTGGGACCTGAGGGTGGTGAAGGTGTGTAGGCAGAGTATAGCGAGTGTGAGCTGTAATGAAGGATGAATAGTGAACACCAAACATGAAGTGATCAAGGGCAAAGAGAGAGAGAGTGAGGATAAGAGAGCAGCAGACAGAAACAGAGATAAAGAGGCCTGATGGACATGTCTCATCCTCTCTCTGACAGTTTCATCAATAGCCTCAGGAAACACACACACACACCCTGTCCTGTGTGATTGACAGCCAGCAGATGCTCGTTGAATGAAGTTGTCACACTGGTTGCTGATCAGCTGTGCGTCGCCGTAACAACAGCTGAAGGCTCAGCTTGATGCGTCGCCGCACTTGAAGGTGATCTCTTGCTTTCCCTTGGAGCATGTGTGTTTGTGGAAAAGTGATGCAGATTAATAACAACATCATGTAACTTTTAATGCTTCTTTCTTTTCTTTCATCCAGTCATCCATTATACCACTTATCCCTCATGGGGTCACAGGGGCTGGAGCCTGTCCCTGCTGACATTGGGAGAGAGGGGGTACACCCTGAACTGGTCGCCAGCCAATTACAGGGCCACATAGAGAGACAGACAACCATTCACTCCCACACTGATAATTTGGAGTCGCCAATCAACCTAATTAGCATGTGTTTTTGTCTGTGGGAAGAAGGGAGACATGCACGGGAAGAACATGCAAATTCCACCCAGAAAGGCCCTGCCCAACCCGAGGATTGATCTGGCAACCTTCTTACTGTGAGGCATGTGCACTACTTGCTGCACCACTGTGCCATCCTCTTTCTTTTCAGTCCTTCATACACATCTGTTAAAGGGATATACCAACATTTTCTTTGTTTTCGTGTCTTGCCTGAGTCCATGACAAGCAGATAGGCACCATTCTTTAAACTGCATGCTGTAACAAGAAAGAGACAGGCAGAGCTAGCCCACCGCTAGTTAGCTTAGCTAAAACACTGGGAGTCAACAGGTATAGCTAGCCTGCCTCCACCTATAGTCATCAGATAAGCTCTTCAGCAACTCTAAATGGTCTTGTGTGCTTGTTTGACTTGTTTTTTACTGTGTTATATTATGTTGTCTTCTAGTATCATATTACCTTCTTCTACTCATAAAATGAGGCTTTGTTTTGTTGGCCTACTTCCACAGTGGTTTCTAAAGATGTGACATCGCGAAGGAGTCGAGTCTTTTGAACGGCTCTTTTAAGTGAACGATGAGAACCGTTTTGCAGTTGTGAGTGAGCCGTGTGTTTGTGAGCCATTTTTAAATTTGCAGGCAATTTGCATTTAAGAAGGCTCGCAAACGAATGGCTCACTCACAACAGCAAATCACTTCTCATCATTCTGATGAGTCGTTCAAAAGACTCGACTCATTCAGGAGCGTCACATCTCTAACGCAAACCACCACAGAGTAGGTCAACAAAACAAAGGATCTGTTTAGAGTAGAAGAAGAAAATGTGACGATAGTAATAGATAATGTAACATAATGTGGTAAAAAAAATAAAAAAATAAATAAAGTCACAACAAGCAAACAGGACCTTTTAGAGTTACTGAAGAGTTTCTCTGATGACTGTAGGCAGAGGCAGGCTAACACTTCCCATTGATTCCCAGTGTTTGAGCTAAGCTAATTCACGGTGGGCGAGCTATGTCCGTCTCTTCCATGTTACTGCACGTACAGTAGAAAGAATGGTGTCTATCTGCTTGTCATGGACTCAGGACTGAGGCAAGACATGACAAGGACACACACTCACTGTCCATGCTCTCCATACCTCTGACTTCAAACGTTGCTCCTCAAAGAGGTCTATAAAGAGCCAACATTCAGATGTGCTATCCCATCCTGTGAACCCTCTAGATATCTATTAAAGGCTGCAGCTTTCTATCACAGCTCAGACACCAGATGTTGCCTGTATCTCCTCTCATTGCAGATGTAATGGGCCTGAATGCAGCAGTTTGTGACTTCACTGGCATCCATCCTGTGCAATGCAGCACCAGAGGACAAACAAGAGAGGGAGATGCTGAGAGTGAGAGGGAGAGAGAGAAAGAGATGTGTAATTATCCTCCATTATCGCAAACTCTTTTATTTCCTGGAGCAGCAGCAGAGAAAAGTCTCATATAGAAATGACAGCTATCAGAGGAAAGACGAGAGCAGTGTTTCAAAGAGTGGAGACTTTCTGGTGTATCACTGTCTGCCTCTGTGGAAATGTGTGTAACACGCATGCATTTGATCAATATTTTAAGAGTTTTAGAAGTTTAAATCAAGACACACATTATAACTTTCAGAAATAGATCAAAACTTATTTATGGTGTTATTTTCTGTCAAGTTAACATATAAATCTTATCTAAATCTTGCAAATACTTCTGATTTTAATTATATTTTCTTAAGTCTGGGAAACTCTCTGAAATAACGATAATATAGAAGAAAACCACTCTCAGAAAAAAAAAAAAAATTTTGAGGCCTACATATAAAAAGCACCACATTCAAAGAGTAAAAGTCATTAAAGTTTCAAAAGAAAACCGTATAAAGGGCCACCATCCAATGATGGAAACAGACCTCTGTGTTTGTCTTTTGTTTGTCATATAAGAATGAGGATTATACATCCATGGTAACTACCGTAAAATACTAAATAATTGCTGGGGCGTTTATTTGTTTCAGTTACTGAGCAGACCAGGCATTTATTTGGGACCAGGCGTCTAATTCCTTTTTCAAAACACTTGCTTAGCAAAAAATGAAAAAATATGGAAAATGCAATCATATCATTTATTTACACCACTATGAATATCACCTTTACATTTTTAAGGCAAGATTACTGTTTTTTAAATTATTATGAACTTTATTTAACCAGAAGAGCCTCATTGAGATTAAAAATCTCATTTACAAGAGTGTCCTGGCCAAGACAGGCAGTACCATAGTTATACTTTTGTCTTCTTCTGTCAACTCAGCACTCGAAACACTCTTAATACTGGTAAGGAACTACTTAAGTTAAGGTCTTACTTTTTTCCCGCTGTACCGGGGCCATGGCGATCAGCAGCAATGTACCATTAACTGATGTGACTGGCCTCCTGACGTTAGTTAAGGGCAAACAACATGCAGCGGCATTGACAACGTCTTATTCTTTGAATTTTTAAAGCCCCAGTATGTAAGATTACTGCTTTCAGCTCTCTAGTGCCCTAGATGTAGTGGTCGTTGAGTGTAACTGCACTGTTGTAAAATGGAGCGCCCCACACCAACGTGCATTTGTTGACATACAGAGGGAGGCGAAGCGAGCCGACAGGATGTCCTGAGAGACAAATAAACCATGCGGACTGATAAGGTACAGTCTGATCATGTTTCTTTTTGGATAAATCACTTTTCAAGCATCAGCTGTCAGTTGAAGCTCAGTGTTTACAGATGTGTTCTGTAACTTTGACCGTAGCTCGTAGGCTGTGCCTAATAAATTGGACTCTGCATTTATTTGGAAGGGGCATTTATTCGTCAAAATGTGCCGTTACACCCTGCATTTATTTGGGACTTGGCGATCAATTGGGACTCGGCGTTTATTTGGTATTTCACGGTATCTTTACAACCACATGGGGTCCCTCTTGAAGTTCCCACATCTGAAGGGATCACCTTTAATAAATGTATATTCAACAGAGACAAATATGGTGCTATACAAATAAAGATCGATTAATTGATTGAATCTATATACAGCAGAGACAAATGTGATGAGAACAGATTTATGATGTGGGCATCCATGTTTTTTTCTTATTTTTAGCCCCTTTGTATGTATGTCCCCCTGGATGTATGTATGTGTAAATATAAAAATAATAATAATAATAATAATAGTAATAATATATATTTATATATATATATATATATATATACACACACACACACACACATGCACATACATATATATATACATATATATATATATATATATATATATATATATATATATATACATATATATATCTCAATAAAAGCTGGCTGGAACTGATCTGCATCACAAAGATAATTATGCAGAGCAACGCAGGCCTCTGTGAGATCCTGTGCAGTTTCAACTGAGCACTCCAGGGCCCATCCAAAAACTCTCCACTTCGCTGCAAGTATGCCGAAAGCTCTCTCTACAACTCACCTGGCCCTGGAATGCCGGTAATTATAGGTTCGCTGATAAGCTGAGAGGTGCAACCCCGTAAAAACAATATTGCTGTTAAAACCTGCAGGATCATTTGTTTTGTGGGACAAATCCCTTAAAAGGAAAAAAAAAGATCAATAAATGAATAGCTAAAAAAAGATCATTGATTACAAAAACTAAAACCTAACCTACTAACAATAGCAGAAATATTAATGGTGAAAACACATGCAGGACAGAAACACATTTCCTCGACTGACATAGAAGTCCTTTAAAAAAATGGGACCAATCCTAAAAGCATCTCAGTACTTTGGGACGGCCTGTTTGTCTTTTTGCTCCATTTTGCTTGAGAAAACAGTGAATGAGTTTGTTTGTGATGAAAGTAGATCTCTTCTGTTCTGAAAACACAACATGAATGTTTTTCTCCAAGTTAAAGAAGTGTTTGTCCATAAATTAACTTCTGTTTATTTGTTTTTAATGCACATTGTTCTCCACTCTGCCTGCTGCTGCTGTAGTTTAACTGAGTCTGATCATCTGTTAATATTCTTTAAGCTGTTTTATCATGCCAGCCACATGTAAACAGGACCTTAAATTAACTTCAGTAAACCTAGAAGCAAAAATTGTGGTGGAGTTGAACACAATGCAAGAGTGTGCTGGCTTAAGCTCACAGTTATGAACATCCCGACAGTGTTCAAACTGAAAGACATTAACTTTCCAGACCATATTTTTTGAGGCAGGAAGTAAAAGTGTTTATCTCCAAATTAAAAATTGACATTGAATAAGGGCTGTGTGACTTATTGAACTTATAGCCAGCCTCAAGCACTGTACATTTTAGGAGCTGCATTTTCTTTTGCACCTCTACATCAGCTTTATTCTTCAGAACAGAGGGGATACGCGTTATGTTACTGTTAGAAGGCAAGCTGTGTTCAAAATATATTGGAACAGGAAGGACAATGACGAGTTAATTAAGTTTGGACATAGGCTTAAATCTAAGGAGCCCCTAAGGTGCCACGGAGAAAAAAAAATATAAATCGTGCGCACGAGATAGTAAAACGTGCGCACGATATATTAAAACGTGCGCACGAAATACTTATTCGTGCGTATGATATAATAAAACGTTCGCACGAAATACTGATTTGAGTGCACACGTTTTAGCTTAAACGTGCGCACAAGATACTAAAACGTGCGCATGATATATTAAAACGTGCGCATGAAATACCTATTCGTGCACACGTTTTAGCTAAAACGTGCGCTCGAAATAAAGTTATTTACCACGTTTTGACTTGTCCTTGTCCTTGTCCACTACGGCTTCCCGTAGTGACCTCGGATGTTTACAGACACACACATTGGAGAGAAGAAGTGAGCTTGTTAACTTTTACTTCCAACTCAGAATGTCATATAATGACATTCTTGCTGCTCTTGCCATCAGAGATGGAATAATCCTAAATTGGAGAACTTTGCTGCGCATACTAAAAGACAACAGGCTCAGCCGGCGGAAGGAGTACTCAGATTCAGTCAGTGTCCTGACCTGGGATGCACAGGGGGGACTTGTTTGCTGCTACAGAGGCGAAGTTGTAGCTAACTTCGGGGCTAACTCCCTCCACCTTATTCAGAGGGTGGCAGCAAGACACGAGCTTTGCTTGAGTCTTGAAAGTTGTGCAGCTTTTATTGAAGGTACTGATAAATAGCCTAAGGGACTGTACATACCCTGCACTCCTACATTCACAGACACAGCTAACGTTGGCTGGTTACTGGGATGCTTCAACCAAGCCCGGCTATCTTCTTCTTCTTCTTCTTCTTCTTCTTCTTGGTTTTTACCTGCAGGTGACCACAATATTATAGGGCATTACTGCCATCTACTGATGAGCCCGGCTGTCTGTTGCCGCTTGCCTGTATAATTAAATCGAGCGCACGTTTTATCTTAAACGTGCTCACGTTTTAATATGTCGTGCGCACGATTTATATATTTTTTTCTCCGTGGCACCTTAGGGGCTCCGTATAAATCCGTCCATGTATTGAATAAATCAGATCACAAATAAAGTTACTCAGCTGAAATCTCTCTCCGGGCCGTCCACCTCATGCAGGAAGTGTAGCATCAGAAAAAGCCCTGTATTACAGTGGTAGAGATCCTTTTAGGGATCCTGGGCGGAGACACTACACTATACAATAATTTGTATCGCAAGCTGGTCTTCTGATTTTTGGCCTTGCCCAGTTCTGACTCCCTGGTGGCTGCATATTCATATCAGCAGTCAGCTACAAAGGCAGACAGAACCGACCTTGAGAAAAGTAACAGGTAGCAAAACACATCTCTAAATATGGGCATGTATTATTCTATCAATTGTGAATGTAAGCTTGTTTTAATTAACCAGAGCATGTGTGTGTGTGTGTCTCACCCCGGATCCATCCTGACTCCCTCGAAACCACTGATATCACATCCACACACACGACCCTGTCTTCATGCAGATGTATTAACAGATGTATAAACCTTCGCTTTTGAAATATTTACGTTATCTATTTTTAGTACCAAGATTTGCACTTAATGTAATTTTCTAAAGAAATACATACAAAACTAAACCACAGGGCATGTGCACAAACCACCAAGGACATGCTTGTAAGTAGGTCAACAAAACAAATCATGTCCTGCTGCTCAGCTATTTAGGAAATGTACAGAAGTTATGACTTCATAAAACATAATCAGCGTAGGCAGTCATGCAAGTGTGGGCCTTGGTAGACCTGAGCCCTTTTTTTGTGGAGTCTATCAAGGCAAAAGAAGTGGAGATTAGAGTTAAGGTTACAGATTAAACAGAATATTTGAGATGTATCTCAATCCTTAAATCATATACAACATTTTCATATAAAAAACCCTAGATACATATTAATAGTCTTTGCCAAATTACATTGCTGATCCATTAAATGTTATTTTTTTCCTTCTCTTAAGCCAGGAGGAGGCTCTTTTTCCATTTGTATCTGTTTGTCATGCACAACCTGAGCCCCGGCAGATGAGGAATAAATCTCTTCATCCTCGTTGCTGCTATTCTGCATCACATTTGATCTTGGAGGATGTGGTCACAGACAATCAAAATCATAATTATGGTTACAACACGGCTGCAGGGACATTTTAAAAATGGTCTTGAGGTGACCAGCGTTCATCTATTTATTTTTGTAGGGGTCTTAGCATGAGCCACAAAGTTGATTTATTTCCCTCTGCTTTTAAGGGAGCAAGACCCAGACATTCAGAAATGAAGTGGAACGCTGCTAAGAATTTCAAATGCACTTTTAATACATCCCCCTCATATTGACGTTTAGGTGGGAATCCGTCTTTTTTATTTCTGTCATTTCTAGCACCGCAGTCGTTGCTGTATTTGTGTGTGTGTGTGGGTGTGTGTGTGGCAACATTTATTTCCCCTCATCATCTGTTGAGAGTGAGAGGGGAGGTGCGGGGAGGGCGGGAGTGTAATGGTAATCATTTTTTTGTGACTGCGCCCAGGGTCTGAAGTGGCTGTTGCAGAGGACTTTTAGATTGATCTCACAACACACACACACACACACATACACACATACACACACAAACACACATACACAAGCCCTGAAGAAGATATGCTATATGGATCGCATCCATCCCCCTCTGCTTGCCCTCCCTACATGCTGCCATTTGATTAATGATCCAAATATGTGAATAAAAATATCAAAACAACTCGTCAAACTGTGGGATATGAAACAAAACTGCTTAAGGATAAAACTACAGACTAACGAGGGGAACTGTTTTTATTAGAGGAATTAAACATGCATCATTTTGTCCATTACCTTTCTTAGATTCTGATATGATATCAACTATTGGATCTTTCAACACAGATTTTTGAAAGACAGGCTACATTAAAAAGTTGTCATACAATAAAAATAACTTCTGACCTTCACTGTGTATGAGAGATGGGAACAATAAAAATTCATTCATCTGTGTTTTTAAAACTAGAACTTAAAACTCCTCATGTCACACCAGCAAAAACTAGAAAGCACTCGGAGAGCACAAACCTCCGCCATGGTATCTCACATATTGCTGTTACATCTATAAGCAATAGTTCCATGATAAGGTTACCATCATATTGTGATACCTGACCCTAAAAACCCACACCTAGCACTCAGAATCATGTTGATATCATTATTATTAGACACTAATTGAGCAAAAATGATCGTTCACTAATGGAGGTTATCTGGATCACAACCAAAATCTAATCATTTTTAAGTTGGGCCATTACCAACATCTACTGAAAATTTCTGCAAAATCCGTCCAGTTTTTTTTCGTAATCTTGCTGACAAGTAAACAAACAAACAGACAAACTTAGCGCCAGCAAAAACAGAACCTCCTTGGTGGAGGTAATGAAAATACATGGGTAAAGACATTCAATCAGGTGGATCCTGAGTTAAGGTTGAGTTATGATGGGGACAAATTTATGGTCTGGGCAGTCATGAACTAATTATTACATACTTTAAAAGTTTGTTTCTTTTGTCTCCACCCGTCTCTTTTTTCCACATCTCTCTCCATCCCCTTACACTCCAAACACAGCTTTGCTGATTGGAAGTTCAACATGAGTCTGGTTCAGCCTGAGATATTAAAATATTTGGACTTTCCTTTAGTCCCATTCCATTTTCATTACAGTCCCTGATATTAACTTCAGAGAGATCAACAAAATTAAATACATGGTAGTTCCTGCAAACAGCAGACATATGTTAGTATGAACTTGACAAACAACCATGATGATGATGACCTGCTGCTGTGGACCTGCTCGACTCCATGTGCTTTATCCTTCATCAACCATCAACAGAAATGACAGCATTTAACACAAATTCATATTTTTAGACCAGTTAAACGCAATTAAATGGCAGTTTAACTAGCTGCTACCTTATTAATCAACATCATTCCTCTCTAGTTTATGATCATTATAGATATTAATGTTAATATCAGATTCATCTCTCTATCCATGGTTGTTATTGATTATACCTCCATAATAATGACTTTAACAACCATATAGACATGAGGACCCTCTTGAGCATGAGATGCCACATCTCAAGGGGCTAACCATGAATAAATTTATATTCAGCCGAGACAAATGTGATGAGGACAGATTTACATGAAAAGGCGTCCATGGGTTTGTCAGCATTGTAAATTGTCATTTTTAGTCCTTTAGCGTCACACACACAGTATTATATACGAAGAGTATGGCCTTCATCCTGCTGCATTGTAAAGCGCCTTGAGATGACTCTTTCTTATTAATTTGCACTTAAATAAAGATTGATCTACTGATTAATATCCTGCCTGCTTAACAGAAGAGCTTTTTTCTTGCCATTGTGTATTTTGCTAAATCTTACAAAGTGCTGTACTTAATGTGGATTCATATGGACTCTTTACTAAATGAATAATAATATAAAGAAAAAAAAACAAAACTAAAGTGTTTTGAGATGTTTATGTTATGAATTGGTAAATAAATAACAATTAAACTCTGGTGAATTAATTTTTGGCAGTTATGTTCAAGCAATGTAGTATTTTTCTCAACTGCACTGCCCAGTCACGCATGACTGGTTGTCACAATCAAAATAAGTGACCAGAAAAATTTCATTTTTCAGAGTGCAGATAATTTCAGGTGTAAAGTTGTATTTTTATTTAGTGTTTTAAGTTTACTGCCATGTTTGTATCCTATTTTGAAGTGCGTGTTAATGCATGTACACATGTGTACTTGAGACACCCCGGTGAGGACGTGGATCCTTAAATCACAGCGGTGGCACAATCAGCCCCTTCTAACACTGCAGACCACTAATTGACATTTTCATTAACAGCAAATTTATGTTCCTATTTCTGTCTGCGATAATGACCATTTCCCAAGCAGGGCTATGAGCTCTGCTAATGGACATGAAATAAAGGCGGAAACTTGTTTAATTATGATGGAAAAAAGGCCATACATGCTCAGGCTACTTAAGGTTGTCAGAGAGAAGGAGGTAGAAAGGACTGTGGACGGCTGGAGGTGACAGATGATTGAGACATGAAGGGGGGCTGAAAAGATGGTTAAAAGCCCGGCATTACACATCACACCCACAATTAACACAAAGATGAACATGATTAACCCCAGAGAGTACTGGATGAACAACACACCAAACAACACACCAAACAACACTGTTTGAATACCATAGTTTTAGCCATTAAGGACCCCACTGTCACACTGAACAAGTATTTTAGAGTACAATTTTATTCTTATTTTTCATGTTAAAAAGTTGTCATGTTTTGTAAATAGAATTGTGTATGACCCCTGCAACTCAAGTTGTTTAAGTATCAAATGGACTGTTAAGAGTAACGTGTGTCCTAACGGCAGTTAGGATAGAAATCTTTATAAATATAGGGACATTAATATTCTTTTAAAATTCTGTACCTACTCTTCTGCTGGCAATATAGTCATTATAAACATTAATCTCTCTCTCTCTCTCTCTCTCTCTCTCTCTCTCTCTCTCTATATATATATATATATATATATATATATATACACACACACACATATATACATATATATATACATATATATGTGTGTATATATATATATATATATATATATATATATATATATATATATATATACACATATATACATATATATATACATATATACATATATATATATGTGTGTATATATATATATATATATATATATATATATATATATATATATATATATATATATATATATATATATATATATATATATAGATATATATATATAGATATATATATAGTAATTTAGATTGATATACTAATTATAACTACACTTTTTTTTTCATGTTTGGGACTTTGTTATGCCCCAGTCACACATTTCCTTTTCTCATGGTGATTGTGTACGAATGTACATGATTGGCAAGGCTGGTTTGATCAGCATGATACAGAAAGAAATGAGTGTCTCTCCCCTGGACACACCCCGTAAATACACCAGTAACGCTTCTACGGCGCTTCTACGGCGCTTCTACAGCGCTTCAGGGGTGTTCATCCCACTTCAATTAAGTCAATACAACGATATGACGAGGATTCCAGGAGCCCAGTTTGCATCATGTGAGCCCCGATTTAGCCCCATCGCTTGCGTCGCCTTAAACGGGACACAGTCGGGGCACAATTGGATATGTCTTTGTCAGTCATCCTCAGAAAGCTTTCAGGATTGAGCCATGGTCAGCCCGATTGAGCCCCATACATGCCACGCTAATACTGTTTGCCTCGGGACTGCAGGAGGCTACCACCCTACTATACTGTGAGCGGCAATTCTCCACGACAGTTTTGAACAGTTTAAAACAATCAGGACCCTTCTCTGTTCCCTGGCATTTGTCCACAACTATACAACACTGATCCAGATCAAGTAGCGCATGCACCACGTCCAAAGCATGTTTCATCAGGATTATGACAATCGTGCACAATCGCCATGAGAAATGGGAATGTGTGACTGGGGCTTTAGATTGTTGATGAGTTCCAGCTGGGTTAAGTCAGGTGTGTACCTGTCTATATTGAAAATAAAGCTCCTTTTGGTGTGCGAATCTTTGTACTTTTTCAATGTTTGGCCTCATACATGCAATAACTGTATCTTGATGGTAGCTACTGATATATTGAAAGGATATGCAAACATTTTTTTTTTCTTTACTTGCTTCACTCCAGGAGTCCATGACCAGCAGGTATACACCATTCTTTCGACAGTGCGTGCAGTAACAAGGATATATGACACAAATATATGCTTGTAAGTAGGTCAACAAGAGCAGAGCACATCTGAGGTGGTTTGCGCATGCCCCCTGCAGTTTAGTTACTGATGTATTTATTTTTTTTGTTAATTACATAAAGTGATAATCTTTGTCTAAAAATTGATAACGCAACATAACATGGTAAAAACAAAGTAAAAAACAATGAGTCACAACAAGCACACAGGACTGTTCAGACTTGCTGAAGAGATTATCTGATGACTGTAGGCGGTGCAGGCTAACACTACCCATTGAGTCCTAGTGTTTGAGCTAAAGCGCACTAGCGGTGGGCGAGCTTTGCCCGTCTCTTCCTTGTTACTGCACACAGAGTCGAAACAATGTCTACCTGCTTGTCATGGACTCAGGAGTGAGGCAAGACACAAAAACAAAAAAAAATGTTTGCATATCCCTTTAACAACATTTCCAAACACAATGTTCAAAATCTCTCTGGGTTTTCTTTTCCCTTCTCTTGGTCGTTACTTTCCTTTCACGTTGCATCATAGGCTAATTAAACAGCTGTGAAATCACAAATGACCAGAATGTCACAGGAGCCTGGTCGCTGTGGGATTATGGTCTGTTTGGCCCCTATTAAAGTTTTACTTCACTGACATGAAAGAATGAAAGAGAGTACTAATATAATGACCTTGATACTAATGACCCCTCTCTCTACTCAACACAACAGACATATAGCATAGGGAGACTGAAACAAGACCTGTGAGAGCAACAGCAGGTGATGATGTCATTTCATAGAAACATACAGTACACAGAAATATCTTTGAGTTTAATGTAAGCCCTGTCAAGAGAAGCAAGTGCTCTTTTGTTCTCACACACTCAGGTTACCTCACACTGACCTCTCCTGGGCTCTGATTGGTGAAAAGGAAATGAGAGAGGAAGCAGTTCAAAGCGTCAGGCGGGAGCTGCGAGGCATGAGCTGATGGCCGGGCACTGTGTCTTTGAACGTGAACGATCTGCGCTCTAATGCTCTCTGACAGGAACACATGACCATGAGCAGCTTCAGGGGAGAAGTCAGTGAGTCTGGAATTCAACACCGGAGAGACTTTTTCATACTCTAGTAACTCGTGTTTACGTTGGCAATACGCAAATATAACCCAGTCCTTTCTGTCACTTATGAGCTATGTTCTTGTTTCAGTTCTCATCCTGATCAACATGCAGCAAACTCTAAGAGAACATGCTTTTGTTCTGTGGATTCCTCTACGATTAGGCCTGTTTCGTACTGGAAGCATTTCAACTGTGCAGCAGTGTGTGCGTGTTTTCATAAAGTCAAGCATTCAGACTGCAAGCTCGAGCCATGGATCTCATGCTTCTCCCATGCTGAAAATATCAAGAATAGGACGCTTGCCTATTGCTTCCCAAGCTGTGTGTGTTTCTCAGGCAAAACAGACAGAAAATTAAAAATATATTATATCACAGAAAAGACAGAAATCACACTTCCTGTCTGTGCCTCTCAGAGTTAAAGCTTCAGTTTGCCTCCTCTTAGTCTAAAAATAAATAAAGTAACAACATTACGCGGTCAATAGAAAATACAAGCACATAGGACCGTCTAGAGTTTATCTGATGTCTGTAGACAGAGACAGGCTAAAGCACTACTCATATACTCCCAGTGTTTCAGCTAAGCTAAGCTAACCGTTGGCGATCTTTGTCCGTCTTTTACCCATTACTGAGTAAGTATAGTAGTAGTTTATAGTCAAAAGAATGGCGTCTACCTGCTTGTCATGGACTCAGGAGTGAGGCAAGACGCGAAAACAACAAAAATGTTGGAGTGTTCCTTTAAGTACATTTTTTGAGTATTTGTACTGGACTTGAGTATTGTTTTTTTTGGAAACGTATGACTTTACTCCTCTACATTTGAAAGACAAATATTGTACTTTTAACTTCACTACATTTCTATGAAGGGTCTCGTTACTTTTAAGTATAGCTCTGAAGTAAGATGAAATTTCTTTTTCTCTTCGTTCTGCGTGTGATTTTTTCAAGTGGTGACGCCTTACCTGTACCTTGTCCTTGCGCATGCACTACTCAGATCGGGCAGCTAATGTTGCTCAGATAATAGTTAATCCTGGCAGTAATGATGGCTATGGCAGATACAGACAATGATTCCAAACCAGAGCGCCCATGGCCATATCTTACGTCCACGGTTGAGATTGTCGAAATGAAGAATGATTCATATCGTTTTCAATGTTTTCTCTGCGCAAACTTCATCACTGCCGGCAAAAGTTCCCTGTCCGACCTGAGAAAGCACGTCTAGGTAAGTTAACGTCGTGCAAACATTTGTTTAATTCCAAATAAATATTTTAAACGAAGTCGTCTGTGCTTGTAGTAGTTGCAGTTTTATGTTACTGTTGGGAAAATGGCACTTTATGGATTTTTGAAGGACTTGCCCACCAAGTTGTCATATTGGGGCCAGTCCTGTGTGAATCCACTGCTGACTCATTGGCTAACATTAGTAAGTTATTTAAAAGGATACGCTGACTTTTTTGTGTGTGTGTGTCTTGCCTCAATCCTGAGTCCATGACAAGCTAATCGACACAATTCTTTCGACTGAATGTGCAGTAACAAGGAAGAAACAGTCAGAGCTCGCCCACCGCTAATTAGCTTAGCTCAGCTTACAGTCTGCCTCAGCTTACAGTCATCAGATAAACTCTTCAGCAACTCTAAACAGTCCTGTGTGCTTGTTGTGACTCACCAACATGTCAGATGCCCTGTCTGCCTTGATAGTGCCTGTCATCCTACTGCATCCAGGAGGTTGTTTTAGTCAGTAGTTCAAATTCATTGTGGCAACAAAACAACAATGCACTGACATTAAAATGAAAATGTACTTTTAATACTTAAGTCTTTACAAAGCAGGCACTCCAGTACTTGAACTAAAGTCAAAATTTTACTGAACAACTTTCACTTGTATTGGAGTAATTTTTGACCAGGAGTATTGACACTTTCACTCAAGTAATGGAGATGAGTACCCTTGTCCACCTCTGGCTAAAACAAAGCGGCTGGCCAGAAAGAGCATAAAATGGGTAACACTTTAGAATAAGTCCAAGAATTGATTAAAACCCTGCGTAAATAAGTGCATGAATAAAGCATCAGTCAATACATGTATCAGCGGTGAAATATCAGTAATACACATGTATGAAGCCTGATTTTATTCGATCAGATTAGAGAGAACTTTATTGATCCCTTTGGAATACTCCCTTAGGGAAATTAGGATTCCAGTAGCAGTTTGAAATATAGATAAAAAGTTATATAAAGAAGGAAGATATAAACGAAAATATAAATAAACATAAATAAAAAAAAAAAACATGCTTTATACATTAAATAATACATTGATGCGGTGTTTCAGTGGTCTTGTGAGGTATTAATGCTGTTCATCACAATTATGATGTCAAAAATGGACAGATCGGTCTTCCGCTTAACTCTGCAAACATGTTGATGTCATGAAGAGGTAATTATGAGGTACTCATAATTACAAAATGTATACCGTTCAGCTGCTCACTCAAATTTGTGTCTTGTCCCTTTAACTGCAAGAACATAAAGAACACAATTAATAACTCGTGAATGGTGATGACTGAAACATCTCAACAAATATTTTCATTTGCACAGTGAGGCTAGAATACAGTTAGCACATTTGAATTTATACTTAAATTGGTATTTATTTGTTGATCCTATATCCATACTACTGTAAAGTGCTTTAAATGTTGTCATACAGTGCTCACTTGTAATGATATTTAACTCAAACTGTCGTAAAGAGCCTCCAGCCCCATATGTGGCAATATACAGCCAACTCTGTATGCATGTGTACTCTCCTCATAGAGCTGATCACCGTTGCTGTGGCTTATGAAGTCATTATTGGCATGCACTTTAGACAACAAAAAATATAAACTAAAGTTACATTTATTTAATAATAATGACATTTAATGTCATGTGAATAACTAATCTGTTGTGTATTTGGATCTATTTGTCCATGAAGAGTGTGATAGCATGTTTTACCTTTTAATTATATCTAGGGTATAGCAGAGTGACAGCAGACAGGACCGAAGCCCCACCTCAGACGACAGTAATGGAGACGTCAGCGGGATAACAGAGCCGGTGGTGCTGACAGTCATCCACTCAGACGGATGCAACACCACAACGTATAGTGAGGCTGGACACGCACACACACACACACACACACACACACACCAGCAGAGCCTGACTTGCACAGCGGCAGCGTATTAGATGAGCATCATCCCCATTCATGGTGGAGATGATTCCATTTGCAGGACCACTCAGCCTTTTGATGGTCTTATCTAGAAAGAGCTGCTGTCGAGGAACTGCCTGAGTGGTTAGTGTGAGTGTGTGGATGTATATGGGAATGGATTCATTTGGAGGGCTGACAGGCATGTGTGTTTGCATTAGTGTTAACAGTAAATAAATGATTGCTGTAGATCCAGATCGTGCATTTAGTGATGTAGCAGCAGATTTAACATGTTAATCCAAAAGTAGAACACTTGAACTATTACATAATGTAAAGTTAAGTCTCACTCACTGAAAGAAACAAAGGAAGCGGATCGATTCATTGTAAACAGATGATCACTGTTGGGGTGTCTGTAGAGCCTGTCCAAGCTGACGATGGGTGAAAGGTGGGGTTCTCAGGTCTCCAGTCAATCCTAGGGTTAACATAGAGAGCCATGCAACCATTCACACACAAACTCAAACCTCAGGGCAATTTAGGCTCGTCACAGAGACGAAAACATTTTTAAAACATTTTCTGTAAAGACAGCATTGTTTCAAGTAATGTGTCTCCACACAAAAACACTGAAAACCAGAAGTAAATATGTCAGGCCTGTAAGTGGCGCTGCAACAAAGTGTTAATTTTGACTGCACTGTTTAATTTAGTTTTAGTTATAGTCTTTTGCCTAAAATATATTTTAGTTTTAGTCATACTTTAGTCATCTAAATTATTTTAATTTTAGTCTAGTTTTAGTTGATGAAATTTTACAACGTTCTAGGTGAAAAAGTCTGTTGTGAATTTAGTCGACTAAAATATGAAGTGAAAAGTGTAAGGCTGTTTTTATGTTTCCTTGAATTTCTGAAGTAATGTTTTACACTTGGATAAAATAAATTATCTAATAACCCTTTAATGAATGCTAGTGAAGTTTGAAGAGAAACAGATTAACAGAAACAAATTTAATCATTGTGTGAAATGCAGTCACCTTTATTTAGGCTACCTGGCAGAGCATCTCAGTTACAATACCAGAACTGACAACAAACAGTGAACCTGCTCTCCATGAATATATCAATTCATAAAGAGAGGAGCTCTGATTGGATCGCTCCACAACTTATCCCACCACCACCAAGCTAAGGCAGCTGTGATTGGATGTCCCTCTTAACTCATCCAACCTTTTCACACAACCAAAGTAGCTGTGATTGGATATATTCCTAACTTGTCCCTATACATGACAAATTTAGGTCTGATTGGATTAAGTCTCTGTCAAACACTTTAGTCTAGTTTTTATTTGTTAATTTAAATGTCAGTTAATTTAGTTTTAGTTTTTGTCCATGTGCACTTGTTTTTATTAGTTACTGTCTAGTTTTCGTCAGGGGACAAAAAGTTGTTGACAAAAACTATGATGAAAATAATTGGTCAACAATATTACCACTGCTGTGACGCTGCTACAGACATGCACTAAAACCAAAAAAGAAGACATGGAGCATACACGAACATCATGAGAAATCTCAACAAACTCTGGTGGATGTTGTTCTCTATGTCCTCTTGTTGTTCACGGTGGTCGTAGAGGAACAAAAGATTTTGCTGTTAAAGCCAAAACAAGCTCAGGGGCTTCTGCAGCATGAACATGAGACCATATTCTGCCATTGTTTCTGTTGTTGTCAGGGTTTACACATTTGGTTTTAGCAAGAGATGTTGCTGTAATATCATGGTTTCTGAAAATATCCATTTTCGTTGTCCACACAGAAATGCTCGGCTGGCATTTTCAAATTTATCCATCCTGTGATCGTTTTTGTGCATTTTCAGACACCCAAAACACTGTATCTGTGTGGACAAAACACCTTTATGATTGAAAACTTGTGCAGATACACCTTGATTCATCTCCGTGTGGCTGGCCCCTTAGAGTCAAGGATTAACCTTGTAAGCACCTGAAAAAAAGGAAAGATCCCACTCAGGAACTGGAGGGACATGCGGCCTTTCACACATTCATTCTCATGGTAACTGTGAGAAAAGCCATGTCTGTTTTAGCAGAGTGAGCAATGGATGACAAGGACTATTACTGTAAACATTAAGGAAGGTTTCAGCTTTAAATCCCAGTCAGAGCTTTTCTGTATGGAGTTCACATTTTGTATCCAATCCACTTCATTTGTATAGCACCATTTCAGAAACACAAGGTTGCCAAAGTGCTCTACAATAATAAATAAAATAAAAACAAAACAAACAGGGACTACACAACACTCGTGCCTTGTTAAAAGCCAAGGAACAAAAACAGGTTTTAAGACAACATTTAAAAGTTTCTAGGGTGGGGGCTGTTTTGACGTGAGGGGGGTTGGGGGTAGCTCATTCTACAATTTTGTATCTTCACGCATGACATGAGGACTCTGGTCTGTGTCTGCACCCTGTAAGTCTCTGTGTCTGCACAGTAGTGCTTGTCTGTCTTTATATGTTAGCCCTATGATTGATCAGACATCTGTCCAGGGTGTACCCCGCCTCTTCTCGCCTAACTCGGATCATGAGACCCCAAAAGTGGAAATAGCAGTCGATCATGCATAGATGAAGGAAGCAGTGTTTATGTTGTTGACTAATTATTTTCGTCATAGTTTTCGTCAACAACTTTTTTTCCCCTGACAAAAGCTTGACAGTAACTAAAAAAAAGTGCACATGGACAAGAACTAAAATTAAATTCACTAACATTTTCCTCAACCAATAAAAACTAGACTAAAATGTTTGACAGAGACTTAATCCAATCATGGTCATGTAGGGACGAATTAGGAATATATCCAATCACAGCTACTTTGGTTGTATGGAAAGGTTGGATGAGTTAAGAGGGATATCCAATCACAACTGCCTTAGCTTGGTGGTGGTGGGATAAGTTGTGGAGCGATCCAATCAGAGCTCCTCTCTTTATGAACTGATATATTCATGTAGAGCAGGTTCACTGTTTGTTGTCAATTCTGGTATTGTAACTGAGATGCTCTGCCAGGTAGCCTAAAAAAAGCTGACTGCATTTCACACAATAGTTACACTTGCATAATAGTTTGTGTTCATTTATACAATCAAACTTTACTAGCATTCAGTAAACGGTTATTAGATAATTCATTTTATCCAAGTGTGAAACATGACTTCAGAAATTCAAGGAAACATAAGAAATGCCTTACACTTTTCACTTCATATTTTAATCGACTAAATTTACAGTGGATTTTGACGACTTAAAGGTTGTAAAATTTCATCAACTAAAACTAGACAGAAATGAAAACAATTTAGATGACTAAATTATGACTAAAATTAAAATATATTTTAGGCAAAAGACTAAAACTAAATTAAAAAGTGCAGTCAAAATTAGCTCTGGAAGGAAGAGACTCTCATTTCATTGTGAAATGTGTATGATAAATAAATGATCACGCTTTCAAGTACAGATTTTCTGTATAAGGATGTTGGTGGCTTCGCCTGACAGTTTGCTTCATCATCAATTGGAGGGTCAAGGTCGAGCCAAACTCCAGTTGTCACATGTCCATGTGTCTTTGGGCAAGACACTGAAGCCCCACATTTTTATGAAAGGACGTGGATGTGTTCCTTAATATTGATTAGCACATGGAGATTCAGGACAGAGAGTAAATGGGTGACCTGCAGAGTAAAAGCATACTTTGAGTTGTCAGACAGACTAGGAAAACACAATATAAGCTAAAATATTTTCACTATTTTTCAATCTATATTTTTTTGGGCACCAGTGCCTGTTCTCAGTTGTCACTCATTGAAAAACCCCAATAATCACTGGCTGGATCCAACAATCCAAGGAAGATAAATGAAACTAAAACATTGTTGGGTTTTTTTACTCTGCAAAATATACATCCAAGAAGTAGCTGCATGTTTCTGTCTCGGCCCTAATGGGAAAACAGATTTAAGAAATTAGTCTGATTGTACCGACAAGGACAAACATGTTCCCTTTTTTATTGCTGTCATGTGGAGGCATCAGCCAGACAACACATTCATCTCACTTTATAAAAATGAGCTGGTTTCATGCCACGCACCTTATTCATGTAGCCACAATTATCCATAAATTAATAAAACCTGACTGGTTATTACTGGGAGAAAGAGGGGGAGAGAGGGGAGACAGATTCAGGGAGGGGGGAATATGAAGGGCCGTACTGTGAACAATCTCCGGATAATTAACAGGAAGATAAACAAAACATAAATTTGGATATTGCATTTATTTGGACTACCACTCAAATATGCGTGAACCACGTTATTTTAATTAAAAGATAAATCTATGTGACATGCTGCTTCCCAGTTAATTATTCAGTGCTGTACAATAAAAACAAAACCCATTAAATGTGCCACGCACTCTATTTCTCCATTAACAGTAAAAAGCGCTCATCCTGGGGACAACATTTCCAATTCAGCTGCTGCTTTGCCTGTTTTTTCCTTTTTTTATCCTTTCATTACATTTTTTTTCTTTACTTTTCCCTCGTTCTCTTGCTTTGCATTTACATTGCTCCCAGAGCTTCCACTCGGAGAGCACTGCTCCGAGCTTTGAAAGGTCCTGAAATGTATATAAGATATGTATTACAAATAAAAGTTCTGAAACAGCAGAGGCTCAGCTTAATGATCATACACATCATACTTTTGAACAGACCTCTGCTTGATGGAGGCCTGGTACACCAGATGGGCCATTCAAGATATTTCACTCATCCATCTGGGAAGAGCCCATAGGAAGTTTTTGGGGAGGGCAGAACCTTTCAGAAGAAAATATTTGAAGATTGTTCTGTCAATCACATTTATTACAGGCCAGTCAGGTAATGAAGTAGGCTGGTGCTAGTGTGCTAGAGATCCGCTTTCCAAAACAAACTCTGGTCAATACATGTCAGAAGTGGAGCAAAAATATCCTTACTATACAGAAGTTTGTAGTGTTAATGTTTGTCGTTTAATAAAGAAAATTGGTCACAATCTCATAAAACTGCTACTGAAGCTGTTAGCATCACAGTGTGTGATGTTCATGAGCTAAGAGGAAGGTGATTTCATTAAACACTGATTATACGTCTCAGCATTTACCAGAGTCAGTCTAACTCTCCCCACTCCTCAGGCCTGGACCAGCTCAAAGTTAAGCTGCAATGGGCTTAGAGCTGGTGGATTTGGCACACTGAGCTCCTCCCTCTTTCTCTATATCGCTCTAACACTCTTTCCCCATGCTCTCTCTATATACACCTCTTTGTCTGCCCTGATACTCGTCTCTGGTTCTTGTCTTGTTGGCAGCCTGGGATCGTTGCAGTGGACGGCCTGCTGCTGTGGACCTACAAAGCTTTAATTACCACGATAACAAATATTTGGCCTTTCCTTTAGCCCTATTCCATTATCAATACAGTCCCTGATAGGAACTTTAGAGAGACCAACAAAATTAAATACATGGTAGTTCCTGCAAACAGCACACATATACAGTATCTCACAAAAGTGAGGACACCCCTCACATATCTGCAAATATTTTATTATATCTTTTCATGGGACAACAGTGAGGAAATGACACTTTGATACAATGCACAGTAGTGAGTGTACAGCTTGTATGAAAGTGTAAATTTACTGTCCCCTCAAAATAACTCAACACACAGATATTAAAGGCAGGGTTGGTAATTAGATTTAGATACACTTTTTGTTATACTGGTTAAAATGACTGTTATGTCCTGATGTCAATCAATGCATGATGTGTTCATCAAAGAGAGTAAAAAATAGCCGCTGTCTACAGCAGGAGTAAACCAGGGAAAACACCAACCAATTACAACGATACGGACCAAATTTAATAAACCAATCAAATCCTATACTGCCGTTCTGCCCACCTTCTGTGTACATTTTGCCAGCTTGCACTGACCCTGAATTAGTGTGTGTAGCCCAGCAGAGAGGGATCTGGTAACACTTAAAAATAAGCACACACTACCAGGGATCCAGTATGCTGGAGAATTACTGGTAACCGCTCCTCCTGCTAAACAGAGCAAGAAAAGAAAGACAGAGGCAAAGAAGACCGAAACAAAAAGGAATTTGCACAAAGCCAGGGCGACGACATCATGGAGCTGGTGGATGTTAGAGACCTTGCGTTCCTCCACCTTCTGTTTGAGGACGCCCCACAAATGCTCAATAGGGTTCAGGTCTGGAGACATGCTTGGTCAGTCCATCACCTTTACCTGAAGCTTCTTTAACAAGGCAATGGTCGTCTTTGAGTAAATTTACGCTGCTATACAAGCTGTACACTCACTACTGTACATTGTATCAAAGCGTCATTTCCTCACTGTTGTCCCAAGAAAAGATATAATAAAATATTTGCTGAAATGTGAGGGGTGTACTCACTTTTGTAAGATTCTGTATTAATATGATCTTGACAAACAATCGTGAATTACCCCCTGCTGTGGATCTGATCAACTCCAAGAGCTCTATCCTGCATCAACAGAAAGGATATAATTTAACATAAATTCAATTTTTTTAGATTAGTTAAACCCAATTGAATAGCAGTTTAGCTAGATGCTGTTATATTAATCAACATCATTCCTCTTCAGATTATATTCATTAAAGATGTTAATGATAATGTTAATTTTAGATTGATCTCTCTATCCATGGCTGTTATTGATTATACCTCCATAACAAATACCTTTACAACCATATAGGCATGAGGAACCTCTTGAAAACGAGATGCCAAATTTCAAGGGGCTAACCTTGAATAAATCTATATTCACCAGAGACAAATATGATGAGGACAGATTTATGATTGGCCCATGGATCTGTCTCTACCTTCAGTTCTGACTTTAGTCACTTTGTCTCTGCCCACCTCCCTTCCTTAGCTCAGACCCCCAACACAGCTTTGATGGATGGCTGTTCAACAGGAGACTTGCTCTGTTGTAAAGTGTGTTGCAATAACACTTGCTATGAATTGGAACCATACAAATAAAGATTGACTGACTTCTAAGTTAAGACAGTTAGGTTGCTACTGCTGTAAACGTCTCTGTATCCTGTGAGGCTTTTTCATCTTTAAATCCCTCTGACAATCTAACACATGAAGGGCTCTAATTTCCTGGCGCAACACAGAGTGGTGCAGGGTGGCAGAGCGTGGCGCACCCAGCGCAGTGGTAATGTCGTCCGGCGCACCACCGTGCGCAGCCAATTTGGCAATTTGGTAGACCGGCTGCGCCGAGATGGGTGTGACGGCGCACCAGGGGGAGGTATCGACAGATTCAGCTTGGCACAGTGACAATTTCGTGCCAAAACACTGAGCAGAAGGTGCGCTGAAAGCTTGCCAGCTCCAACCTGGTCTATTCTTGTTGCAGGCGATGAGCACCCGGTGCAGTGGTAATTTGGCTGACAGGCGCACAGTGCGCACACATCACCAAAACCTCACAGGCAGGTATCCACAGTGTCAGGCACATTTCAATGCAATAAACAATCACAGCAACCACTATTGCATTTAACCATCTCAACCACTATTTCATGTAACCGTCTGAACCAGCACATACATTTGTATCTGTATTAATTGTCCCGTCACATCTGATGTCAGATAAGAGACGTTTGTCATAATGGAAACTCTGCAATATCCTTTGCTGAGCTCATCGTGAGGCTGGTGGAGGGGCCGCCCCCGGTGGCCACCGTGTGCCTTCTTTGATCTGACAGCTTTCTTTTGCCCCTTCTCCTTACATCATTGAACTGTTTTTTACACTGGGCAGTGGTTCTTAGAGTGTCTGGGCAAACTTGATTGACAATATTAATAACTTCCTCCCAGGCTGTTTTTGCATCATCAGCCCGTGGAGGTCTGTTCGCATTGCCGTATATTCTGGTACTGCGAGCTTGGACCTCTCGGACAAGCACATCAGTTTTCTCCTGGGAGAAGTTTGGCCACATGGAGCTGCTGCTGCTGCTGCTGCTGTCTTCATCCATGATGAGGTGAAATTGGCACTGCGCCTCACCCGCAGCACATTTAAAGGCAAGGAGAAGCGTTCATTTGATTGGTAAAGATTACACTCGGGCTGTGTTAAACCCACTCATGCCTTCTCTCCTCCCTCTTTGCCACTTGCGCCTGTGGGAGGGAGGGAGGCATGGGTGTGCCTCGCTGCGCCGGACTGCGTCATGCATGAAAATTGCAAAATGCTCTGGACACACCCGTTGGCATGGCGCAGGCGCAGTGTAGGGCCTACAAAATACAGCCTGAAGAGTTTAGTTGTGAAGAATTCATAGGAAACAGAATGTGTTCGTCATCTATTTTGACTTTGCTTTCGCTGAGAGAAGACCAACATTTGATTGCACCATAAGAAGAAACAATAAATGGACAAACCAGTCAAATGAGTCTTCTCTCTTTTATGTTGGGGAAAAATTGACTAAATGTCTCTAATTGGAATTCATTAAACAGACACAAACAGAATATTGACTCAAACTAAAATGGTGTTTAAGAATGATAAAATAATATAAGCATAACTTAATATGAGCACTCAGACCCTAAAAAATTTGTATATTGATCATAATAAGAGTTAGAAAACACAATCCCTCTCTGTGACTTCATTTGGCACAGTGTAGGAGAAAATGTGATTTTGTAGCCTTATTAAAAAAGACATTTTATTAAATATGTGCCTTTTATAACAGACATTATTAGGTGTTGTATTGTTGTCAAAAGAAATTTAAACAGCAAATTGCTCTTTAATACTAAACATTTGTAATCTTTTGGATTGGGTTTAATGTTCTGTTTCATTCCTACATTTGCTTTGACAATACAAACATCTGTTTTCCAAAGTACAATGGGACCGGGAGTAAAGAAAGTGATCAGATGAAGTAAAAAATGTATTGCAGAAAGAAAAAAAAACACATTGGATAAATAACACTTCTTCAAAGTAGTCAAGAACATGTTGACACATGTGAACAGTCCATGTTGGATACACTTCTTTAATGAAAGTTTCTTCTGTCAAACAGATGTGCAGTAATAAATAACAATCAAGGACATTTCTCTTTTAAATACAAAGTTATCTACTGTTAATATAAGATGACAGCTTGAAACAAAACCTACTTCTTTAATATGATTTACAAATCTCCAGTCAGGAATGTGGACAGTATTTGGACTTTATTCTACAGAATAAATTGCAGTCTGAAATAAAGGAGCGTGGTTACATTTTCTCTTTTTTTCTAGCACCAGTGATTATAATTGAGCAAACAGCATGTGCCACTTCAATAGGAGGCTCCACAGATCAAACAGCGTGGGGACAATGGGATGGATTATTTTGGGATTACAGCAGGGGGGAGAAAAGCGTATCATTCTCAGGGATGGACAAAGACTACAAGTCACAGAGGGATCACAACAAACGCAGTTGTTTAGAGTAGAAACAAAAAAATAATGATTGCCTCATATGAATAAGGTGATTAAACTGCTCTGATTTACATGTTGCACCTGCATAAGCCAACATTCTGGAATGTGCACTTTTCTTAAAACTTTCTTTTATTCATTGCTCTTTGCAGAGACAAAGGTTTAGCGTGTGTATACGCATTCAGAAAGCAAGTTAGACTCACTCAGAATACAGAAGTGCATTAAAACTAAAAGTTTTGTTTTCTTAATCTCTCAGAGGAAAGCTCAGTAAAAACTTTACAAACTAAAAGACAGGGAAAACGTAGACCAAACCATAGCCTTGTCAAACACATTTTTTTTTTTATAAAACAAAAGTAAAATCTCAGTCACAGATTATCTCAAAGCTCCCTCCAGTGAGTAAAGAGCCTGTCCTGAAGCTGAGGCGGAGACAGGCAAAACTACTCTCACATATGAAACAGCATATCCTTTCTGTTTTTTGCATTTGTCAGCCGGCATCATACATGCTTTTGCTTCTAAACTTGCCTGCATGCTATAGGCACACAACAACCTCAGGCTTTTTTTTATTTTTTACTACTTGTTGTGTGAGATGAAAACCACAAACATGGCAACAGTTACAGTAAATCTGAAAGTAAACAAATAAAATAAACAGGAATAATCCATGATTTAACAAGATAATAATTAACTAATAATCTTTAAAAATAAAAGCTAAAAGACAAAGTGTAGATAGAAAGACACTGATCTCTTAATTTGCTCTTTCCACTGATCTGTCCTTGTGGTTTTTAGACTTGACTGAGACATTCAAAGGAGGTGTTAGGTCATTTTTCATTGTATGAGCTGGTAGAGGCAATGTGAGTAGCATCCAGCTGATGATACTCCATGGTAGCATGACTAAGGTGAACTTTAGAGAAAAGAAAAAATAAAATAAATGTGATGTAAGGAAAATATGAGTAAATCTCTGACTTTTACCCTTGTGGTGCAGATGGATCAGCCTGATTCAGTGTCTGTAATCAGGTGGATCCTTCTTGCCAAGCTCCAATCTATGATTGGCATGATCCAATCAGCATCCTTTAGAGCACAGAGAGGTGGGAGCTACAATGGAGACGACAGCAGGAAGTGACTGCTCGTACAGAGATTAGCATAGATGCTAAAAACTTCAGTAGCAGTTTTATCAGATGTGGACCACATTCCTTTATTAAATGAAAAACACAGATCAACACTACAGTCTTCTCTATTATAAGGATATTTTAACTCCACTTCGACGTATTTTGATGAGTTTGTTTTAGGAAGTGGCTCAAGTTCTGTGGCACAGTAGCGCCCTCCTACAACATTTTCTGATTGGCCCATAATAAATATGATTGACAGTATGATCGTCCAATCACCTGCTGGATATGCTTCTGAAAGTTTCTGCCCTCCCCAAACTCTTTCTTTTGTCTCTTTCACCATTGAAATATGCAGGTTACAGACCTTAATCTTACTGAGATGAACACAGTGACGCTGTACTCATCTACAAATAAATACACTCAACAGAAAACTCTACCCTTCCTACTCCTTTACACTTCCTCTCTCTTTCTACTCCACTTTCCTCTACATCTCTCTGAGCATGCATGGGGGTTGTATTTCTCACCCTGCTTTCCTGAGTTCATTTGTGTTTGTATTTAATTTGTGTGGTTCTGTGTGTCAAACTGTAAACTCCTTAAAGCAGAGCCCAGGCCCTGCAGGGTTTAAGAGTTTAGCCCTTCTCCACGTCGTATACGGTAAGATATTGACTTTCTTAAAGTCTGGATCATTTCTCTTTATCAGGAAAACATTAACAACCCCCAGCCCTCAACCCCCAACCACCAATAACAACATAATACAAAGTACCACACTTCCTTAATCTCTTCTAGCAGGAACCATCAGGGGCCGGCTGTACAAAGAACTGCATGGAAAAAGCTGTTACATTCTCTCCCTGTAAAAAACATGGTATGATTCATACAATATCAAAACAATCTGTTTTTAAGAAAATAAATAACACACCAGAAACCAAAATAAGAATTCCTCCTTTAAAAAGGGACATAAAAATGATAAATTTTTGTATTTTTGGCAGGCTGTGCAGAGTTAACTGAGGGGAGGTTAAACCTTCTTTTCTGAGTCAGTACCAGTAATGAACTGAAGCTGCTGGTGCAGTCTTAGGCAGCATTACCTTTAATTCTTAAAGCTACCTGATAAAAAACATATAAAAAGGAACTTATGTCAAAGAATGGCAAAATTTTCAAAGCTAAGTCAAATTCTTCTTTAATTATGTTGTCCCCACAGCTACCTTCAGCCTGTCTGCGAGTTTACGAGTGTCCGCACGGGTAGCTTGATGTCACATGTTTAGACACCGAACAAATGTCCTCTCTGAGAGCTCTGAGAACAGCAGTAGGTTTGCTGGTAACACTTTACAGTGAAGGCCACAAAATGATGCATCCTCAGTCAGCCAGGAACTAAGGAAGCTAATCAGCATCCCAGTAGATTGCTTCGCTCTATATAAAACACAAAATGAATGACTAATTAACAGTTTATCATTAAGTGATGATTGAGTAGTCGTTACCCGTTAAGATAAACTTAAAGTTATTAGTTACATAATTAAAAGTTTGATGAGGAGTTACTCACTAACTCTCATTAACTGACAGGTAAATAATAGCAGTGTTGGGCAAGTCACTAAAAAATATAATAAAATATAATGTCTATATATTACTCCTTTGAAAGTTGATTAGAATTCCATCGGTAATGCTTAAGTATTAGGAAGTGCTTCCAAAACTGTGGGCTGGGCCCAAGAGGTCACAATCAAAACCATAAGCATGATTGAAATCACATTTTAAGAGATAATAAAATGCTGAAAAATCAGTTTTCAAGTCCTAATACTAAGAAATGCAGTCAGGAGATTTAACTTAACTTTGTATGTTATTTATTTACTACTGATATTAGTTTATCTGTTATTGAACTAACTGGTTACATAAGCTGGTAAATTATTTGAGTTTCACGGTATATGGTTGTGGCCTATTAAAATAACATGGATTTGTGCTCTACAAATAAAGTTTGATTGATTAATAAAGATTGAGCGTCACTGGTTTTCCTTTCTCTGACCCTTAACTATCGACTCAAAGTCATAATGACACATAAACAATGAAGATGCCTCTGGACTTTTCTTTTTAGATTATTAATAAAAAAGGTAAAAGTAAATATTTTCTGACCCATCAACAGTGTTCTGTGATTATAAAATTTTTAAATAATGAACCAGAGTGCCTCAGTAGATTGATTTGTAATTCGTTATCACCAACACTTGCTCAGTCATCTCACAAACTGTACAGAACACAAACTGCAGTGGCCCTCCCAGCTCTTGAATAACGTCCCCTCAGTTTTGTAACAGTCTGTGCCAAAAGTACAAAACTGTCATCCAACATAAAAAAAGAAGATAAACACGTTCGGGCAAATATCCGTCCTCCTCTGACGTTGAGCCTGTAAGGTGACCTCCAGCTGTAATATCCAAATTATCCAAACCAGGGCAGAATAAGCCTTAACATTGGCTAATGGATGCATTAAATATAACAATTGATTTGTGTTGCACATTCCAGGCTGTTCTAATGGATCAGGCTTGTATCAGGGCAGGTGGGGGGTGGGGGGGGGATACGGAGGAGAAGGAGGTGACTTGAGGGCCCCCATCCAGCTGATGGGACTCAACTTTACCCCCTCACAGGGTCAGCTTACAACTGCAGGACTCGGTGTGTGTATGTGTGTGTTGTCGAATTGATTTCCTCTGCGATGACAGCTCCAGTCAGGCTGGCACCAAGTCCCCCGGACACACATACACACACAACACCATCAACAGCATAACAAACGCACACATACAGCGCTCGTGATCTTCAGTGCTCTGGAGTGGCCTGTTGGAGTGACGATGCATTTCGAAATCCCTCCTTCATGTTCTCAGTCAACCCCACAATGACGTTTTTACATTAGTATTTGTAGAGACAAGTGTTTTGATCACTTCGATGACCTGAGGGTTTTACCACAAAAAAGGGTTAACGTTTATGGTCTCTCTGGAAGTGAGCTGGCTTGACCAAATTGTAAGCTCTCTGTTTTGGGTATAACGAGGGTGGTTACAAACACTCTCAGTTCACTCAAACTCTCTGCCTCACCTTTCATGAGCTCACACCAAAGGGTGTATTCAGCCCATCATCTGACGCGTCATCCACTGTTTAGAGAAATGAATACCAGCTGTTTGATGAAGAAATGCTGGAATTTAGATTAAAAAAGGAAAACAAATAAGAAATGATGAAACAACACTGCTGTGGCACTTATTGCTCAAGAGACTGACAAAAATGTTGATTTCATTTGCTCTTTTTCTTTAGCCATCAAATAAACTTTGAGTCTTTTTCATGTGAAAAATCCCCACAATCCAACTCTTTGTCTTGTTTTATTCATCTATTCAAACTAATTCATCTTAAATTAAAAAATACAAATTTCAATCGCAATAATCTGCTGACTACTTTTTTTCATTAATGCTTACATTGTAAAATCTGCCATATTTGGGGACTTTTATGCCTAACTTACACTAAAAGACTTAACCTAAACTTTTTTGGGATGTTCGTAAGTCTGTATGACACTCACATCTGAAGACTAATTGTCTTCAAGTAAAAGGTTTAAGTCTCAGACAGATTTAAAAAAAAAAAAAATACTTGAAATCTTACAGCGTCCCAAAAAAAGACTGCAACTAAACTGTATGCATTCAAGCCCATGACTGCTTTCCTATTTTAAGGCCTGTGCTAGTTTCCATGTATTATAACGACTACTTTAATGTTATGATGAAGAGTTCATATGTACATTGTGTGGTTGTAGTAGCCTTTGCTTGTGGGAACAATGTGTCTTTGTTTTTACTGAACGATTTGAGGTCTCTTGTACTGAACTGTATTTGAAGTTTTGAAAAAAGGGGGTTTTGACTCAAGAGGCTATTTTTCAATCAGTTCAGTAAATTTACTTTGACATGCCGCTCCCTTAAAGCCACAGAAGGTGTGGAGAAGTGATAAATAAAGACAGAAGTTGCTGCAGCTCTCAAAATCCTTGTCAAATATTGTCGCTGTCGGGCACAGACCTCCTTGCTCCAAAAATACTTTACAGGAAACAAACAAAATGCTCTGCTACTGATTGAATTAATGCTCTATTGTCCAGATTACAAATGGTTTTGTTGTACTTTTGTTTGGTTAAAAGTTTACAGAACCTGCTCAACACCATAGAATATCATCAACAGCTGTTATCAAGAAAAAATTAAATGATAAAAAAATGCCAGGGTGCCAAACATAGATGATATGGTACAGTTAGATAACATAGGGGCTAACCTCTGTCCTGAGTGGGGCCTACTTTTTAGCCTATGAGCTAGCAACATGTTTTGACTAAAATGTCTCTTAAAGAATGCTGTGTAGGATTATCTCCGTCTTCACATACATGTGCGAGAAGGAAAAAGACAACTGTGTGATTCTTTTGACTGAAAGTAAAAATCTCTAGCAGAGGCTTACTGTGATTCCATTTTAGACGTTAGCTTTTAAGCTAGTTTGCTAACCTCAGTGCACTAATATCCTTTAACCACAGGCGACTCTGTCTGTTCTTTTTATACTATTATTGTTAAAACAGCCAAAGAGGGACTCTACAAATATAACATTTTCTCAGCCCTGGGCTGTATATTCCTTCATCTCTCTGCTATAATTACAGTCTTTTGTTGCTTCCTGTTTGGTGCTTGTGAGTCTGTTGCTAGTTTTTTTTTTTTTTTTTATTATTATTACTATGGTGTCATTGAGCACTACTATTAGCATTAGACAAGAATTAAGTCTTATTAAAACAAATTAAGTAACTGAATTTTGTAAACTAAAAGGTATTTTACTGTAATGTATCTGTTAACGGTCTTTACAGTAAGTTACTGTAAATGACAGTCTTAATGATTAACTGGTATTTAATGTGTATATTTTAACTATTTTAAAGATTAAAACATTTTGGATGGGACAACTGTCTGCTGTAGTTGTCCTTTTTTATTAAAAATGATACATGTGATTCCTTTTTCTTTTTTTTTCTTTACAAAACATATATATTACCTAAAATGATCACTAAAATATTTGAAATTACAGAGATTAAGATGTAAGTGAAAATACAGTAAGTATACTGTAAATAAAATAAAATAAAATTACAGTATGTGTGAAAACTGACCAATAGCAGGCAAGATTTCTTTTATTAAATGTTTTGAAATGAAACAAATGTTTGAGTAAATGTATTTTATTGGATAAATATTGCACCCTTGATAATAGTGCACCCTTCTTATCTAATCACAACAATAAAATGTTAACTCCTTAGATGTTGTGTTTTTACCGCCTAGTGTGGGATGAATACAGAATGACTATGCAACCAGGTGAAATGGGAGGGGCTTGGCAAGACCTATTGCACAGCCTGAATCAGTGACATTACAGACATAAAGATACAGTTGCAGGAGTTTCTCTTAACAGTTTATGTATAATTATAGACAAGAGCATTCCCAGAGGGTGGATACTAAAAATATTGACACTTAACATCTGATTTCAAAGCCTTTAGATTGGACATTACTTTGACTACCTCATGGGTTCAGAGTAAGTTACAATACTGATCAAGCCAGCTTTTAACCCAAGAAACTCTAAATTTAGGTTTACCAGATCCGGATTACCCTCTAATCTCACTTTGTGGTACACCTGTCTCCTTCCTCTGTTTCTCTGCCTTAAACTACTTTGTCATGATTAGTTTAAGCTCTAACTAATCACCTCATATTCTTACACTGTGCTCAGTTAAAAAGCTGAATCATTTCATCACAAATACACAGATTATAAGGTTCACAGACTTCTAATAACACACGTTTACTTGATGTTTATAATGAAGTATTAGCACGGTGTCCTATAGCACTTGATCTCATTGTCTTGTCTCCCCTTTTAGCCAGGGTCTTCTCTAAAGGTCTGTTTCAGTGACCAACATTCATGTGCATCAGGAAGTGCTTGTCTACTGATATAAATACTCTCATAATGTGTTGTCCAGCAGACTCAGGCCTCCCTTTTAGAAACAAACCAACAAAGCTTGTGCAGGTTCATTCCTGGTTTTTGGTTTCCTCCCCTGTAAACATGACACTGTTACTCCCGCTGTTTTCTTCTCTTGTCATTGCGTGATTAGATAAACCTCCACTGGCAGTGTCTTCAGGGTTCCTCTCCGTGACATCAGACTCATGGCGGGAGCGCTTGAAGCGTCGGTCAGGGTACTTGCTGTTGTCAAAGGGCATGCGGTGCACACACAGCACGTGGGTCTTCAAGTTGCCCTTCTGGGAGGCGCTGTAGGGGCAGTAGCTGCACTTGAATGGTCTCAGGCCTAAAGAGAGAAACACAAGGAGAGGATACTGTCACCATCAAAACCAAACCTGTAGATCTCAGTCATGGTTTTTGAGCATTATGATCTAATTAACTAAAGCACTGTTACTCAAAGTGAGGGTCGTCACACTGTAGATGTGCAGTTAGGGATTATTTACAAAAAATACATTAATTTAACATTTGGTATTGAAAATCATGTTTTAAATAATCACAAAATAGTTGATTGCATACTTATATTTTCTAAACACTTCATGCAACTCTTCATCATTTCTTTTGTATGATGTAAAGTGGCAGAACATGCCTTAACTTCTTACATTTGCAGGGATTGTACTGTTGGTTTAATGAACATAGTCTGACTACATTTTTTTTAAAAACTTAATATTAACAACAACCAGTCAGGGCCCGATATTGTGCATGAATGTGACAAATGAATACATTTATTAACCACGCTCTTTATTTTTTATGAACAATGAACAGAAAGCTTATTTTTTGAATTCATGAATGAAACATGAGTGAAGTTCACTCTGGAGGCAGCAAACAGATGTTTTTTATTTCCAAAGGCAGCATAAGTTTAGTGTGCAACAACTTTTGGTGAGCTGCTGCGTAGATCTGCTTCACCTGTTATGATGATGTTTTCATACAAAACAATTCCTGTGTTTTTCAAAGAAGCTTTATTATTACTACCTCAAACCGTAAACGAATTTTGTAAACTTACCTGTATTTTACTGTAGCATCTACAACTACCTACTGAGAAAATATCTCCTGTAAATTACTGTGAATGGCAATGAATTGTGGGAAAATATACATATTCCTGTAAAATCAATAGCATTTTACCATAAAATCTACAGTTACCTACTGTAAAATGTCTATACAGTTAATTACTCAAAAAAAGGCAGTGGATGAAGAGGTATTTCAATGTTACACATGTATAATCTGCAAAAGGTATAAATATTTTACATAATTAAAAGATCAGAGATGCATAGGGACTGATTAAATAAACTATAGTGCATGTTAAATAAAAAAAAAAAAAAAAAAACCTTTGCTAAATGTCCTTCTTTGTTGCTGTTTTTATATTTACTCTAAAAATGCTTGGTTCAGGTTTGCATGGTGACACAGCAGATAGTGAATGTGCCTCACAGCATGAAGGTTGCTCGTTTGATCCTTGTGTCAGTTAGGACTTTGCATGTTGTCCTCGTGCATGCCTGGGTTCTCTCCGGGCACTCCTGCTTCCTCCCACAGACCAAAAACATGCTCATTAGGTCAATGGCGACTCCAAATAGCCCTTTGGTATGAGTGTGAGTGTGAATGGTTGTCAGTCCCTCTATGAGTGTGAGTGTGAATGGTTGTCAGTCCCTCTATGTGGCAACCAGTTCAGGGTGTACCCCGCCTCCCACCCAATGTCAGCCGGGATAGGCTCCAGCCCCCCTTGACCCAAAAGGCTTACGCAGTATGAGCAGAAATAGGACCCAGTGTGTGATCTTTCACGGGACTCAAGGTCTGTGAAAGAGTCCCTGGTTAGGATACGATGACAGAAAAACATGTCAGGAAGGTGAAAGAAAGATGACTTAAACATTTTCCCCTGATAATTTTGTTCGGTGGTGGTTTGGCTGAGTCAAAGTGATGAGTACAAGAGAACAAAAATCAAGTCAAATGTTAGGATTACTCCAGTGAAACAATTTCATTTTGTTAGTTATAAGAGTATTGGACCTTAAGGAAACACATCCGAAACATGGAGAGTGTAAATTCCACCTTAAAATACAACATCCAGTAGTTAAATTTATATCTGAAGACAGATCATTGTCCTCATTTTTCCCCCTTTAATGTGGTATGAAATGACTGATTGATGTCTCAGAAGAGGGCTGATTTGTTGGTCTTTAACCTCGACCTGAACTTTTATCCTTCACAACAAAAAGTGTCCCTCCCAGGCCTGCAGGATTTCTCCTGTTGTTATCCAAGTGTGTTTGCAGTGAGACAGATTGGACAGAGAAACAAAGACTGCATTGGAGAAGAGAGTAAAGTTGAGGACAAAGAGGTGAGAAAAAAAGACATTTCTTCATCTGCACCCCCCCCCCCCCCCCCCAGCAGCACTGCCGAGCCTCTTATTGAAACAAATATATCCTGGAAACATTACCCAACACTTAATACTCACCTCACTTTGTGCAGCCATACAGCTCGGCCGCATTCATTCCGAACTAAACTTTTGCAGCTCCCTGAGTCGATATGCATCTTTTGAAGAGCGTGCATACATCTAGTCCCCTGAACACAATAGCCGGGCAGAAACGAGGCAAGGTATTTTTCTCTAACTCCTCCACCCCGCCACACCACCCCGCCGCAACAGCTCCAGCACAAAATGTTCTCCCTAGATTGAATCTGATCATCACTGCAGCAAACACAATGGCCCTTAATAGCACCAGCCGTTTCTTTGAGGGATGCCGATTACAAAGCCATCATAACCCACTTCACTTAGCTCACTCAGTCACAGACAGACAGACGGAGAGGACAAAACAAAACGAAGAAGGAGGAAGGAAGGAAGGAAACGGGAGGGGAAGTATAGAGGCAGTTTGAGCCCTCTGTGGTACTTTAAGTTATTAATAACAGTACATTTGCTGTTACCCACGTTTTCTTTTTTCTTTCTTTATCTCTTATTCAATTGGAGATGCTCTAAATCAAATTAACATATGGGGTTTAAAAGCAGCGTGGGGATAGGTGCGAGGAATATCAATAGGTAAAAGGCCAAGAATTAAAGAGGAAACAATCTATTTGAAGCACTCACAGGCATACACTTGGGGTTAGAAGGAGTGAGTGCACAGTCTACTTGTATTGTACAAAGACGGACACATGCACACTTAAGTGCACACACAAACACACTCAGGCGAGGATGTGTGGACGCAGTGAGGCAATGTTGTGGAAGCAGCTACTTTGTGTTTGGCAATCTGACACAGGATTTGGAGCCTCTCCAGCTTTCTGATATTACATTGTTTGCTCCGGAGCCACACAAAGGGGATTGCTACAAGTTTGGAGGCTTTGGATGTTCCAGTTGTCTGAATTTCCAGATAAGCTAGTCTGCGGCACACAATGAAGGGTCCCTTTTATTCATGTGCGGTTTAATTTCACACTCTCTTACATTACGTTAAGTCCGAGAGGCAGAATATCCCATCCCATTTTACACTTAGGAAGAGCGAGTTATGCCCCCAAACAACTCAACTCGCTCTTTTTCCCCCCTCTCTCCGCTTACTTACTGTTTTTCTCCATGGACTTTAAAAATAAATACAAATCAAGCTTGGTTTTATCTGCGGGGAGATGTTGAGGTAAGAAGAAAGAGATTGGGGCTTGAATTGCAACGCTTGAGAAACTTTGGATAGGATGTATAAACTTGAGTTAGTGTAGAGATTGAAATTGACTTCTGCTGAGCAACTTGGAGACACACAGGCGAAACTTTGTTGTGGATTAAAAATTAAAAAGAGACACACCAATACACACTCATGGTGGCACTCAACAATCCACATACCAGGCTTTTGTTAACGGCCACAGTTGCCATCATTAATCCACATTTTCCCCCACAATAACCCCTCCGTACACTTAACCGTTTTACTCTGCTCTTGGTTCCATCCGTCTGGTTTCTGTGACACTTTCCTCCGTCACCCATACACAAACAGCGTGAAACTAAAATGTGTGTACAAGTAAGAAATGACGGGTAAATACAAGAGTAACTTCAGGAAAGTGCAATCATCACCACATAATGAAGATAACAATGAGTAAAGTTGTTTAGATCAGGCCAAGAAGATCAATCTTCGTTCATTATTTTGAATTGACACCTTTTTTTTACCTTTAAGGGGGAAAAAGACATACACTATCATGTTTAAGTGATTTAAAAATTATTAGGGCAAATTTC
Organism: Cetoscarus ocellatus; assembly: GCA_037902135.1. NCBI lineage: Eukaryota > Metazoa > Chordata > Actinopteri > Labriformes > Labridae > Cetoscarus > Cetoscarus ocellatus. Next base: position 20,449 of record JBAMNC010000376.1, on the reverse strand, counting down.
CTTCCGATGTTCAGATATTTTGCATTCTGGATATATTAGTTAAAGCACACTATATTTTACAAAACTCTGAGACTGTTCAAAGTATATTTTCATTTATATCCTTGAAACCTAATTGCATGTATTTAGGGCATGGGTGTCCAATTGGCCCTCAGCAATTTCAAAAGGGTAAAATTAAATTAGAAGGAAGAGCTTTTGCCTGATAGATAAAGAAAGAGGAACCACCTATTTTAGCGAAAAGCAAAAATTGAGCTTGTTTGTTTTTCCCGGGCCATCTTAAGATCCAATGTAAAGAGTAGAAAGCACTAACCAACTTCAAGCACCAACATTCATTCAGATTTTGGCAGCCTGAACATGATGAGATTTTAGAATCTTCCTTCTTTCTTGGACAGAGCATTTTTTTATTCTTATCTCAACAAGGGGCAGACAGAGGTACCCAGGACCACCCAGAGCCACCTGAAATCTGATTGTCCACCCCCAAATCGTTATGTTTCATACATTTAAAGTGAGACAAAGCAAAGCTGCCATGTCAAACTTGCATGTTTCAATATGTGGCCCATGAAGAAAAAAAATACACAACCCTGATCGAAGGTAAACTGTCTCCCTATGTTCATAATATAACACATTACCAGACAGTTATTTTACTTTTCTGAGATCAAACCACAGAGAGGAGAAACGGAGAAAGTCTCTGAAGAGTTCTGAGTATCAGGTAAGTTTGGCTAATATTTAGCTCTTTTCATGGGCTGTACTGTGAATGGTAAATGGAGTTGATATGGCACTTTTCTAGTCTTTGACTACTCAAAGCCACTTTGAACAGCAGGTCACATCTACACATTCACACCCACTTATTTATTTTTATTTATTTATTTATTTGTTCCTTACATGAAAGCTGACAACAAAATCCGTACACAGGTGCACATTACACCCTCAAACAAACACATTCATGATAGGAAAGGAGCAGCAAGAAGAGAAATTTCTCTTATATTTGTCTGCCCCTACTTGACAATTTAAAAAAGACAAAAGAACAGATGTTCTGACATCACATACAGTTGATTTTCAATAGCCTACATCCACCAGTCTTTGATTTTTACAACAAAAACAAGCAAAACAAGTACAAATAAGTACAATAAAATAAAGAACCCAAAAATATACAAATATACATCTCAAAACATGCTTAACATCCAATGTAAGTTTCTAGTGTGCATTGACACATTTTTTGCATTTGTATATTTTTTTTAATTGATGAGTGTCTGTACAACCCTTTAAGTCCTGTACACACCCTTTAAGTACACATTTGTTTTAAAGTAGTTAGAGCGACTTGGTGCTTAAACTCAAATTTTCTTCTATGATTCTGATCTTCTGAAGTAAACACAAACAGCTTTTGTAGGTTTTCTGGTAAAACTCTGTTTCTGGCTTTGAACATAATTAGTAATGTCTGGAGTTCTATTATCTCTGAAAGCTTCAATAACCCTGATTTAATAAACAAACTATTGGTGTGCTCTCTAAATTTGACTTTGTGAATGATTCTGATTGCTCTTTTCTGCAATAAAAACAAAGGCTTTATATTACTGATATATGTATTACCCCACACTTCTGCAGAATAACTCAGATAAGGCAGTATAAGCACATTCACGCACTTTCATAACCATTTACATGCCACTGACACTGCAGTGGGAGCAACTTGAGGTTAAGGGTCTTGCCCAAGGACACATTACCATGTGACAGCCAGAGCTGGGCTTGAACCTGCAACCTCGCGATTACTGTCCAAGTGCACTATCAGACTGGCCATTGACGCATGAGGTCAACAGCCCGACAGCAGTTAGCACACCTGCTAGCTGGCTACTGCTGTTTGTTTTGTTATTTTCTGTGTACTAACAGTGGTTTAATGTGTGTCTTACCAGTGTAAACATGCCGAACATCACGAAAGAAGTACCGAAGCACGCACAAGAAAAAATATAGACCAATGGTAAAGGAGGACTGGGTCTCCAGGTATACTGGGAGAAAATATGAGGAAAGGTGGGCAAATTCGGCAAGCAACAGATTAGGTGTGTTTAATTGGTTATCCATCTATATCAGCCCAGTACTGTGTGTGACCTGCCTCTCATCCAATGACCAGCTTCACCTTTAATCCATAAGGGAATCCAGATAGAGAGTTTTTTATTCACTGAATTTTAAAATGATGATTTCTAATTGTATGATTGTGAACACCTTTTCAAACAGGAAAAATGAGAAGTGCCCACATATGCCCAAAATTGATGAGCATTATATTTGACCCATGCATCTTTTACATTACACTTTCAGTATAGATCTCTTAAAGCCCAGATCCTTGTCTCTATTAAGTGCAAAGGTTGGTTTTCTTTCCAAAAGCCTTTAAAGAGAGAAATTAAAATGAAGCCGACAAACAGATAAATAAAGGATGGGAGAAAAGAGAAGAAGACACACACAGAGAAAGAGGGAAAACAGTCTTGTTTTCATTAGTCTAGCATTATCTAAGCTGGTTAATTAACCCCCTAAGGCCCTCAGCATGGAGATCAGAGGAGAAGGGGGAGCGGAAGTGAAGAGGAGGGCAGAACCAGAAGAGTCAGTGGGTGGAGGTGTTTTTCTGTGTGCATGCTTGTGTGTGGGAGGTTTAATGACAGTGCTGCCACAAACATGATAGAACTGACACACATGAGCGCTGGTACAACCTTCAATCATCCCACCAAGTAGCTTTTATGTACATATCTCCACCATAAAATGCAAAGAAGGAGTGATTAACCCTTCAGTGTCAACAGTGAAACAAAACTGTATACGCCTCTGCATCCTTTTTAATGACCATCAAGAGGAGAATGCACTGGTACCTCTGTGCCAATCCCAGCAAGCAAATTAAGATGGATATTTTGAGCTCTGTTGATTTGACACTTTGTCTTTGACATTATTTGATCACCAGACAAACATCTTACCAGTTAGTGTTCCAATAACGCTGGAGGATTTCTAACTTTGCCTCTGCCTACAATGCCTGCATCAGTACTGCGCTCTTACTTTGTACCCTCCACCTAGACAATATTCACCTGTGGGCTTAAGACTGGGAGTTACTACACAGTGCTTAAAATCTGTATGTGAAATAAATCTGTAAAAAGTGATGAGGATGGAGCCCAGATACTAACTATCTGATGGCGCGCGACCTCGCCCACTGGCAGCAGAAGTGCGGCGCTGCAGCAAAAAACATAACAGCTAACATATATATAAAAGGAGCAACATGTAAACGCCTGGTTTTACAGCCAGCCCACCTTAGAAAAGGACTCAACTGATTATTTTTTATTGTGATTTCCTTGCCTTCTCTGTTTCTACAATGAGTGAGTACATTATGGAATTAAAAACACAGATTATAAACACTATACGTTCTTGGCTTATTAATGCCTTAAATGTCTTGTATTTATATTTTTGTTATCATACCTTTTATTCCATGGGGAAGGAGGAAAACAAATCTGCTCATTAACTGTGATCAGTTCTCGTGAAATCTCTTTAATTCCCATGATATTATATGATATTCCTATACTGTTGTTGTTTTTCCTGTTTTGGGTTGATCTGCTTGGTGGTGACTGATTCGAACTTGCAGTGGCTCGCACTGAAAATAGACTTGCTGCATATTTCAAGCGATCCAATGTGGCAGGACGCTGCTGGTACGTGCTGGGGACTGAGCGAGGTGCAGGCAGTGGAAATGGACTGACTGAAGAGACGGAGTGATTTGCAGATTGCCACTAGTTGAGTGTGACGGAGTATGTGGAAATTCGGGGTAATGCTGACTTGCTGCTGCCTGTCTTGTTCAGGACACTCTTGATAAAGAGATTTTTACTCTCAGTTTCTTTTCCCGGTTAAATTAGTAAAATCAAATTATCATAACTGAATTAAATCCTGAGACTAGGTTTATCTGTCTTTTTAACCCTTACTGTCTTCCTTGAATATTTTTGACACATAGAGATTCCAGAATTAAACAATTAAACTTAACAATGAGTTGTTCAAGTATATTTTAATGGTTTACATATGCATCTTTATATGAGGAGTTAAATTAGGGAAAAGTTTTTTGTCACTTTAAGTCACAACAGTTTTTGTATTTCTGCGTGGGAGTCTTTTTTGATTTGAAGCGACAGTGATGGCTGACTGGAGGGATGGCAGTAAATGGGTTTTTGCATTAAACTTTTAACTAACCCAAACGGAGCTTACACTGAACATTCTGTGTCCATATGTGAAAAGTACAGCAGGAAAAGTTTTCCCTTGCCTCCTTCTTGTGAGAAAAGCTATCTTAAGACAGCAACAGATGGCGGTAATGGCATCGAATGGCATTTAAGGAGGGCAGAATCTGGATAGACGCCAACAAACAGACCCTGATCTCCAACAGCTTTTGTGTGCGAGCAAGTGTGTGTGCGTTTTGTATGAATGGGTTTGTGTTGATGAATGCACTCTTTGGTGTTTTTATTTATGCAGTTTGGTGTTTGCTCATCAAGGAAGAACTGTATGTTTAATAGTGGTAGAGGATACATTTACATGTTTCTAGTCTTTAATTTAGATTGTGGCATACAAACAAAAATAAATTATAAAAGATTCTGTACAATTTCAAGAAGCTGTAGAGTGAAAACAAAAAGAAATAGACGGAGTTACAGACAGACAGTTTGTAGGCAGAGACACAGAAGGTGCGAGCAATTAAGTGTGCTAAACCATCTGTCCAATAACCTGCACGATCGCTGTGGCTCCAAGATTACTCAGCAAACCACAAAAACACACACATACACACTGAAATGATACAAACAATGGTTTCAATGTGTTTCACTGCTTATTTCACACATTAAGTATTTATTATTTTAAGGGTTGAAACATTAACTACAGATAAATCGGATAATTCAAAATGTTGTCACTAATTAGGTTGTCAAAAGTGTGCTGTGGTCTGACAAGTCTATTATTCTTTTTTTTTTTTTTTTTTTTAAATAATGGGCATTGTGTCCTCCAGGAAGAGAAAAAGGACCATCCCAATTGAACAAAGTTGTAAAGCCAGCATCTGTGATAATATGGTGGTGTGTTATTGCCCATGGCATGGGTAACCTGCACATCTGTGAAGGCAACGTTAATGCTGAAAGGTACATACTTGTTTTGGAGCAACATTTGCTGCCAAAAGAGTGACTTCTTTTTCAAGGATGTCCCTTCTTATTTCAGCAAGACAACGATACATATTCTGCATGTATTACAACAGCGTGACTTTGCAGTAAAAGAGAGCAGGTACTGACCTGCCTGGAGTCTGGACCTGTCTTCTATTGAAAGTGTGTGGTGCACTATTAAGCTGTGGTCACACTAAATGCACCTTTGCGAGTCTAAATTTCATGCAGATATTCGTGAGTACAAATATTAAGTGGACTTTTCGCCCCTCAGCCCTGAACGAGACAAAAGAAGGGGATGGGTCCATTTCCCAGCTACAATAATGTGTGTTTCTGAGTTCTCGATCCATAATCAACCATGCTGGATGTTTCTACAGTCACTGTCTTCCTCCTGTTCTCAAAAATGAGAAACTAAATGTCCCAGAAACGTCTGAAATTGAAACACATCCATTTGATGATCCATCCCATCCTTCAGAGCCACATAGGAAGAGTTTCACCACCATGTCCAGGGGATTCCCCCCTATTGCCGAACCTGCCTGGTATGATCACAGACCCACTCCTCCTCTCTCCCTGGTCTATTCTCTCTCTCGTGGGTGCTCCGGTAGTTCTTCCATAAAAATCGGCATATTTTCTCTGATGAAAAACACATTAAATCACCGCTACTTTGCCAGAAAAGCACACCAGCAGCCAGTTCGCCGTTGTTCTGTCAGACTTGGTTCACACTATAGCCCATAAAAAAAGTATTAAATAATAATGAACTGAATTTACCGCATACTCAAAACTCTCTCCAGAGACTTTCTCCCCATTTCTCCTTTCTGTGGTTCAGTTTCTGAACACTAAAATAAACGTGTGAAAGAGCTCCAACGCCAGCATGATGCAATGTGTACTTCCTCCTCTGTCTGTGATGTTATCCTACACCATTCACTCTTGATGCTGTTTGGCTGTCACACCTTGGGTCCAGGCGAATTTAGCACAGAAGTTGAATATTTTAAACTTTGGCAAAAGAGACGAAATTAGTGCTGGTCTCGCAAAAAATTGTGTCATCTTCAGAACTTTTTTGCAACTTCCCATTCACTTTCAATGTATTTCAGTGGCGTGACAAACTGACATTAGTTAATGACATGAACACACCTTTACGCTCAAAATACAGCAGCTTCACTGTTTAACCTTGACCTCATTAGAGTACAATCTACCAAAGGACTGGGGCTTTAAGCAAGGAGCATTGATTTTTCTCTGTGTCTTGTTGTGTTCGTATTTAATAGAGCCATCTTTGTGAGTCCATATGCAGTTCACTTTTGTGTTAATTGCTCATGTATTAAATGTTTTTGTTTTTAAACCTGGCCATTGTGTCCACCATAAATAATGAATAATGAAGTGCTTTATTATATATGTTGTGTCAAATTAATCATTTTGTGAAACACTCATGAAATTTTCCATGAGAAATAAATTGTAAAAATCCATCCAACTGTATTAAATGTGAAAAAATAATTACTAGTTCATGGTAAGGCTCTTTTCATGATAGGCAGCATTTTTGTATTTTAACACAAATAACTTGTATCTTTTTTAATAGTGACCATAAAGTCATATGACCTGGACACCTGACCCAACCCACCCAGCATAAACACAACAATACACCTTTGCCTGGTGTGTCTTTAAATGACTTTAGCTCCCTGGTTTATGGAAACCAGTTACAGGTTAAAACAACTGTGACCACAATGCTAATTCTGTAAGCCCTTTGCTATCCAAGCTATTAAGATGAGTTTATACCAAACGTGAATTTCAGTTTGTCGCACAACAGAAATACATTTGAAGTGATTGAGTAGATGTGAAATTCGTGCGAGCAATGCAAATTTTGCCCCTTCGCCCTTTCACTATAGTTAAAAATATGCGACTTCTGCAACAATTTCACCTGAAGTCATGGCCAAACTTCACAGAAGAACTACCAGAGCAACCATGAGAGAAAGAAAAGACCCGAAAGAGAGCAGGAAAAGACTGGGAAAAAGACAAGTAAAGCCAGGCAGGTTCGCCAACAGAGGGGCCATCACCCAGACATCGTGGTGAAACTCTCCATGCGTGGCTGTGAAGAATGTTATGGATCACCAGCTGGGTGATTTTTCTGGGACATTTAGCGTCTGGTTTTCGAGAATGAGAAGAAGACAGTGATTGAAGAAACATCCATGGTGGTTGTTTTATGGATCAAGAAGGCGAAAACACACGTTGCTTGGAGACAGACCGGCCCTCTTCTCTTGTTCCTTTGGGTATATGATCTATTTAAACACAAGAATATAAGTGTAAAATTTACTTACGCGAAGGTGAAACACAAATATTTTTTGCTGTTTGTTGTAAACACAGCTCAAAAGTAGATAATCACCCAGGCTCATCTTCAGATTTTCCCTGGGTCAGTAGGTCATCCTACCTGCCAGCAGTTGTTCAGTCAGGATTCATTGTTAAACTGTAGGTTGACATTCATCTGCTGTGAATGTTTGTCAGCCAAACTTCACTGTGCCAATGGTTGCACTATGGTCTGATATCTTTCTAATGACTGACAAACTCTGAGAACAGGCTGGAGTATTGATTGACATGTCAGATCTGGACAACATTACATAAAGTTTTGTTCACATACCTGCGCAATGAAGATTGTTTCTTCCATGACAGGGAGAAAGGATTTTAAAGTACAAGAGAGAGATTCACTCCGCTTCTCGTCAAAGTCCTCATTTGTAGACGAATGATGGATTGAGCGAGTAGGTGGCTAGTGTTTTTTTTTTTTTTTATTAAACACTAAAAATATATGTTTTATCCGTCCTCCCTTATCCCCAGCCCCCTCTAAAAATAAATACATTAACATTACTTCAAACAGCCTGAAGGGAGTTTATCCTGCTCTGGATTCCCTCTGATGAATTAAGAGCATTTCCCCCCAACGAGCCGGCGTGTTGATAGAAAATTGGCCTGAAGTTTGGGGAATAGTGATTTGGTCTGTTTCCTAGCTTAACTAGAGAAAACCAACACACAAATAACACCAGGGGAGGCACTTAAGGAGAGGAGGGGGTCTGTGGAGGGGAAGGAGCTCTTCCAGCATCAAAGCTCACTAAAATGTCCCCACCAGGGACCAGGTCCCAAGTTAAATACTGAACTAGATTATTAATTGCTCTACCAGTCGGACCTGTTAATAAGAACCAGAAATAGCAGCTGCTTCCTCTCTGTCTTCATCTCTTGTTCTATTTCACTCTGTGTTTCCTTTTTTCTTGGAGTCTGCTGCTCCTTTTTTTTTATTACGGTGCTTAAAGTTTGCTTCATACACTCCTATGCTCATCTGTTAGCTTCTTCACTGACTCACTACAGTCTGAAATACACTCGCTGGTTTACACACATCTTTTTAAGCTAGTCAATCACTCAGTCATGTTTGAGTTAATCCTTAATCAGACCAAAGATTTGCCAGAAAACAAGAGTATTTTTGATCGATGCACAATTGAGTGAACAAAGCTGGTTGAACCTGGAATTGCAGATAATGGTGTCGCCTAAGATTCGTTGTGTCCAGTCATCAGCAGCTGGTTTTACACTGTAAAACATGAGTTTGAGCAGTCATTCAGCACCACAGAGTTGGTGTCAAATATTTAGTATAAAAATCAAGACAACACACTTTGTGAAGGTCAAACGTCCTGTCATTAATCTCCTTCTTTGGTTTTTAAAATGCATCAAACTTGTTAACAATGAGGTTGAAAAAGTTAGAAAGACTGCATCTCAAATTATATCTCAACATTATTTTTCCCTCTAAATGCAATCCAATGTGTCTATCGTGGAAAATGAATTAATTCAGGTTTGGATAGATAAATAGATTGGTTTTAACTGGTAAATGATAAGTGGATAGATGAGTGGATGATCAATGAATGTGTACTGATTGACTGACTGGTTGGAAGAAGGATAGATAGATAGATAGATAGATGATAACACACATAGGCAGACAAATAGAAATTATTCAACAGTGTTTGAGTTGCTATGCTTGGGTGCTCTTTATTTATTCCACATTGCAATGAACAAACAAATATGGCCACAGATGTTAGTTGACTGTGTCGATTTGTCTTTTAATTGATTGTTTATATAGTTTTTAATTATTTTCAGCCAAATTGATTCAGCAGAGTATCACTGAGTTGCTACTTAAAGTCTTTAAAATCTTCTGAAATGTAGAAAGAAAAGTCTTCTTGAGTATTGGCTTTTATTTACATTGTGTAAATGTAATTTTTGAGATCATTAATATTTATTCACTTACTCAGTGAGTCACTTACAGTTTCAGCCTCACTTTCTTTGAAAGAAGTAAACAGCATCCGAGTGTGTGTCTTTTGTGTAAATGTGTGTGAGTGTCAGGGTCCCTCCTGAACTGAGGGAGGAACAATCTGCTGCTGACCTGTCAATGTACACAGATAATGGATGCCTGTGTGTGTGTGTGTGTGTGTGTGTGTGTGCGGGTGTGTGTGTGTGTGTGTAGGCTGTCATCCATGTCTCTCAGCAATAAAGAGAAAAAAAAATAAAAAATGGAGGGAGGGCAGTGGGGGTTGATAGATATGCAGGCCACCTGCTTCTCACTCACATTGTGACACAAAGATCCTCGGCTGCTCTGCTGCATTAATCATCATGAACTTCCTTTGACCTCGACACACACAGCGATAACAGCTCAAAGTTATGGAAACAGTCAGGAAACACTGAGCCGCAGACAGGCAGACACACCCGAGCTTTTTCGGTACAGAAACAAACAGAGGGGATGGTTCGTTTATCACAGGTGGACTTTGACTAAAACCCTTTTATATTATATAACTACAGTTATTCACATTAAGTAAATCAATGAATCCCCTTTAAGGGCCTCTGTGTTGGCCTGGATCGCACCATTGGTCAAGAGGTTAGAGCAACTCTGTCAAGGTCAGGTTAAAGCTCAGAGATTGGGGGCTGTAGAGGGAGCTGGTTAGATGTTTTATACCATAAAGAAGGGTCTATTACCCCTCATATTTTGAACATTATTAATTATATGAATGGTAGCTAAACTGTGGTGATGTAGTTTTCTAAATCAAAGACTTTTTGGTAGCTTAACGTAGGTCGACCATATTCTGAAAACCCAAAAAGGGGACCCTCAGCAGCAAATGTTACATCATGATGCTCAACATCTTGACAGGCAGGTACATTGGAATAATTCCAGTGGTCCAGTGCAGCGCTTTATTATAAATATTAACCCTTTTACTACTATGAATAAAGATGGCTGCCTGGTCTTTTTTTTGCTTTTTTAATTTCAAGAAAATAAAAAAAACAGATTTGAATTTTCCTCAGGTTCCTCTTTTTAAACAATTCTAAATGAACATCTACAACACTTTTGCGAAGACAAAACAGAAAGTCAACCTATTTGATGTTATTCATTATTACTATTCTTTAAATTATTATAGTATTTAACTATTTATGAAATCCATAAAACACAAACTATGAAAAAGACGATGACAAAAAAGATGAACTAGTTGAAAATATGGCAAAACTCAGCGAAAATACGGCAAACAAATGGCAAGAAAACACTCCAGAATGATACTAATGTCATTATTTACAATACCTGTACATGATTTACACAGAAAATACAAGTTAAACACTGATAAACAATTCACATGCTCTGTGGCTCAGTCAGCTCACTTCCTGTACCTTCCCCTCAGGCAAACTCCACTAAAACATGAACCAGCAACTTTCTTGCTGTGAAGCACAAGTACTACCTGCTGCACTACCATGGACTTTATGATTAAGTTCTTGTCAACAGTAAATACATTAGTCACAGAAAGGCTCAGTCCCTGTAAAGGTACATTGGCACATAAAATGGGCTGTACATTGTCCAAGATGGGGCCAAGAGGGCCTCACAATTTAATGAATTTCACTTTTAAAAAAATCTTAAAAACTTTATTGTAGGGATTGTATGCATTTGGCACAGCTACATAGCTTTACTTTCCTTTATCAAGACTCTTTGTTTTGGTACGACTTTGCTTCAGGCAGAAAGACACACAGACTACACAGTCAATCAATCAATCAATGTTTGTTTCTTTCTTTGCCCATTCATAACAAGTGTTATCTCAAGTCACTTTACAATAGAGCAGGCTGAAGCCATGCTCTGTATTTTAAACACGTATATGCATATATACACATATAAATATGCATATAAAATATGCATATGTATGTACACACATATAAACATCCAGAGATGTATCAACTCAGGCAGAGACAAAGGGACTAAAATTAAGAATTTATAATTGTGGCAAACCCATGGGTGCCCAGATCATAAATCGGTCCTCATCATATTTGTCTCTGCTACATACAGATCTACTAGAGGTTAGCCCCTTGATGTGGTATCTTGCTTTCAAAAGGGTCCTTATGTCTATATGGTTTTAAAGATAATTATTATGGAGGTATAATCAATAACAACCATGGATAGAGAGATCAATCTAATATCAACGTAAACATCTAATATGATTATAAACTGGAGAGGATCGATGTTGATTAATATAGCAGCATCTAGTTAAACTGTCATTAAAATAGGTTTAACTGGTCTAAAGGTATGAATTTATGTTAAATGATGTCATTTTAGTTGATGCTTGATGCAGGATGAAGCACTTGGAGTGGAGAAGGTCCAAAGCCGCAGGTCATCCATGACTGATTGTCAAGGTCACACTAATATATGTGTGCTGTTTGCAGGAACTACCATGTATTTAATTTTGTTGATCTCTCTGAAGTTAATATCAAGGACTGTAATGATAACAGAATGGAATTACAGGAAAGGCTAAATATTAATAATGTAGCCCTTGAAGCTTTGTCGGTCCACAGCAGCAGGCCGTCCAGACCAAAGAGCCCAGGCCAAACACAGTGAGCTGATAACGAAACCAAAGTGGCAAACTAGCAAAAAGAAGAAGATGATAATGAGAGCAGTACAGAGGACAATCACTGACATGCATTATCTTTTTATTGGTTGGTTGTCACCATTTACAGAACAAAGCTATGAATCTAACCAACCTCTTGCCTTGCCAAACATAATATATGACTAATGATTGGCAACAGCAGAAAGAAATCCTGATCCCTATGTCACTACCTTGACTCTTTGTTCTACCATAGTGGTAAAAATCAAATATTAAACATTTCCAGGCTTGAATAACACTCAGGAAGCGGCCCAGCAGCCTCCACACATGCTGCTCATGTATCAGTTATGTCTGCTGGCAGCAGGTGTAAGTGAGACACACTGCAGCTGAGGAACAGCAAGTGTTATCAACACAGACTGAATAAGTGTGTGTGTGTGTTAGTGTGTCATGATGCCCCGGCCAGGTGCTCCTCAAGGACTTGCATCCAGTTTGTGCAAAATAGAAGGAGAGGAAATATTATGCCTGTATGTTTGTACGTGCCTGCAACTCTCACGCCAGCAGATGACTGAACCATTGATGATAAAAACAGCAGAAGAATAAAAAACTCCTGAGAACATGTCAGTAAAGCCGTTCAGTACAGAAGAACTGGCTGAATTATTTTGTCAGTCAAACTAAAACTGCTCTTTTAAAGGGTGTAAACATATTAGTCCAACTGTCATCTTCCTAAATCATATTTCTAAAATGCAGACTGACTGACCTGAAGCAACAGGGGAAAGATGTCTTGTATGTTTGTACTTCTGTTAGACCAGTGTTCATTTTGTTGACTAATTATTTTCCTCATATTATTCATCAACAACCTTTTTTCCCCTGATTAAACTAGACAGTAACTAATAAAAACAAGTGCACATGGACAAAAACTAAATTAACTGACATTTTCATCAACCAATAAAAACTAGACTAAAATGTTTGACAGAGACTTAATCCAATCAGACTTAATTTTGTCATGCAGAAAGTAGGGACAAGTTAGGAATATATCCATTCACAGCTACTTTGGTTGTGTGGAAAGGTTGGATGAGTTAAGAGGGACATCCAGTCACAGCTGCCTTAGCTTCATGGTGGTGGGATAAGTTGGGGAGTGATCCAATCAGAGCTCCTCTCTTTATGAATTGATATATTCATGTAGAGCAGGTTCACTGGTATTGTAACTGAGATGCTCTGCCAGGTAGCCTAAATAAAGGTGACTGCATTTCACACAAAAGTTCAATTTGTTTCTGTTTATTTATACATTCACACTTTACAATCATTCAATAAAGAGTTATTAGATGTTTCACTATATCCAAGTGTAAAACATGACTTCAGAAATTCAAGGAAACATAAAAATGCCTTACCCTTTACACTTCATATTTCAGTCAACTACATTTACAGTAGATTTTGTCGACTGAAATGTTGTTAAATTTCATGAACTAAAACTAGACTAAAACTAAAACAATTTAGATGACTAAATTATGACCAAAAATAAGAGATATTCTTGGCAAAAGACTATAACTAAAACTAAATTAACAAGTGCAATCAAAATTAACTGTGTTAGACCAGACTACACCAGTCATCCTTCAATGGTCTACATTCACTGAGCCGTGGTTTTGACCAACTTAAACAGAAAAATGCTTTGCAAAGCCGATGTTGCTGAAAAAGGCCCATAGTAACTGCTTCAAAGATGACAAAAAGTGATTATCAGGTGGGATATATTAATTCAGCTCTCACTATAGAGAACCTCTACCCCCTGGGTATTTTCTCTTTTTTAAACCATTTTCCTTGAACCCCAGAGATGGCTGCATGTTAAAAACCCAGTAGATCAGCAGTTTCTGAGATACTCAGTCCATCCCGTTGGTTACCAACAACCATGTCACATTCAAAGTCATCTCCCCATTCTGATGCTCTGTTGAACCTCAGCTCCTCCTTTTGACCATATCTACATGCCTACATGCATGCATTAGTGTTCAAGTCTGAAAGTGAGCGTGGTTGGTGATCAGAAGGTTGCAGATTCGAGTCCAGCTCCAGCTGTCACATGTCGATGTGTCCTTGGGCAAAACACTGAACCCTGAGTTGCTCCCACTGCTGCGTCAGTGGCGTGTACATGGGCATGAAAGTGCGTGAATGTGTTAGATGATACCGATGGACAACTGACATCGAAACTCCAACCATCAGTGAGTGATAGTGAGAGTAAATGGGTGTGAATTGGTAGAAGTGGTCTGTAGTGTAAAGCTGCTTTGAGTAGCAAAAGACTATCCATCCATTCATTAACTACACCACTTTTCCCTTATGGGTTGGTGGGGGGCTGGAGCCGATCCCAGCTGACAATGGCTGAGGAGCGGGGTAAACTCTGAACAAGTCACCAGCTGATCTCAAGGCCACATAGAGAGATGGACAACCATTCACGCTCACACCTAAGGGCAATTTTGAGTCATCAATCAACCTAACGAGTATGTTTTTGTCAGTGGGAGGAAGCCGGAGTACGCAGAGAGAACCCATGCATGCATAGGAAGAACATGCAAACTACACACAGTAAGGCCCTGTCCGACCCCTGGATCAAACTGGCGACCTTCTTGCTGTGACAGGGTTCACACTGTTTTCTAGAAATCATTTTCCAGGACTTTCCAGGACGTCCCCACACACACACTCTGAAGTGTCCATTTTTACAGTTGTATTTTACATTTTGTGCATTTACCCAGAAGGCTATGTTTATGCGTCTTCCGCCCCAGAGGTCTGATTTATTAGATGTGCAGTCTATGGCTGTAACAAATCTATGAAATATCAGACATTCTCTGACATTCTTAGAATTATGACGAATTTATCATAGACTAGTTTAATCACCCACAGATTCCAGTGTCACAAAACCAACTGAAGTTACAATGTTGGTGTGGGCAATTCTCAGGTTAATCTAACCTTCTAAAAAACAAGATTAAAGGTTGATGACCAATATCTCTGGCTAGCTCCACCAAATCATATTGAACTTAAAATTAATTTATTTCTAACTCATGGCATGAACATTGTCTGCAAGCTATCTTTTTAGTCTGGCTTTTATGTTGTGTCTCACTATTATAAATTTATGGTTTATTGTTTTTTTTTTTTCATCTTTATTTACTCTGCTTTTCAGAAATATTTTTTGTTGATTTACTGTTTAAGTAGCATTTTTTTTTTCTCGCCATTTTGTATTATTTCTTTTTGTCACCATTGTTTTGAGTTTTTATATTTTATTTCTAAATTTGCATTATTTTATCTACTCATATTTAATGGCTATGTGTGCATTAGTTACCAAGTACATTTTTACTTCATTTCCTATGTTTGATTTTTGTTCACTTACAAGGTAGAAGGAAGATAAATAATATTCCAGGACAATTCAAGCTTTTCCAGGACATTTACTTTTTCCTTCATTTTTCATGTTTTCCTTGACTGGAAACTGGTCAATCATTTTCCAGGTTTTCCAGGACACATGGGAACCCTGTGTGAGACACATGCACTACCTGCTGCTCATTAGTCCAGACCAGAGCTATAAGCTATATAAGCCCAACTCCATTTACCACTTTCTTTTTTTTTTTTAACCATTGAGTTGCTGCCATGGAATTGGCTGAATAGCTATCTAGGTTGAAAAGCAGATTAACATTTTGCATTTCCATACAGAATAATCGAGCATAAGGCCCCTCACTACAAACATAGTAACTTTTTTTACCTGGAGTTATTATTTACCCTGTTTCAAGAGTCTCCCCCTCTGTCTTATCTCCCCCCTTAAAGTCTGTCCTTACACCACTCCCCCCTCTCTCATGTGTTTTTCTCCTTCTCTCCTCAGCACCAGGGGAGAGCCTATTTGTCCGCTTTAGGTGAAATCACTCAATTCTTTCAGGAAGAAGCTTTGGAGGCCCCTATAGTAACCAGGAGAGAAAGAGAGAGTGGAGGCAAGAAAGAAAGAAGAAAGTATGTGTGTGTGAGCGGGAGTCCACCTTCCAAATAAGTTCCATTAATCATGGGCCAGAGTCTAATGTAACTAATATTTTACAATTAGAGGAGACAAGATGGAGCTGGGGGCCATCTATCTCCCTTACACCACATGATCATCGATTCATAAGAGCTGAGGAGAGAGGAAGAGGGAGGTCGGAGCACAGCAGAGGGCCTGCATCAAAAAAAAAAAAAAAAAACGCTCACATTTTGCCGGGCAACACGCTGACACACATGCAGACGTTCACACACACACACACACACACACACACACACACACACATAAGCACAGATGCTTGGCAGGAAATGGAGGGATGCATGAGAATGAGGGGACAAGCTGTCTCATTAGCATTTGTTACTTTATGTTTAGCTTCAAATCAGAGCAGCAACAAACAGTTATTGTTTTAAATCATTCATTAAATTGATTACTATTTTGTGAGCCGTCATTTTGTCTCAAACATCACCAGAAAAAAAAGAAAAGAAACATTTGGCATATCATTTCTCTCTTGATTTCTATTTATTACACACAGACCACCTTTTTTTGTTTGAAACTGTAGGAGGAGAATATAGTTTCCTAACATCAGTGATTGAAAACAAACTAATATTTTAATTATTTTCTGTCACAAGTATCGCTCTAGAATAGGGTACGCACAACCAGACAATCAGTCAAACTCTCTGCTCGGATCCCCTCTTACGAACAAACTCAGCAAAGGCCCAACTATCTGGAGGCTCTGGAGATGATCTTACCTGATTATCCTTAAGTGTCTTAAAAGGATCATGGCCGCTCCAACTTGAAATAATAAACATGTTCAATATATACAATCATAAGTGTGTGTGTGTGTGTTTGGAGTCCACAGAGGACAGCCAAGCACATCCCCTCTGTTTTGTCACATGGGCCAGAGCAAAGCCAATCAGGGATCAAGCTGGCTGAAGCAGGTAGTAATCATAGCCATGTCAACGAGAGTAAAGGTGAAGCACCAAGTTAGACGGATGTCAAAATGGAGATCCAACTCATTGATTTGTTTAAAAAAACATGAGCATCTAAACAGCTTAAACTGTAAATTATGTGTAACAAACTGATAAGGAGAGGAGCTGGATGGAAATCATAACTACCAAGGATGTTACAGGAAGGTAACCACTAGCCACATTTAGCCTCCTGACGTCGTCCACCATGTTTGTCAACACTAAAGTCGTGTGTGATCACACGAGATCACAAGCTGTTAGAGGCGCTGCCTTCTTGGTAAATGAATCGGTTGTGTTAGGTGTCCTGTGTTTCTCTCTTTGTGGATCACCACACTCTACAGGAACAGAACTGATAAATCTGGCATTATCTGTCTTCATGTGTGGCTCTATTACGCTTTCAACATCAGTTAAGATTTTAAAAATCTTTGTGTGTGTAAAAAAGGCCTGAAGTGATTTTTACTCTTGTTCTGTTCACCTTTTGCCCTCTGTTTGTAAACCCCATGCACAGCCATTTGGTGATCTGCCTCGGGGTCAGAGCCCAAACCTTGAACAATGCTTTTTTACACACACACACACACACACACACACACATATATGTATATAAGTCAAAAAAGCAAACATATATATGTATACATATGTCAAGGCATGTTGTTTGCACATTTATACTGTTAATCAATAGGCAAAAAGAATCAGAACCCTGACTCTAACCCTGACCTACCCTGACACAGACCTGTTTTTTTTTAATATGATTTTACTTTAGCAAGATTGTATTGTTGATTAAGCATTGTGGGGTAGACTTAACCCACCCTGTGTTGTTTTTTTTTTATTTTGTTAACTGTATCTGTCATTGTTTGTTATATAGTACAGTTTGTATGTCTGTTTCTTTCATTTTATGTTTCTCTTTTATGATTGGGACTACAGATGGAAATTAGCATTGTGCTAAATCTAGCATACCTATGTTGGCATTGCATGGACTCCCAAGATATTTTATGTTCATCACTATGCACTATATGTGTGTGTGTGTGTATGCAACCATGGCAACCACCAGAACTATAACTTGCCTGTAGTTGCCTAATGACTATTTTCTATTTTTTTGTATGTGAGGAGATTAAACACACACACAAAGTATGTTTACGAAATGTATATGTAATGATATGTAAAACTACCTAACACTATAAACTATTAAAAATAGCAGTAATGATGATCGTAATAAATATGATAATAATACTTTCCAGCCATGTGCTGGACACTTACTGTTGCAGAGGGCCAGCTGCAGCTGTTCCAGTCTAAATGGCATGTTTGCACCTTACTCTAGCCTCCCAACCCTGACCCTAACCCTAACCCCCCTTAACCCTACCATTTCAATGCTTGGAGCCTGTTTGTTCTGTTAAGCACTGATTCTTTGGGTTTTGCGTAAAATTTTGAGCACTTATTGTTTGATTGTGATTTTAAAATATGTCAGTTCAGTTTTTATCCCAGCACTAAGGATAAAACCTTCCCTGCAGCACCACTTTATGTACAAAATTTACCAATTTGGTCAGACATGGGACAACATTCATACGCCAGTTCTCAGGTTGCTTTTAAGGAGGCTCTGGCAGATATTTTAATGGGACATTTGACAAAAATGAGCATGACCAAGTATTTTTATGAATAAACATACAGACCCTGAGAGCCAGTGCCCCTCGCAGCGCTCTTTTCAGAATGCTGCGTCCTAACTCGACCATTTCAATGACCCATCCATTACCTGTGACACTTAACCCATTCAGGGTCACAGAGCTGAAGCCCATCCCAGTGATAACTTGGCATGAGGCCTGGTAAACCTTTGAGTGATCACAGCAAATGTGAACAATATTAAAAGGATATAAACATTCAGGAACATTCACACTCAAACCAAAGGCATTTATAATCCACCATTTAACCCCAAGAAGAATTACTTGAATCTGTGGGAGGAAGCCAGAGGGAACAACTGACCCCACACAGAAAAGCCCGGTCTAGCCTGGGAGTTAGTCCAGCAACCCTCTCCCTGTGAGTCAACAGAGATGCTCAATGCACCTCCTTTCAGCCCCAATATTACCAAAAAGAAGCATTGTATTTAAAATGCTGAATGCAGAAACATTTTTCACATCTTTGGGTTCTTATTAATTTCTCGTGTATAAGAATTAGCAGAACTAAGATCAGATTCTGAATTGTTCAAGGAATAATTGGACCATTTTGGTGATCAACAACATCCCTTTTTTACCCTAAGGACCACTTTTAAAACAAGTGTAGTTACATAAAAAGCAAATACAAATATTTCATCATAATCAATTAAACTGACTTTTATATATTTAAACTAAAAAGCAAATAAGATGCATGATTTGAGGGACTCAAAATAGAATGAAACAGCCATTTAAAGTTCCTTTTTTTAATGCAAGTGTTCGGCAATTTATAACATGTTTGCAAACATTTCTTTCCAAATGTTTACTAATGCTTCATTTTGTAAGCTAATGCTTCATAGGATAGTTTTAAAGAAATATTTACATCAAAGCATGTTCAATAATTATTTTCCAATAAGACAAAAAGAACTATATATTTCAATGCAATAACTTTATTTTTGTGCATTCCACATCCTAAATTTGTGCATTAGGCAGAACAGGTTGTATAATCTGGCAGACTCTGTTGTGTTTTCAAGTTTCTACATTTTTTTTAAATTATATTTGATAATGACTTCAATGCAACATTGAGTGACCATTCCTAGTCAATAAGATTTAGAGAAATTTGGATTGAAAAGGAAGGGGGAAATAGAATTAACAAAACAACATATGTTGTGACAATAACTTTGAAATATGTGTTGATACATATAGATGTTTTAGGTAGACATTTTGAACTCACTGATGTAACATAATTTTTTTTTTTTTTTTCAATTATTACTATTGAGTTCTCTTACAGCATTACAGCAGACTGTGTAACAAGGGAAAGACATTGAATGAAATGGAAATATTTCATGAAAGTCAAAAGTTCAACAAAGGAATTGTCTGTTTATTTTTTAACATTTATCAGGGTTGTTTTCAAAAACTTACGAAAGACTTAATATGGCGGACCCCAGCATGAAAGATTTAAAGCCCCTAACCCATGTAGTCACATAAAAATATGCTTTTACTGTCTTTAAAATCATAATAATATATTTAGTATACTTATTATTGTGAATATTATTATTATGGCTGTTATAATAGTTATAAGTATTATTATCATTGTTTTTATTATTATTGAAACTTTGATTTTCATCAGAAACCAGGTATAAAAATGCTTTTTTATTATGTATAACATCATATTCCATGTTCAAATCTAGAACATGATTACACAGATCTCTTGACGGTTGATGTTTAAAAACTTTTTTTTCAAAGCTGCATTTTTGCACAAGTTGGTCAAATTGATCATCAGATGCTACAAAGGAAGCCAACAAACAAACAAACCAGTTCAATAACCATGTAAACTATTATCTAGTTTAAAAAAAGAAAAGCAAAAAAAAAA